>JAMWET010004110.1:0-29577 GCA_024036415.1 Prochilodus magdalenae | reverse complement strand
AGCCTTAGTAATCTCTGACTGCCGCAGACGAACGTGAATAACTATCCTCGAATATCTATGACTAGCTAGCATCAGATTACCTCTAATGTCCGGCGCCCTGGCTCCCGGTATACAGCTAACTGCTACTGGCGCCCCTAAAGGAGAAGCTATTTTCACGTGTCGTAGAATAGAATCTCCTATAACCAGAGCTCTTTCAACAGGCTTCTCGGCGGGTGTTTCACCGAGGAGGGAAAACCTGTTTGACACGTGAACCGGGGAGGAGCGGTGCTCAAGTGGGCCAGCTTTAGCGTTCGCTTTAGCCTTAGCTTCGGCGTTAGCTTTAGCCTTAGCTTCAGCGTTTGCTTTAGCTTTGCCTCTATGCCGCCGAGACGCCACCCATTCGCCCCGCTGTGAGGGCTCTGCTGCCGGAGTCGAGGACGCGCTAACTCTCCCTGAGGCATCCGGAGCCTCTAGCTGAGAGTCTAAGCTCCGCTCACTGTTCCTGCTCTTTTCTAGGTTCCAGGAGCACACCTCTAACTCTATAATCCTCTCCGTCAGACAAGAGACTAACTTACACTTCTCACAGATAAAGCTAGAACCGCTGCTGTCACTAGAGACGGAGAGAGAAACATAGCTAAGCATGTTGCACTCAGAGCAAAACAACAGGTCACGGTCTGTCATACTGATACTTACGTGAGAAGTCAACCTCCGAAAGCCTGTAGTTTTTCCGTTTATCACGCAGGTATTCCTCTCGTCGGCACGTTGCTGAACGGACCTGTAGCAAACAAACCTGTGAGAATAGTCTACTATAGCAAACTAGAGGGGACTAGTACAATGCCAAAAAACGATAACTATAGCAGATATAACAGCGTTCTCGAAGCAGCGTCGTCTCAATCACAGATTCCAAAGACTTGCTGTCTTGGTCACAGATGCGCCAAGACAAAGTAACCTTGGAAAGCTCCCTGATTGTCAAAAAGATGCACCACCCCGAAAACTGCAAAACTATAACGAGGCAGTAGAAGAGCTACAAAGTGGTTCCATGACAAAAAGCAGAGGTTTGAAATTTGATTCACTTTTCAATTCCCTCACCTTCTTTCATGTCTGTCAACCTGGCCTCCCACCTTGTATTGGTCATGATGTGTTTGAAGGAATTGTGGCATATGACTTGGCCATATACATCAAGTACTTTGTAAAGGTGAAGAAATTTTTCACCTACAGCCAGCTAAACCGGAGGATCAGGCAGTTTAGCTACTGTATCAGGGGTCTGATGCTACTTCTACTCCCTCAGAGGTTGTTGAAAAGGGAGTTAAAATAGGTGGCCAGGCAACAGAGAACTGTTGAAAAGATCACAGACACAGATGATCCGGTATGGAAGCTGACAGTCCAACTGAAAGAACTTGTAGAATTTATCTGTGCCCCTCAAATATCTGTCTCTCAAGTTGCTTTGCTCAATGTCCTCATTGTGGAGTATCTAGAGACAAGAAAAGAGATGTTTCCTGATCATAAACTCAAACCAAAACACCATTACCTTGTCCACTATCCATTTTATATTTCTTTGTTTGTGTTAAGTCATGGGTAATGTGGACTGTGATCTTGCTGGCTTCATTGGCTGTGTGCTGCCGAACTCGAGTGCAAAAGATCTGGTATTAGAGGCTCTCTAGACATTAGGTGTGGAATCCATAGAAGACCTGAAATATATCCAGGAAGCAGACCTAGTCAATGTCCTGAGGCCAGCATAAGCTAGAAAATGCATTGCACGTGTTAAAGCTTTATGTAAGTATAAATTTTGTTGAGTTATAAAAATGTGTGAAAAACTTAAACACTCAACTATATTTGTGATAATCTTATTTGCAATGTTTTCCAATTTTGTCTTTTATCCAGCTGAAAAGAATGTCAGTGAAAATCCTGACCCACCACCCAGAGCTGATTCACAAAGCACTATAGCCACATCCAGAGGAATGATGAGCCCTACAGCCACACCCAGAGAAATGACAAGCCCTACAGCCACACCCAGAAAAATGATGAAAAGTGTAATGCCAGGCAGAGACTATTCATCCTCAAGTATGTGTGAGAATTTGGCTTGGGTAAATTTTTTAAGGGTTTTTCTTCTTCTTATTATTTTTCTCGGCTGAAACGCGTTGTAGAGCAAAGACCGTAAGGCCTAGAGAAACCAAACTTGGACTGAAGGTACAGAATCAGTGAAATGACTCAGCCACAAAGAATGGCACCAACTGGCCACAAGGGGCGCTATAGTAAAACAAAAACACGTTTTGGCCTATAACTCCCAAACCAAAATTTTGCCATACAATATGACATTTTTCCCAGGTTCCTTGGGTCAAAACCAATCACTTTGCCATTTGGACCATTAAGCTCCGCCCACTTAGATCTTTTTCTAATTAGCATAATATGCAAAACCTACTTTTGCGAACTAGTCTTAGGGTTTAAGCCCAAAAATTCTGAAAAAAATCTCTAAAAATTCTCCAGACACTGAACCTCAATAATTATCAAAAATATGTCGACTTTTGTAAACAAAATGGCCGCCATATGCAAATTAACCCTTTCGAGAAAATACTTAATTAATTAAAAATTTTGTAACTCAAACATGCTTCATCCAAAAAATTTGAAACTTTGGAATTTGGTTCAGGACATGATTCTGAGGTGGTCTATCAAGTTTGGCGCATTTACATATATAGGGGGCGCTATAAATGCTACATAACTGTTTCTCAGGCTTAACATTAACCAATCAGCATGAAACCTCACTGGTATGTCTTTGGAGGGACTTTGCAACAGCCAATACATTTTCAAAAGATTTGGCCACTAGGTGGCGCTATTTTGGAAAATCGGGTGTATCTCATACAAAATTCAACCTAATGTCAAACAAATGCATTCCGCTCATGCACTGGAGTATTCCAAACATCTTTGTAAATAGAATTGTATTAAAAAAATGCATAGTTATTTTTTAATCATTAAAGGTTTAAAAATGCTACTTTTCGAACTAGTCCCTGGATTTTTACCGTAGCAATTCCAAACTGGTCTAAAAATACTCTGTGGAGTCTCTAGGTAAATAAGCATCAAAAAAAAGTTTACTTTTGTACTACACATGGCTTCTATAAATCAACAAACCACTTCGGCCTTGGAATGTACGGCCTATATTGCTATAACTCCTCAGTCTTTACTCAGATCAACTTAGTATTTTACAGACATGTGGCAACTAAGACTCTGTTGAGATGTACAAAGTTTCGTGCAGATAGGCCTTTAGGGGGCGCTATAGCTTCTAAAAACACTTAAAATCACTAAAATGCTTATTACAATGTTATTACACAATCTATAGCCAAACCTCTGATGTCATTTGATTCAGCTCTCAGTCCTGCACAACTTTGTAGTTACATGTTGTGTCAGAAAATGGACTACTGCTCTGCAATTTCGACCTATTCGTTCAGAAATGACAGCTTATAAAAGCAAGGGTCAAAGGTCAATCTCAATGAAACTTGGTACGCATGTCCGTCTCAGGCCCTTGATCAATGATCTAAACACTTGGAGGCTTTTTGAATAATCCTAAGGCCTTTAATCTCACTTCTGTGTGCCACAATGTCCCTTCATGCTATTATGGCCTGTCCACATAAGCCTCAGCCTCTATAATGTTAATAGACCACTGCTGATTATTTATGGTGAATGAAGACCTGATGATAAACTCCCACTTCCTGTAAGTTTTACCTCTCTGTCTGTAAACAAGGTACAAACTGCTTTAAGCCTTCTGAGGCCTCAAGGGTTTAAAAGCAGCTGAACAGTTCTCAGTGGGCCTCTACAGCACTGAGCTGAAAGTGAGATGTTCCTGTTTTTGATAAATACAAACGAATGACACGGTCCCAAACGACATGAGAACTGCCTGAGCTGTTAAAACTGTATTATCTTTATAGATCTAGAAACAAGGTCCAAACTGCTTTAGGCCTTGTGAGGCCTTGCTGGTGCAAAAGGCCTCAGTGGACTTATGACGTGCTAGGACCCTCAGTTGCCGCTTGCGGCTATATTTTATATTATTATATTTCCTGAGAATCCTGCATTGTACATGGTTCTAAAAAGTCATATGATGTATTAATATTCAAATCAAACCTTTTCACTACTGTCCCTGAACAGTCTGAAAAAAATTCAACTTTCTCAATTGTCATTGTACACCATCCAAAGTTTTCATCTAAATTGACTATTTGCAAAAAGACAAACAATTAAGACATACATTGTTTTATTTAGATTTTAATATTTTATTTCACAGAAACAAATATTGATATTAGTAGATTATTTATGTTATAAGGAAGCAGTGTTGGTAAGCTAGGTCATAATTCCTCTGTGATATGAATTTTATGTTGCTGTGTAAAAGTGTATGCCACAGCTCTCTCTTACCACAACCCTGTTTCCTGGGCTACATATCTTCAGCCTGTTAGATAAATGATCAAATTTCTCCTTCAAAATGTTTTTTAGCCCACAACTACATTTTACAAGAATATATTGAACACATCATGCTCTTGCTATAATTTTAAGTTAGCCCAGTATTTACTTTTAATAAATACTGCTGGATAACTTAGTGCAACTTAAAGATAAAAAGAATGCTAAAGAAGTTAATTGAGACTCTGTATGGGGAAATTGAGAGCTTTTTCATGATCTGAATTCGAAAATTCTATTTCTGATTTATTTACCCCCTTTATTGAAATCAAATTCTATTGCTATCAATGCACAGTAAATACAATTTGTTATTTTGTGGTTGGATAACCATAAACAATAGGTGATGTGTTTCCTTTTTTCCCCTTTTCTGTATGTTGTAAAAGCTTTGTTGTAATTATGTTTAGTGCCAATGGCCAATGTTGTAAATACTTTTGTTTCCTTTTCAGGTGAATGCTATGGAGATGACCCCAACTCTCCACTGTCTAACTCAAGCTCACCTGCACCCTCAACTCCTCATAGATTAACGTCAGTAGACAACAACTGGCACTTTCCTTTTGATATCCCATGGAGTAAAATGCCATCAGGGCTTAAAAGAAAGCTTGAAAACAAAGAGCGGCCAACAGGATGGGAAAGGCGTGAGATGATCTGCCTGGTGGTAGGAGAAGTCCTAACCATCTGCCCCAAACCAGCGAAAAAACACTTCGATGAAATTGCTAAGAAGATTGTTTCAGCCTACCCACTGTCATTCAGAGAAGTCATTGAAGGTGAAGTTGTGGGGAGTGGTTATGATTCATTAACCAAGCACCTGCAGAGCAGAGCTGACAATCTGAAAAGGGGGAAAACCTCCCTTTCCCCAAAAAGACAAGCATCTAGCACAAGTGAGGAAGGAGAAGACCTACCTTTAAAGAAGATTAGATTGATACATAAAGCAAATGCCACCAGGTGAAACCATGGAGATACAGAAATGTATAAAAGAAGACTTAAAAAACATGCACAAAAATAAAATAATTTTAAAAATCTGTGTATTTTCTATATAAATTGTTTTGAATTTGTTTTTTGTTTTTTTGTAATAACTTGTCTATCATTGTTAAAAATAGTTCTTTAAGAAATTAATGATACTATGCTAAGAATTAAATGTGTTAAAAGTAAAAGATTTAATGTAAATATAGGACATTTACTTGTAAATGACTAATTCTGTTTCATAAGGAGTGTATGACACTATTTTAAGAATTAAAATATGTTAAAGAGAAAAGATTTAATGTAATTATAGGACAAGTTCTTGTAAAATTACTAATTATTCCGTTTTATAAGGAGTGTATGATGCTTATTTAAGAATTAAAATATGTTAAAAAGAAAAGATTTCATGTAATTATAGGACAAGTTCTTGTAAAATGACTTATTCCGTTTTATAAGGAGTGTATGATACTTTTTAAAGAATTTAAATTTGTTGAAAGTGAAAGATTTCATGTATTTATAGGGTAATTTCTTGTAAAATGACAATAATAGATGTTAATCATAGTAAATACAATAACTTTCTTACGGTTTATATCTGTTTTAAGTATGACAGTATCTTTCTGATTTTCTACAGACATTTTCTGGCGCCCCTGTTGCGGGAAAATTACCGTTTTTTACACGTTTTTTTTTTTTTTTACAGTATACTCCTTGTGCTTCAGGTGCGTTTGTTTTAAACGCGCGAACACGGCATCCTTACAGCAGCGCGAACCCGGCATCCTAGCAGCATCGTAACGACAGCGTGAACGCGGCATCGTTACAGCAGCTCAAACGCGACATCGTAAGGGCAGCGTGAACACCGCAGCGCAACAGCAACGCGAACACAGCAGCGCGAAAGCCGCATCGTTACAGCAGCGCAAACGCGACATCGTAAGGGCAGCGTGAACACCGCAGCGCAACAGCAACGCGAACACAGCAGCGCAAACGCGGCATCGTAACGGCAGCGCGATCGCGGCATCGTAACTGCAGAGCAAACACAGCAGCGCGAACGCGGCATCGAAACAGCAGCGAGAACCCGGCATTAAGCAGCAGCGCGAACGCGGCATGGCAACGGCAGCGAAAACGCAGCATCGTAACGGCAGCGTGAAGGCGGCATCGTAATATCAGCCCGAACCCCTCAATTTAACGGCAATTTAATCGCAACGACAAATGCAACGGCTGCGCGAACGCGGCATCGAAACAGCAGTGCGAATAAAGCAGCGCGAATATAGCATCGCAACGGCAGCGCGAACGCGGCATCGCAACAGCAGCGAAAACGCGGCATCGCAACGGCAATGAGATTGCGGCATCGTAACGGCAGCGTGAACGCGGCATGGTAACATCAGCGCGAACCCGTCAATTTAACGGCAGCGCAAAAGCAACTCGAACACTGCATCCTAACAGCAGCATGAACACAGCAGCGCGAACGCGGCATCGGCAGCGTGAACGCGGTATATTTACAGCAGCGCGAACTCGGCATATTTACAGCAGCGCGAACTGGGCATCGTAACAGCAGGCGAACGCGGCGGCATCGTGACGGCAGCGCAACAGAAGCGCGAACACGGCATCGTAACACCATCGCGAGCACGGCATCGCATCGGCAGCGTGAACGCGGCATATTTACATCGTTACAGCAGCTCGAACGCGGCGTCTTAACGGCATGCGAACACAGCAGCGCGAACATAGCATCGTAGCGGCAGCGTGAACGCGGCATAGTTACAGCAGCGGGAACGCGGCATCGTAACTGCATCGCAAACCCGGCATCCTAGCAGCAGCGCGAATGCGGCATCGTAGCGGCAGCGCGAACGCGGCATCGTAATGACAGCGTGAACGCGGCAGCGCAACAGAAGTGCGAACACGGAATCGCAACGACAAATGCAACGGCTGCGCGAACGCGGCATCGAAACAGCAGCGCGAACTGGCATGTAACAGCAGCGCGAAGACGGCATCGCATCGGCAGGGTGAACGCGGCATATTTACATCGTCACAGGAGCTCGAACGCGGCATTATAACGGCAGCCTGAACACCGCATCGTAACAGCAGCTCGAACACAGCAGCGCGAACTCGGCATTGTAACAGCAGCGCGAACGCGGCATTGTAACAGCAGCACGAACGCGGCATCGTAACATCAGCGGGAACCCGTCAATTTAATGGCAGCGCAAAAGCAACTCGAACACGGCATCCTAACAGCAGCGCGAACACAGCTGCGCGAACACAGCATCGCAACAGTAGCGAAAACGTGGCATCGTAACGGCTGCGTGAACGCGGCATCATAGTAGCAGCGCGAACGCGGCATCGTAGCAGCAGCTACAGCAGCTCACGCGGCATCGTAACAGCAGTTGAACGCGGCATCGTTACAGCAGCGCGAGTTCAGCTAACGCGGCATCGTAACAGCAGCGCGAACCAGGCATCGTGACGGCAGCGAAACAGCAGTGCGAACACGGCATAGCAACGACAAATGCAACGGCTGCGCGAACGCGGCATCGCAACGGCAGCTGATGACGCGTTCGCGCTGCTGTGTTCTCGCTGCTGTGTTCGCGCTGCAGCGTCCGCACTGCCATTAAGATGCCGCGTTCACGCTGCCGTTGCGATGCCGCGTTCGCGATGCTGTTACGATGCCGCGTTCATGCTGCCGTTGCCATGCCGCGTTCGCGCTGCTGTTGTCCTGCCATTACCTTGCCGGGTTCGCGATGCCGCTGCTACGATACCGGATTCGCGCTGCTGTAGCGATGCCGTGTTCCAGCTGCCGTTAGGTGCCGCGTTCGCGCTGCCATTGCGATGCCGTTACCATGCCGAGTTCGCGCTGCCGTTATGATGCCGTATTCGAATTGCTTTTGCGCTGCCATTAAATTAACGGGTTCGCGCTGCTGTTACAATGCCGGGTTCGGCCTGCTGTGATCCTGCTACTGTTCCATGCCGCGTGAGCTGCTGCCATTATGATGCCGCGTTCGCGCGTTTAAAACAAACGCACCTGAAGCACAAGGAGAGTATATTGTAAAAAAAAAAAAAACGTGTGAAAAAACGGTAATTTTCCCGCAGCAGGGACCTAGAAAATGTCTGTAGAAAATCAGAACGATACTGTCATACTTAAAACAGATATAAACCATAAGAAAGTTATTGTATTTACTATGATTAACATGTATTATTGTAATTTTACAAGAAATTACCCTATAATTACATGAAATCTTTTACTTTCAACAGATTTTAATTCTTAAAAAAGTATCATACACTCCTTATAAAAAAGAATAATTTGTAATTTGACAAGAAATTACCCTATAATTACATAAAACCTTTCACTTTCAACAGATTTAAATTTTTTTAAAAGTATCATATACTCCATATAAAACTGAATAATTAGTAATTTTACAAGTACCCTATAATTACATGAAATCTTTTACTTTCAACAAACTTTAATTCTTAAAAAAGTGTCATACACTCCTTATAAAACAGAATTAGTCATTTACAAGTAAATGTCCTATATTTACATTAAATCTTTTACTTTTAACACATTTAATTCTTAGCATAGTATCATACACTTCTTAAAGAACTGATCTATTTTTAACAATGATAGACAAGTTATTAGAAAAAAACCAAAAAACAAATTCAAAACAATTTATATAGAAAATACACAGATTTTTAAAATTATTTTATTTTTGTGCATGTTTTTTAAGTCTTTTTTTAAAATAAATTTCTGTGTCTCCATGGTTTACCTGGTGGCATTAGCTTTATGTATCAATCTAATCTTCTTTAAAGGTAGGTCTTCTCCCTCCTCACTTATGCTAGATGCTTGTCTTTTTAAGGAAAGGGAGGTTTTCCACCTTTTCAGATTGTCAGCTCTGCTCTGCAGGTGCTTGGTTAATGAATCATAACCACTCCCCACAACTTCACCTTCAATGACTTCTCTGAATGACAGTGGGTAGGCTGAAACAATCTTCTTAGCAATTTCATCGAAGTGTTTTTTCCCTGGTGTGGGGCAGATGGTTAGGGCTTCTCCTAACACCAGGCAGATCATCTCACGCCTTTCCCGTCCTGTTGGCCGCTTTTTGTTTTCAAGCTTTCTTATAAGCCCTGATGGCATTTTACTCCATGGGATATCAAAAGGAAAGTGCCAGTTGTTGTCTACTGGCGTTAATCTATGAGGAGTTGAGGGTGCAGGTGAGCTTGAGTTAGACAGTGGAGAGTTGGGGTCATCTCCATAGCATTCACCTGAAGAGGACACAAAAGTATTTACAAATAGTGATACATTTTTGCATTGGCCATTGGCACTAAACATAATTACAACAAAGCTTTTACAACATACAGAAAATGGGGAAAAAAGAAAACACATCACCTATTGTTTATGGTTATCCAACCAAAAAATAACAAATTGTATTTACTGTGCATTGATAGCAATAGAATTTGATTTCAATAAAGGGGGTGAATAAATCAGAAAGAGAATTTTCGAATTCAGATCATGAAAAAGCTCTCAATTTCCCCAAACAGAGCCTCAATTAACTTCTTTAGCATTCTTTTTATCTTTAAATATTTATTAAAAGTAAATACTGGGCTAACTTAAAATTATAGCAAGATCATGATGTGTTCAATATATTCTTGTAAAATGTAGTTGTGGGCTAAAAAAAAAGTAGCCCAGGAAACAGGGTTGTGGCAAGAGAGAGCTGTGGCATACACTTTTACACAGCAACATAAAATTCATATCACAGAGGAATTATGACCTTAACTTACCAACACTGCTTCTTTATAACATAAATAATCTACTAATATCAATATTTCTTTCTGTGAAATAAAATATTTAAATCTAAATAAAACAATGTATGTCTTAATCATTTGTCTTTTTGCAAATAGCCAATTCAGATGAAAACTTTGGATGGTGTACAATGCATTCTTCTGACAGGCTTTGACCAACATCAAAAGACTGGCTAGCCACAGAATGAACAAAATGCATAGCCGAGACTTGCATATATGTATCATTTTTATGTTTTCTAGAGAAATGTGCAGTAAAAGATGACCTTGAGGAAAAGGCTTTGTCACAACCCCTGAATGGGCGCTTCACTTCTTCTTTCTTTGAAACATGAGACTTCAAATGATCTAAAAATTCTTTCAGATCAACGCATTGTTTCTGGCAATGGCTATTTTCACATTTCATTGGGCCATGTATTGTTTCACGCTGTGACTGTCTATGATAGAGATAGATGTGACTTTTGAAAGAATCAAATTTTGTAAATCTTGCTTTGCATCCAACTATACAACAGGCATATGTATCATGTGCTTCATATTTGTGTAATTTTTGATGGCTTACATAGCCTTTCACTGTTTTCAAAGAAACACCACATGTGGGACATGTGAAAACCTTTAAAAAAAAAACTTGTCATATTGCAACCCATGCAGCAAATATTACTTTACTGTAATGCCTAAGCCTGAACACTTCCAGAGGGCTTGCAGTTTGTTCTGGGGAACGGGGGAATGGGGGGAGGGGTGGGGGGGTTTGTACATGCTCGAATACAAATAACGATTAACAGCTGCTATTGCGGCCACTTTTTATCTACTCTTGTTGCTAGCAAGTGCTCTAACTTGAACATTACTTGGTCAGCGACAGGCACGGCCAGAAATAAAATACAATAAAAAAAATACAAGCTAACACAGTTAACACAAACACTATATACCCAACCTTAGCAGTGCTAAGCTGATTTAACGTAACTAACGTTAACTTTACTTGCCTGGTTCTCGGTCAACCAAAATGTACGTTACATCACTAGCTAGGACTTAGGGTTTTGCAGTGTTGCAGTCTTGAGGTGGTTGTTTTATATCAGTCAATAAGTACTTCCTAAGGTACCTCTTAATCACGGTGCGTCCTCTGTTTTGAAAGAGGCTTGAATAATACAGGTTCAGGCATGTCGTACGCAGGCTCAGACACGTCCTGCGTACCTTTACCTCTGATTGGCCGGCTGTAACTCTGTCTTCACTGGAACTTTCCTGTCTTCAGAAAAAAAAGGTTCCAGTCTTCAGATAGTTTAAAACATGGTAACGTCACATTATAAACATTCATGTAAACATACAAATATTAAACAGTAGGATTTACATAAAAAATGATTAACAATAACATTATTTATATTGCAATTGTCATTTTAGAATCATTTTATTTGCTTAACTTTTTAAAATAAAAAATAAAATCATGATATGTCATTTATTGATATAAAATTTAAAATGTATTTTTTCAGTACTCATTTTTTTCTTATTCAGTTGTGGCTTAAACATTACAGTTACCAGTGTCCACTTCAATACAAGGAGCTGAATCAATTTCAGGTTCCTCCTACCTGTATCTGTAGTTTGGTGAGTCCAGACTTAAAGTAGAAAGAGCCTGAGTATTTAAATACAAGAAAAAAGCATGTTAGAGCAAGGTTTAAGAGCTTCTATAGGCATCAGTATTGCTTATCTAATAACTTATATCATATAATATCTCATGCTCATTAGGAATGTTTTGACTTCTACCGCTCAATGGAGACTTAACTAACAACAGCGCAATGACTGCCTCAAGAACAAAATCCTTAAAAATGTGGGAGCTAAACAAAGACAAAAGCAGTTAGTTGTGTTGTTTGTAAAGCCGACCTTACTGGCATGGGAGCCCATCCTCCATGTCGGAGCATGTGATGACTAAACTCACTAGGTGAAATTTAATCTCAGTGAGATGCGCTCCGTCCCAAACCGCAAACTAGCACACTAGATAGTTTTAATGCTAATAGTTGTCCTACTTCATTAGCTGAGCTGTAACATTTTCTATTTCGAATGCGTGTTCTCTGGAGTCTTTAATGGAGTTGGAACAGAGAAGCAAGTAACTAAGTGTTATTCACAGCGACCCTGTTCACTTTCCAGATAACCTTTATACTTTCAAACACTGCATCGTCTTCTTAGCGTCGAGCCAAAAACACCCTTCCAATAAAAAAGTGTTTAGCTAACAGCATCTCTGATTCCAAAGAATTTTGAGTTACAAAGTTAGCATGTTTAGCCTAATGTTGTTGCAATAAAAATAAGCACAATGAAACCCTACAAACTTTCCCTCTACATAGGTGTATGTACATAAAACTACTGCATGCACAAACCCCACATCACTTGACATCAAAATGTAAGCCACAGCTAGCAGTATGTAAACCGACGTTAGCTAGCGTTAGCTTAAACTAGCGAAGTATTAACTAGTGTTGGCGTGTTTTCTATAACTAAGTTTTGTTCATCCAGCGGTTTATGATTCTAACTTCGTGTAAGACCACAGACAAAGAATCAGAACCGCGGTTGATAGTCAGGACCACGTTGATTAGCACAGACCACCCAACTTAGCTTGCCATTTGTGCAGGGCAGGTTAGCTACAGTACAATTTTACTAATGCTAGCTGCCGAGTCCTAAGTTTAGCGCGACTTTACATCATCATTACATCAACATCAACTATTCGGCTAAAATAGCTGAACTTACGGTGTTATCCAGGATCCATAAAACCTACAGCGCAAGCAATCTGTAGGCTACAGCCAAGAAAGATGCCCGGGAAAAGTTAACCGTCAGCCCCAGTACTGACAGACACGGTGCAGTGCAAAGGATCAAGTAAAAATAGACAACGTCAACTCATTTTTATTACATTTTATTAACAGCCACACATAGTTTAATAAACTGAGTATGTAAACTTAATTTAAAAAAGTTTCATGAACACAACAATTACACTGACATATCTACTCAAATAAATTGTAATGGTTTTATTTAAAATATGCTTTTGTAGATACTTACTGACATTTTGAGTAAAGGGAAAGAATAATGATATTTTTAAGGATAAAACAAATAAAATAAAGTAGATCACAATTATTTAAAGTATATTAAACCTACACGATGGCTGTACCACTTTTTACAGTGTATTATGTTGTGTTACTGCAACTTACCAATAATTTAACTTTGGTGTGCTGTAGGTCAAAGAATTTAGCTTCATAGCGATTGCTTTGTAGTTTTTTGTATAGCTTAAGCTATAAATGGTCCTCCGTGGATGTCTAAAATACGTTTAAATATAGTCAGATATGGGATTTTAACGTTGTTTCAATGGTGCAAACGATTCACATATTTATTGGGTAGAAATGGCAGTCAGCTCAAGTTTAAAACGCCCGCTCATGTCTGTGTTTAAAGTTGTCCTACAACATAATAGTACACCGTATGCAATGCTTCTTTACCAACTAATTTAGCTGCCTTTTTAGAGTAACTTCCATCCCTGCCCACTTTAAGAAACTTAGCACAGATGTAGAACAAGACTATTCTTGGTCTCAGATGTTAAGTCTTTCTTTCAATCTCTCTGTTTAGATGGGTGTTGTCGCTGTGTTTTAGGCTCTCCCGTTAATAGCCTAGTGCTATGATATCCCTAATTCGCCAGCATTTCATTTAGTAACCGCGTAGTTTCATGCGTTTTTTAACAGTATAGTGTAGGGCTGTCCCTTAAAGCATTCCTGGACTCCGGAGCGTCGGCAGTAACAACAGCGAATATTCGAAGCTTTGGTACTGTGAAGGGAGGGGTGGCTGAGAAGGATGATTCAGAAAATCCACCTCCCTCCATTTTGTGGTATTGTATTTTGTTGTTACATGCGCCTTCCCTCACTCTAGCAGCCCGCTAGCCTCTCTTAGATTGGCAAGCCACTGCTAGGTCCCAAACAAACTATCTAATTTTCATTAGCTGCTAACACCACCTGGCTAAGATACAAATATCACTGACATGGTGTGAGCAGACAAAGCCTGTTTGATTTGAGCTGCAGAAGCGCTAAACAACACCCAACATAATATAGTGTTTTAGTTCTGTTTAGTGCTTAATTCATATTTTTCCTGTCACTCTTTGGGGCATCGTTTGACTATTTTATTTAAGTGGCAGAGTACACTACAGTAGTATTCCTGCCTTGTTTTATAGTACTCCAATGTGGTAATGATCATAACTTGTTTTTGTGAACATTTCTGTGCCTGGTTCAGCTGCTTATGATTATTAGGTCTAATTTAGCACAGTTTCTAGGGTTGTGGTTTTGTGCTTTCCTGACTGAAGCGTGTCTGACTAGTTTTTCAAAATTGAGATATTTCTACTTGATTGGCAATGTGTGGAAAAATGAATTTGAACTAATTTGAATTAATGTACATTGTGTAAGTAGCAAGTGTAATATTTTAGTGTTGGTTTACTTATTGAGGATAGGTTTCCTGTTATGTGTGTTAAAATTATAATTAAACTGTCCAGAGTCAATATTAGCTGAAATTGCTTTCTTTCCAGGTGCATGAAGAGTCATTGGCTGAAACTAATCAAGCAGGTATTTGTGATGTATTATGAAATGTGCTGTGTTGCCACATTCAGTAAATGTTGTGTAATGAATTATACACAGTTTGTTGTGACACAGGAAACTTAACTATGGCAAACTTTTCTAAAAATCTTTGTGCACAATATTGTTCAACCTTTAGGAAATAAATATATAAAATATAACAACTTTTGCACAGGCCAAGTTTTATATTTAATTTAATTTTTAATTTTACTTTAATGACTTTAGGGTGACACTAATCACATTTTCTTGTTGTAATAATGTAACATTTATAAAGTTAATTGAGAAAATTATTAATCATCCAAACTCTATCAACATATTTTAATCTGACATAATAAACCACAACAAATATTAAAAATAGGGGCTCAATGTATACTTGTCATGCCGCATGATTAATTATTAGTGATATTACAAGTGTAGATTAAGTTATACACTAAATGGAAAAACACTTTTTTCCTTATTACTGTTTTATCTTAGGATTTGGCCTATGGGATGGTGGGGTAAGATTTGCAAATCATTGTCTGCTACAAAGGGGGATCTGCTAGAGCATTACAGACTACAACATGTAAAATTTGGTCGTGGACAAACCCAGCCATGTCTACATGACGGTTGCCCCTGCACTTTTAAATCACTTGGTGCCCTTCGTACACATTTATCCAGATACCATGCAGCTGAAGAAAGTCAGAGGCTTGGAATAATCACTACTTTAAAGTGTTTAGTTTGCAGCGCTCGTTGTCCTACAGAGAAGGATTACTTTCTGCATATTGGAAATCATCTAAAGAACCATCAAACTGTCTTTTGTGTATTTGAAGGATGTGACTTTCACACAAATATATACAATGCCTTTTTGAAACACAAATACAGAAAGCATAAAGCATATTCTTTGAGTGGTTTTAAGAAAGACATATTTGAGAGTCACAGTAGCCAGACTTTTGACAATGCTTATGCACCTGAAACTGATGATGGTCAGGATCCTAGTTTAGATTGTGATCCAAAAAGTGAATCATATAATATGTCATATATAGTTCTTCGAAGAATTGGTTTACTTCTACTGAAGCTAGAAAGCATTTACAATGCATCAGTGAAGTGCATTGATGCCTTGGTTGAAGGTTCATTTCATTTTGCGCATCTGTTGCAGTTGTTAGAAACATACTTGATTCGACACTGAAGTCTAACAAATGCATTGTTGACGAGAACATCATAACTGATTTGGCAGAACAGTTGTGCAACTTCTATCCCATTAGCACAGCATTTGCAGCAGATGGTCCACTTGGTTCAGGTTTTAAGAGAAGAAAGTATTTTAGGGACACTTTCCAGTGTGTTGACGCAGTTGAATACATCCTAGATTCTCAAAAGAACAAGAGCTTTCAATATGTGCCTATTCTGAACACTTTACAGGAACTCCTAAAGGACAAAGATATTGCAGAGGCAACCTTATTCCAGACATTTAAACTGTACTGGACATATTAGGTCAATTTTTGGTACATATATCAGGCAGAATGATTTCTATACTAGAGAAGAAATAAGACTTTCAATAATACTTTATGTTAACGATTTTGAGGTGTGTAACCCATTGGGAACTTCGAGGAAAAAGCACAAAATAACAGCGGTTTATTGGGTTTTAGCAAATGTGCCATTCCACTTACAGACTGCATTAACATCAATTCACCTAGGTCTACTTTGCAAATCTGTTAATGTAAAACAATTTGAATACAAATGATTTTGGAACTGCTCTTGAAAGATCTTGCCACTCTAGAACAGAAAGGGGTTTTCGTTTCCAGAGTGGGGGAAAACATTAAAGGGACTGTACATTGTCTTGTAGCTGATAATTTGTGTGCACATTCGTTTAGTGGACTAGTTGAAAGTTTCACTAGACCTTACTTCTGTAGATTTTGTCTTGGACATTCTTCAGAGTACCAGGCACATGAAGTGTGGACTGGAGTGTTTCCACCTCGGACAAAGGAGGACCATACTTTGCATGTGTAAACTGTAAGAGAAAATCAAAATTTGGTGCATTACTTTGGTGTAAAGCGGTCATGTCCACTGACTGACAGGTTGAGTCACTTCCACTTTGTCTCTGGATACCCACCAGATGAACTACATGACATTTTTGAAGGCATAGTGCCAAGGGAGCTAGCATTGTGTTTTCATATTTTCACCAAGAAGAAGTACTTTAATTTTATTTTACTTAATCACTTGATCACAAATTTTCCTTACAAGGGCCCTGACAAAGCCAACAGCTCTCAAGCAGTCCCACAAAACAATATTGGACGCAAAACCATAGTACGAAGTGCTGTAAAATCATGACATCAAAAAAGTGTAAATCAAAAAACAATGGAGCAGTGTATTCTTTACAGTAACACTATGTAAAATACTGAACCAAACAAAACTGTTAATTTTAAATTAAAAATATGTTAAAAGAATCAAATTTCTTTGTAGGTTTAACAGATTACTGTAGTTTAAGCATAGAAAAACTGTATTACAAAAAGCAATACAATACAGTTAAAATTACAACATGACAGTGTCAAAATAATGTTTTTGTCAGGTAATTTTTTTTATATACTAAAAGAAACCGTATTACATTTTACTAATTCATATGTTATATTTTACAGATAAGAAAATGTACAAATACAATAAAATTATGCCAATACGAAGGGTTAAAAAAACAGATGATGTCTGTTTAGAACTGATTAGGTTTATATTCAACAATATTTTAGTAGGCTAGTAGTAATGGAAAAATCCATTACATATGAACTATTTTACATATGAACATTACATATAAACTATAGCCTCTCTGATAAAAGAACTGAGTGTAGCTAACAGCCAATGTATTTTAAACATTTGATTGTTACATTCAAATGTTCCTTAAAACCTGCATTTCCCTATTTATGTTCACCGTACACAGTATAGGTGCAGTGAACATGGAGTATGTTAATATTGTGGACGACACAATATTAGGAGATTTGATAGATTTACAGTTAGGTCCATAAATATTAGGATATTTTTGTCTGCCTGTCAAAGCATATTGGAATTGAGAGAAAAAACATTATTATGATTTGCTATGTGTAGATTTTCAAGTTTCAGTTTTAATTTGAGGGTATTTACAGATGAGGTAACTGTTGATGGAACTGCAGTTTAACTTTGTCTTCCAAATGGATGGCTGCTCAGCTGTTCCTTAGCAGGGTTCCATAGTCAGTTCTTCATTTTTGCATCATATTAATTGTTAATCAATTGTAAATGATAAAATTAAAATGTTCTGTTTTTTCCATTACAGAATTTCATTTGGTAATTTATGTAAAAGTAATGATGTTTAATGTAGATTTTACATTCCCGCGAAAAGTGTTTGAATTTTAAACCTGATGAGCTATACCTGTCAAATCACTGCGCAGCAGAGTCTCTTTCTGTTCTTTGATTGGGCTACTTAATTATGGCGGGAGCAGACAGCTTGGCCAAGTTCACGGCTGGAAGCTGAGTTCCCGCTCGTGCTGTCCGCGCATGAAGGCAACCACGATCTGTAGAGCGGGTAAACTAACATCTTTCTTCAAACTCGAAGTACAGTTTACACTGTTTGCTGTCAGATAAGCACGAGCTTTTGTTTGTGACCGATGGTATATTTTGCAGTCATAATAATAAGGCGGATTGACCGGGGAATTAATTAGTCTGGTGAGTTTCAGTCTTAACGCTGAACTCTTTCATTTCGTTGTTTTTCACGCTGTTGTGGAGGCGGCGTTTTGCAACCTCATCCGAGGAGGATAAAACGTTTAAAAACGGGAAGTCTTGTTAGTTTGCTAAAAATGATTACCTGCCGTTTTTGCAGCAAAACGCTAGAGACGTTGAGGGGTTATGTGCTGCATTGTAAAATTCACAGGAACAAACCCCATCGTTTTTTTCAAATGTGTTGGCGCTGATTGCAAGCGGACATTTTGTACTTACGCAGCTTTTAAAGCTAATTTCTATCGGGTTCACAATGCGGCTGCAGCCTCTGCTCCTACTGGAGCCCTTGTTACAGATTTTAAATGTGCAATTTCTCTGTGTAAGTACCAATTTCACACAGTGAAAGAACTTATTTCCCACTTAATAGAGCATATAATGGAGGGGCGACCTGTGGGATGTCCAGTAACTGGTTTTAATACTACGTTCACTGTGAAATCATCATTTACTGCTCATATGTCTAGGAAACATAGAGAATGTTCGGTGAATAGCATAAGTGACATGTACAGGGAAGATATTCCTCAGTCTTCTGCTGCCATGGCATCTGAAGATGCTTCCCAAGGCTCAAATGATGCAACAACAAATGAAAGCATTGAATTGTCACACAATTTCAGTGAGACCTTTCTTAGGAATGTGTGTTTATTCTACCTAAAATTGCAAGGGCAGCTCCTTCTTCCAGCTTCAACAATACAGACAATTGTCGAAGAAATGCAAAATGTGCATGAGTTGGGACAGGATTACACTATAAGTAAACTATGTTCACTGTTAAGAAATGACATGTGTCTAACAGATGATGATATTGCTAAAATCTGTGATTGTGTGAAGGATTCAGATCTCTTCTCTGTCTGTCATCAGGGACCACTGAGAACAACATATTCAAGAGCTCAGGCATTCAAAAAGATGTTCAAATACATAGAGCCTAAAAAAGTAACATTAGGAAAGGATGAAAACATGAACCAAAGGTTTGCTTACTACATACCTGTGATACAAACATTAAATAGCTTATTAGAATCAGAATTATGGAAGACTTCAGTGTCACAACAGTCTTGTGAAACAGACTTAGATCATTTCAGTGATATAAGTGATGGACAAAACTTTAAGTCCAACCAGTTCTTCATTGAAAATCCAGGATGCTTGAAGCTAATCCTGTACCAGGATGCTTTTGAAATTGTCAATCCCCTTGGCTCTGCTAAGAAAAAACACAAAGTTGTTGCAGTCTATCTTTCTGTGGCAAATCTACCTGTTCATGTGCGGTCCAATACTGATCACATGTCCCTTGTCTTATTGTGTGGAGAGAAAGACCTCAAACAATTTGGAAGTGCTAAGGTTTTCTCAGAGATGTTGAGGGGATTTAAAAGATTTGGAAGAAAATGGAATAACTATAGGTGGTGAAACAGTCAAGGGGGCTCTGTATTGTATTGCTGGTGATAATTTGGGTTCACACAGCATTGGAGGGTTTACTGAAAACTTTAGTCGTTCTCAGTACTTTTGCAGGTACTGTAAAATCACACAAAGTGAGTTTCAGAGTGATGATCCAAATGTATGTGGTCCACAGCGCACCCCTGAACGCTTATTCTGCTGTTGGTGATCTACAAGTTGAAGACAGTCAAGACATCAAAGGCATAAAGGTAAACTCTGTTTTCAATGCTTTGAAATCTTTTCATGTTTGCCAGCCTGGTCTTCCACCTTGTTTAGGCCATGACATATTCGAGGGTGTCCTATCTTGTGATGTCGCACTGTACTTAAAGTATTTCATTAAGAAAAAGAAATGGCTTACATATTCACTTTTGAACCGGCGCATCAAGCAGTTCAAGTACAAAGGATCTGATGCTCTCACAAAGCCATGTGCTGTCAACTCTGAGGTGTCCAAGCTTTCAGGTCAAGCCATTCAAAATTGGAATTTCTTAAGGTTGCTGCCTGTATTAATTGGTGAAAAAGTGCAAAATCCAGAACATGACGTGTGGCAGTTAACTCTCCAGCTTAAAGATATTGTTAATATGATTTGTGCGCAAAAGATTTCATTGTCACAAGTAGCCTATCTTGACATTATAATCCAAGAATATTTGGAATCAAGAATGTTTTTTTTTTTTTTTCTGAGAGTCCACTAAAACCAAAACACCATTTCTTGCGGCACTATCCGGCTCTAATTTTAAAATTTGGCCCCTTGATCAGATTATGGACGATGCGTTTTGAAAGTAAACACAGCTACTTCAAGAGATGTGCCAGGCATTTGAAAAATTTTAAAAACATCTGCCTAACATTATCCGAAAGACATCAGATGTTTCAGGCATATCTTTCAGCTGGACCAGGATGCAGTCAGCTTCTGCAAGTCAAAGGCAGTTGTACTTTTTACCCCAACTTTTACAGTGACGCAATTAAACATGCAGTGAAAGAGTTTGGCTTTTCGGAAAACAATACTACTGTTTCCACAGACATACAGTATAAAGGTACATCATATAAAAAAGGGCAATTCCTTGTGTCAAAAAATGATGAGTCCATGGAGTTTGGAGAACTTCTCATTATTTTAATTCAAAATGATGCAGGTGTGTATTTTGTGATGGATGTACATGAAGCTGACTATCATTCTGAATACCATTTGTACTCAGTGACTAAACAGAGTACAAGGTTGCAGTGTCTTAACATTAATGACTTGGTAGATTTTTATCCGTTGCCATCATACATTGTTAATGGGCACCAAGTCATTCCGCTGAAACACAGTGTGTTGTCGAAATAAACATGATCTTGGCCACTGTGGTGGAGAACCCATACTAAAATGGTTATTGACATATGCATTATCAGTAATTAAAATACTATTTGAAAAATATGAAAGTGACAGCAGTTTTCCTTATAGATGGACAGAAATATAAAGTCTAAATCCTTACTAACATTATATACTCAAAATAGTGGTTCCTCTTCTCTGTATACATGTGCAGTGTTACTTCACTAAATGTCTAATTACTTTTGTCTTCTTTTGTTTGTAATCTTGAAAACATTGTCATTCTTCCTTGTTTCCAGAAATGACTAACTTGGAGCAAACATTTTTGCGCACCGCCATTACTGAGGTCTTGCCTGACCTTCCAGAGGTGTCAAAAGATATTCTAGAAGAGACCTTACAGTCCCTTGGGGTGGAGACATATGATGATCTTCAGTTTATTGAGGAAGCTGATTTGCTGTCAGCGTTGAGGCCAATTCAAGCCCGAAAAGTCCTTGATGCTTGGAAGCTGAAATGTAAGTCAAGCATTGCAGTACAGGATGCAACCAGTGCCCAAAGTACCCTGCGTAAAAAATCAATCTGAAGTGTGTGTGTGTGTGTGTGTGTGTGTGTGTGTGTTTGCAGGCCAGACTCCTGAAACCAACAATTCATCTGCTGGTGCCTCGCCAGGACCTGCCACGTCCTTGCAGTCTCTTTCACCCAGAAGTTCATCCTCAACATCTTCCAACAGCTGCCAAAGCCCTGATATAGACTGGGTGGATACCTTTATGATACCGTGGGATAAGTTCCCAGAGGAACTGATGCAGTCATTGGAGAGAGGAACACGATCAAGTCCACGAATGAGAAGGGAGATGGTCAGAATTGTGGCTTGTGAGATGATGCGAAAAAGTTCTTGCGTAAGTAAAAGGAACTCTACTGAAGTTGCGAAAAAGATGGTGGCAAAATATCCTAAATCCTCTGCAAGACATAATAGAGGGAGACAAGAGTGGACCAGGGTATCACTCTCTAGTCAAGCAATTGCAAAATAGAATAGAGAATGTGAAGCGATCTACGACCCTAAAAATAAGAAAACGAAAGCATCGCACTGATGAGTCTGACACAGACAAAGTCCCTCCAGAACAGAGAGCAGCAATCCAGGACACTTCTGGGTGCATCAACTGGGATTTAAAATTCCTGCCCCTCGGAGAGATCGCAGAGAGCCAGCAGGAGAAGAAGGAAAAACTGAAGATGATGTCTCAGCACACTGATGCAAATCCAGAAGAGGTCAAACTTCTGATGAAGTTGACTTTCTACACACAGCGTAAACAAGTCAACCAAGGGAAAGATATAAAATACCTCCTGGAAGAGTGGCCGTTTTGGTTTGACGGGCTTGGCATGGAGGTACACTTCAAGGAGCTCACTGGAATTGGGCTTAAAGAAACTTTCACACGAAATGTGAATCTAAAGGGGAAACGGCTCCTAAACTACATGCATACTGTTTGTGTGAACAAGAAAAAAAAAGTTCCTACAGGCTGTAACAAAGTTTAAAGTGATGAGGGGAGAGCTTAATGGTTGACCTGAAGATGTCAAAGAGATGGTGCTGCTTCTGCTGTCCTACTTTGATGAAAAGGAAGATGCAATGTTCTGTTATGTGGATGACACATGCCTGGCAGGGGAAGGACAGATGGACCAAGTTCATCTCACTCCCACCGTTGTTGTGTGTGGTAAGTTAACATTTTTTTTCTTTTTTTGTCTGTGTTTCATTCTCTCTTTTTGTATTTTTCTGTTCTTTGTTTCATTTCTTTCTCTCTTTTTTCTGTATATTTGGACACAAGTTCATGTTGCACAGTGTTTTGTTGCTGTAAGCTATTAAGGTTGGTCACAGTGGCCTTAAAAGACCTTATATTTCACTCCCCTAAACTTGCACATACACTGATTAATTTAACTGACCTGGAAAATTTAAAAACATATATGCTCAAATGGTATAGTGAAAGGTTTCAGTAACACAAATCTTGTTTTAATTTTTGTTTGAATAATTTTTTGTTGTTTTTTTTCTTTCTTTTTAGGGCAATCCTGCTATTCTTCAAGACGGTTTACGCTGAGTGTGGATCAAAACGTTGTGCAGGACAACATCCCATCCTTCATTTCTGCCCTGTGCATGATGTTTGGGAGCTATTATAGCTTCAACATCCATTACCCATCAGAGCTGGCATCAACCCTGGAGTTTCTGCAGAGGTGAGTGTTTTTGGATTGGCTTTATCCAACATTTTCACCTTATTGAACTGAAACAAATAGACATGTATCGATACCATTTTATTCAGGCTAGGTATGGGTATTTTTTTTAGTACTTTTTGATACCATACTGAATTACATACTTCGAATGAAGTAGTTGTTAGTGTAAAAAACAGCAGGAATCACATCCGAATAGTTCATGTTTCGTGTTGAAGTCTTTTTGCCTGATTGACTAACGTACTCTAATGTCCTCTAAAGCCAGACACACAGTGTTTTTTTTTTTCTTTGTTCTTTGGTGGGATTTTTTTGTTTTTTTATTGTTCTTTGGTGCCTTACACTGAACGAAAATTGTCAGTCCATGCTACGGGAAATGCACCTTTTAATGACAGCTCAGTCTACAGACAATTTCAAATAAAACTGTTTTGTTCAAAGTAACACACTGCACACCCAAGCACTGGGCAAACACACGGAGAAACTGAGCTACAGCACTGCTTCTAACATTTAAAACCAGGGGGTGTACACAGTAGGACAATACAATCTCTCTACAGCCTATTTTACAAAGACAGTTTACAAAGTCAACGTATTAATGTTTATACCTTGCAGTTCTATTTAGTCAGACAGAGTAAAGTCTTTGGTAGCAAATGTCAAAATTTTTGCCTCTATTTTGTTTGCCTACGTGTGTCCACCCGTACTGGAAAAGGTTGTGTGTGTGTTTAAAAACAGGCTAAAATCACACAGTGCAGGCCTGGCAGGAATCTGCCAAGGCGGAATGTTTAAAGTGTCCATGGACTTTGTGTCCGACAGTCAGTAACTCTGCAAGCAGATCCTCCTTCACTACCAGCTTCATTTGTTCATTAGCACGGCAGTGTGCACTCATCTTGCGTCACATGGTATCAACCGACATCAGATGATAATATCGGTGCCTTTTGAAGAGGCAGAGTACGAGTAAATGAGCATGGTATAGGGCCAGTGCATCCCTGGAAACAAACCTAAAGTAGTGACTTGGGTGTTAAGAGACTTGTTATTTTACCTTTTGAGTATTATAAGTGACATTTTAAAATTATACCTTGAATAAAAAAAATTATGAATGATGTGAAGTTTTTTTTGTGGTTAATGGAAGTGTTTTATTATCAATATACTTATCTGTTCTCTTCTGTTTCCCAAGGTGTTTTTTCTCCATCAACCATGAGAAGGGCACTAAAGTGGAGAAGACAAACACATCCCGCCTTCATGTGAGTCGTTACCTTGATTCAGGAACTTTCAGATCATGAGTGGCCTGATGTCTGAATATGGACTAAATTCAGTAAGATTTATAGAAGGTTATGATGTGCCCCACTAACAATTTGAAGTTTTGTTTAAGCTCATTATCTGCTCAGTTTTTCAAGCTTAAGAAGCAAGTCTTTGATTTCCAATAAGATCACTAATCTATCACATAAGCTCTATTCGAATGTTCGTAAAGTACATATTATGAATATGTATGATAAGAAATGACAGATGTTTTTCTTGACTGCTTTAAGATTAATAAATTCTTGGAAAGGCAAGTTATTATGGGAGTTTTTTAATATTTCAGGTATATCTAGCTTTGTTTTTTTAATTTTTAAATGCTTAGTCTGTGCACACTTGGTTTCTGGCAAAGGTCAAACATCTATAAGAAGGCTGTGCAGTTTAAATGAAATCATCAAGACAGAAGTGTTCAATCTGCCTGTAATGTACAGAAACAGCTTTTTTTTTCTATTTTAATGAATAATCTTAACAGGCTATAAGGAATACTTAAACAGGAATACAAGACAGATTTACAGTTTATATTTGAGATTGATATTAGACAGGAGTCATAGAACAGGATTCTATGCCTTTCAATTGTAACAAATACATTTTACACAAAATTGAATTGCAGTATTTAGATGTTGCTTTCACTGCAAATCTCTTGTAATTAATACTGCAAAACACACTACAATATAAACTACTTTTGTGTAAAATTTGCAGAAAAATTCAGTTAAATGGCAGTCTGATGATGAGGCCTTTACAGTTAAATAATGTTATTTGTTTGGTATTTTTTGTGAAATTGAATGGGATTCAATGTACAATAAGCGGCAACTGTATGCAAATCTTACTAAAAGAATTAGTTTAATAGCAGCATGGACATGCTAATTTAGCAGAAAAGGGCTGGTGGATTTACCAGTTTAACATGTTTTTTTATTGTAACTTACAACAGTTTTAAAAAGTCTTTTACATTTTTGCTGCATTTTTTAGAGAATTATTCTGGCAACCACAGCTGCCAGTTTTTTTCCTTTAAAAACTACGGATTTTTTATTACAGTGTGGGAACACTTTAAATATGTATAGAATGAAGGAAAACATTGTTTAGAAGCAATAGAAAGTTAAATCTTGAACGTGGCAGTACAAAATAAACAGTCTCATTTTCATTGCATTTAGGCGCTGAAAAAGCGTTTGGGAGCTTTAAAAGCGCCTACAGGCTTTAGAACGGCCAAAAAGCTCAACGTTGTAATAAAACTTGTTTTGGGAGGAAAACAATATTTTCTGACAATTGAACACTTTAAATATGTCTAGAATGAAGGAAAACATTGTTTAGAAGCATTAGGAAGTGAAATCTTGAACGTGGCAGTACAAAATGAACAGTGTCATTTCATTGCATTTAGTCCTTGATAAAGCGTTTGGGAGCTTTAGAAGCGCCTTCAGGCTTTAGACCTGCCAAAAAGCTCAACTTTGTAATGAAACTTGTTTTGGGAGGAAAACAATATTTTCTGACATGGGAACACATTAAATATGTAAATCATGAAGGTAAACATTGTTTAGAAGCAATAGGAAGTTAAATATTGAACGTGGCAGTCCAAAATGAACAGTGTCATTTTCATTGCATTTAGTCCCTGAAAAAGCGTTTGGGAGCTTTAGAAGCGCCTACAGGCTTTAGAACGGCCAAAAAGCTCAACGTTGTAATGAAACTTGTTTTGGGAGGAAAACAATATTTTCTGACATGGGAACACTTTAAATATGTACATAATGAAGGGAAACATTGTTTCTAAGCAATAGAAAGTTAAATCTTGAACGTGGCATTACAAAATGAACAGTGTCATTTCATTGCATTTAGTCCCTGATAAAGCGTTTGGGAGCTTTAGAAGCGCCTACAGTCTTTAGAACGGCCAAAAAGCTCAACGTTGTAATAAAACTTGTTTTATGACAAAAACAATATTTTCTGACATGGGAACACTTTAAATATGTAAATAATGAAGGGAAACATTGTTTAGAAGCAATAGAAAGTTAAATCTTGAACGTGGCAGTACAAAATGAACAGTGTCATTTTCATTGCATTTATTCGCTGAAAAAGGTTTTCTAGGTATCTGTTCGTGGCGGAGGTAGGCGGAGCCTGGCTGTACAGCGGATATAACTACGAGTAAAATATGGTTAAAATGAGATAAAGAAGCTTATTTTGTCAGAGTGAATTTGTCATGGTTTATGGCTGTTGTATTACACTGGTGTTTCAGGATTGTAATGCTCACAAATGCGCCATACTCTTGTTTCATGAATCAGGCTTGAAAAACCTATCGCCGAAAATCCACCTTAGTTGAGGCTTTTTATCTCCGCCCGCATTCCGCCCGTTCGCGCATGCGCAAGTCCATTTTCTCCTATGTGTGTTAGTTGTATGGTTTTTGTTTTTCCCTGAGCCAAGCTGTGCTGCAGCATCATATTACGGTCAAAAACTATTTCTCAAACCACAAAAACATTCATTTGCTTAAATATTTGCATTTAATGAAATGGTCCAGGACGAGTTTTAGGTATCTGTTCGTGGCGGAGGTAGGCGGAGCCTGGCTGTACAGCGGATATAACTACGAGTAAAATATGGCTAAAATGAGATAAAGAAGCTTATTTTGTCAGAGTGAATTTGTCATGGTTTATGGCTGTTGGATTACATTGGTGTTTCAGGATTGTAATGCTCACAAATGCGCCATACTCTTGTTTAATGACTGAGGCTTGAAAAACCTATCGCCGAAAATCCACCTTAGTTGAGGCTTTCTATCTCCGCCCGCATTCCGCCCGTTCACGCATGCGCAGATTTCATGTTCTCGACGTAGAGGTTAGCTACATGGTTTGTGGATTTTCCTGAGCCAAGCAGTGCTGCAGCATCATATTATGGTCAAAAACTATTTCTCAAACCACGAAAACATTCATTTGCTTAAATATTTGCATTTAATGAAATGGTCCAGGACGAGTTTTAGGTATCTGTTCGTGGCGGGGGTAGGCGGAGCCTGGAGCTTGGCTGTACAGCGGATATAACTACGAGTAAAATATGGCTAAAATGAGATAAAGAAGCTTATTTTGTCAGAGTGAATTTGTCATGGTTTATGGCTGTTGGATTACATTGGTGTTTCAGGATTGTAATGCTCACAAATGCGCCATACTCTTGTTTCATGAATCAGGCTTGAAAAACCTATCGCCGAAAATCCACCTTAGTTGAGGCTTTTTATCTCCGCCGCATTCCGCCCGTTCGCGCATGCGCAAGTCCATCCTCCTTCATGTGTGTTAGTTGCATGCGTTCCATTTTCATGAGCCAAGCAGTGCTGCAGCATTATTATTTTATTTCTCTCATGTGTTTGTTTTTTTTTCCCTGAGCCAAGCAGTGCTGCAGCATCATATTATGGTCAAAAACTATTTCTCAAAAATATATAAAACATTCATTTGCTTAAATATTTGCATTTAATGAAATGGTCCAGGACGAGTTTTAGGTATCTGTTCGTGGCGGGGGTAGGCGGAGCCTGGCTGTACAGCGGATATAACTACGAGTAAAATATGGCTAAAATGAGATAAAGAAGCTTATTTTGTCAGAGTGAATTTGTCATGGTTTATGGCTGTTGGATTACATTGGTGTTTCAGGATTGTAATGCTCACAAATGCGCCATACTCTTGTTTCATGAATCAGGCTTGAAAAACCTATCGCCGAAAATCCACCTTAGTTGAGGCTTTTTATCTCCGCCCGCATTCCGCCCGTTCGCGCATGCGCAAGTTCATTTTCTCCTATGTGTGTTAGTTGTATGGTTTGTGGATTTTCCTGAGCCAAGCAGTGCTGCAGCATCATATTATGGTCAAAAACTATTTCTCAAACCACAAAAACATTCATTTGCTTAAATATTTGCATTTAATGAAATGGTCCAGGACGAGTTTTAGGTATCTGTTCGTGGCGGGGGTAGGCGGAGCCTGGCTGTACAGCGGATATAACTACGAGTAAAATATGGCTAAAATGAGATAAAGAAGCTTATTTTGTCAGAGTGAATTTGTCATGGTTTATGGCTGTTGGATTACATTGGTGTTTCAGGATTGTAATGCTCACAAATGCGCCATACTCTTGTTTAATGACTGAGGCTTGAAAAACCTATCGCCGAAAATCCACCTTAGTTGAGGCTTTTTATCTCCGCCCGCATTCCGCCCGTTCGCGCATGCGCAAGTCCATTTTCTCCTATGTGTGTTAATTGCATCGTTTGTGGTTTTCCCTGAGCCAAGCAGTGCTGCAGCATCATATTATGGTCAAAAACTATTTCTCAAAAATATGAAAACATTCATTTGCTTAAATATTTGCATTTAATGAAATGGTCCAGGACGAGTTTTAGGTATCTGTTCGTGGCGGGGGTAGGCGGAGCCTGGCTGTACAGCGGATATAACTACGAGTAAAATATGGCTAAAATGAGATAAAGAAGCTTATTTTGTCAGAGTGAATTTGTCATGGTTTATGGCTGTTGGATTACATTGGTGTTTCAGGATTGTAATGCTCACAAATGCGCCATACTCTTGTTTCATGAATCAGGCTTGAAAAACCTATCGCCGAAAATCCACCTTAGTTGAGGCTTTCTATCTCCGCCCGCATTCCGCCCGTTCGCGCATGCGCAAGTCCATTTTCTCTATGTGTGTTAATTGTATCGTTTGTGGTTTTCCCTGAGCCAAGCAGTGCTGCAGCATCATATTATGGTCAAAAACTATTTCTCAAAAATATATAAAACATTCATTTGCTTAAATATTTGCATTTAATGAAATGGTCCAGGACGAGTTTTAGGTATCTGTTCGTGGCGGGGGTAGGCGGAGCCTGGCTGTACAGCGGATATAACTACGAGTAAAATATGGCTAAAATGAGATAAAGAAGCTTATTTTGTCAGAGTGAATTTGTCATGGTTTATGGCTGTTGGATTACATTGGTGTTTCAGGATTGTAATGCTCACAAATGCGCCAT
>JAMWET010004109.1:97500-232500 GCA_024036415.1 Prochilodus magdalenae | reverse complement strand
AGGAATAAGACACTGGGTGGTACACTGAGGCAACAGCATGGAACTGTTGCACCATTTAAGGTGGAACGAGGCTGGAACAAGACACTGGGTGGTACACTGAGGCAACAGCATGAAACTGGTGCACTATTTAAGGAGGAATGGGAAGATGTCTGAACAAGAAGTTGAGATGCTGGAAGGTAACTGCTGCACTGTTTAAGGTGGAACGAGGCAGGAATAAGACACTGGGTGGTACACTGAGGCAACAGCATGAAACTGGTGCACTATTTAAGGAGGAATGGGAAGATGTCTGAACAAGAAGTTGAGGTGCTGGAAGGTAACTGCTGCACTATTTAAGGTGGACTGAGGCAGGAATAAGACACTGGGCTGGTACATTGAGGCACCAGCATGGAACTGTTGCACCATTTAAGGAGGAACAGGAAGACATTCAAACAAGGTGCTGGAAGGTAACTGTGGTACCATTTAAGGTGGAACGAGTGTTGTGATGCTCAGGCTGAGCCACTTTGCTTATTTTCCATTTCCAGATCCCGGCCTGTGTACCAGCTCCAGATTTGTTTCCAGCACACGCATTGAACGTACAGCTAATGGACCGTGCGGAGATATTCACTGAATTTGACAAAAACTGTATTGGACTGAAATGGTATACTGTGCCTTTCGCATTATGTCAGTGGTCCAAATGATTAATTACGCAGCGGTGCACTCCGGGCCCTGCTATACTGTGAGATATTGGCACTGATGTGCTGTGGCTGTTTGGCCTCATGCCAGCACAGCAGTGCCAATATCTCGTACTGTAGCACAGTCTTGAGTGTATTGTGCAGTTATACCACTGATGATGCCACAGTCCCCTTTTATTATTGGTCATGTGATTTTCAGGTCATTTGACTAATTAAAAAATTTACTTACATACTTTAAAGAGAAGTAGTTTTAGCATTGTTAGATCTGTTGATCTTGACTGACAGTGTAGGAGGAGTTTACTGTGAGTGACTGACAGTGTAGGAGGAGTTTACTGTGATTGACTGACAGTGTGGGAGGAGTTTACTGTGAGTGACTCACAGTGTATGAGGAGTTTACTGCTATTGACTGACAGTGTAGGAGGAGTTTACTGCTATACTGTAAATGACTGACAGTGTAGGAGGAGTTTACTGCTATACTGTAAATGACTGACAGTGTAGGAGGAGTTTACTGTGATTAATGCTGTAAAGGAGCTTACTGTGATTGATGGTGTGGAAGGCGTTTATTGTGACTGATTGACAATGTAGGAGGAGTTAACTGATTGACAGTGTAAGAGGAGTTTTATGTGATTAGCTAACAGTGTAGGAGGAGTTAATGTCACTGACTGACAGTGTAGGAGTTTACTGCGATTAGCTGACAGTGTAGGAGGAGTTTACTGTAATTGGTGGTGGGAAAGAAGTTAACTGTGATTGACAGATGGTGTAGGAGGAGTTTACTGTGATTGACTGACTGTGGGAGGAGTTTACTGTGATTGACAGATGGTGTAGGAGGAGTTTACTGTGATTGACTGACTGTGGGAGGAGTTTACTGTGATTGACAGACGGTGTAGGAGGAGTTTACTGTGATTGACTGACTGTAGGAGGAGTTTACTGTGATTGACAGATGGTGTAGGAGGAGTTTACTGTGACTAGCTGACTGTAGGAGGAGTTTACTGTGATTGACTGATGTGGTAGGAGGAGTCTGTCCTCTACTCGGGTGTAGTGTAACTGTGTTTTGATTAAAGGTGGCAGGATTAATTGCTGTGTTTAAGGTGGAACATTAGTGCCGCATGTCAGTAACTGAACTCTGCCACGTCTGGTCCGTCTTCACTAATTACGGTGACACTGTTCAGTCGTGGCGTTGTTGCTAGCCGCTGTTATAGCTTGTTTTGGCCACTCAAATAAAATTGTGTCTTGTAATCGTTGCTACGCTACAAATCAACAAATCAGAATCTTTTAGAAGCAGCATCTTCAATCTTTAAAATTCCTCTTGATGTAGATGTCAACATCAAATCAAATCCAATAAATTAAATATGGCAAAAGATGTTTTACAAACAAACAGCCAGTAACCGTATGGGCACTGTGAGATACAGGCAGAGACTCCCAAGAGGTTTATTCTGTGTGTGTATATATATGAAAATGGGTGATTATCCACATTACAAAGAGTCCCCTTGTGTGTTTAAGGTGGTAGTAACTTTATGCTCCTGCAGATGGCGCTGCACGAGGGTGATGGGGCAATAAATCCCTGCGTGGTGTGAGTGATGGGATCCATAGATCGGGAAGAGGTGCTACAGTGCAGGGAATGTCTCGTTCCATGTGTGGAAAACGCTCCAGAGCAGATGTTAATGATTGGCTAAAAGGAGGGACTGCATGTGGGCGTGGCCAAAGACCATAGTGTGAAGGAAGTAGCTGAATCTGCAGGTGTATGGAAGCGTACGGTCATACGGGTCTACCAGCAGTGGATACAATCCCAGTCTACAGGGGATTCTCCTCGGAACTGTGCCAGGGAAGGCCTCCACCACATCTGGACCACCTGACCAGTTCTTTGGTATAAGAGTGTCCGAACACTGATGTGGCTACATCCAAAAACCTGTCCAGTCCATGACAAATCCAGTCCCAGCTGTTATTGGTGCTCATGGAGGTGTTACATGCTGGGATGCTATAAAAGAGACTTATTTGCATGTGTATTTAGATATGCAAATGAACAGAGAGTGAACCAGTAGGTTTGGGAAACAGCCTTGTGACCAGAAGATTGTTTGTTCGAACTTTTAAACCCCTGACCCGCCGGGACCTAACTGAAGTGCTCTTAAACACAGCACCGAACTCCCACCTGATCCACCAGCATCATGAATAAGGCTGCCCACCTTTCTGCTGCCCCCTATTGTGGGTGTGTGTTCTAGGCCCGGGTGGCTTAGTGGTTAAAGCTGTTGTGCCCAGGGTTTTGGGTTCAGTCACTGGGTCTTCTCAGTTGAAGACCACCTGAGACCAAAGCGGGACTCGTCACTGAAGATTCTGAGTCACTCCATGACAGTCTGGTACGACACCACTGCAGTCTTTGGTGACGGTGACGTGGTGTTAAGGACAGTCGTAGTAACGGTCTGCGTGCCGGTAGTCCTGCGTGGTGCAGCCGTCTGCCAGTAGCGAGGATGACTCATGGAGGACATCACAGCTCGCTGAATGTCCACAGTCGTGCCTGTACCAGAGATGAGGCCCATCTTTGCTTGCGTTGCATGTGTAGCCGAGCATGAAAGTTGTTAAATCCCCCCACCCACCAAGTTTCATTCCCAGCGGTCGGTTCTGGGTGGAGCTGTTCTGTTGATAATGATGATGAGTGTATTTCTGGACATTTGAGTTTGAGTGTCTAGTGAAAATAAAGGACGGGGTGGGGCGTGGTCATGTGCGAATGACATGTGTTTGAAACCGCATCACATATGTGATCTGAATCCGGGTAGGGGCGTGGGGTGTTTGGGGGAGAGTGGGATCAATCATGTGTGACACACGTGTTTATCGGACACGTTTTATGGATTTCTGTTTTACGGAAATAGGGAACAAATTTACGAACATTTACGGAAATAAGGAACAAATTTATGGACATTTACGGAAATAGGTAACACATTTACGAACATTTACGAAAATAGGGAACAAATTTACGAACATTTACGAAAATAGGGAACAAATTTACAGACATTTACAGAAATAGGGAACAAATTTACGGAAATAAGGAACAAATTTATGGACATTTACGGAAATAGGTAACACATTTACGAACATTTACGAAAATAGGGAACAAATTTACGAACATTTACGAAAATAGGGAACAAATTTACAGACATTTACAGAAATAAGGAACAAATTTACGGAAATAGGGAACAAATTTACGAACATTCACGAAAATAGGGAACAAATTTACAGACATTTACAGAAATAGGGAACAAATTTACGGAAATAGGGAACAAATTTACGGACATTTACAGAAATAGGGAACAAATTTACAGAAATAGAGAACAAATTTACGGAAATAGGGAACAAATTTACGGAAATAGGGAACAAATTTACAGAAATAGAGAACAAATTTACAGAAATAGAGAACAAATTTACGGAAATAGGGAACAAATTTACAGACATTTACAGAAATAGGGAACAAATTTGCGGAAATAGGGAACAAATTTACGACCATTTATGGAAATACGGAACAAACCGTTTTTTTACGGACGAATACGTATTTTACGGGACGGGTGACAACCCTATGTCTAGTGTCTGTGTTAAATTCAGTACAAGCAATTGGCTCATCAGCCTGTCTGGCCACTTTAGGCATCATACAGTCTTTGGTGTGGATCTTATGCCCCCTGAGACGCCCTCCTCTCTGAAGATCCATTGGTCATCCGCACGGCATGATGGAGGCTCCATTTCTTAAACAGTGACCACTACAAGGCTGCCGCACATAACACTGCGGCTGACAAGAACGTGAATTCCGCAGCAAGAGCATGGAGCCCTAGTCATTCTAGTGGGCTTTTAGTGTCAACCATTACCACCCAGCAATCTATCTCCACCGTTTTCATCCCATGAGTTCATGCGTTTATCATTCGGGGTGTTAGAGCGTTAAGTGCCGTTTACACACAAACAAGGGAATCTGTCAAGCCCCATCAAGCAGCAAGCAACTTCTACCCTACGAGAGGAGCTGAAAGGCACACGGTACGGACGGGAGCGCTTGAAGGATTCCCCTCCGTCTGAGCCGTGTGGGTTTTGGAGAGAGTTTGGGGGACGTAGGCTTTGTCAGTATCCGGCCACTAATGCTCAAGCATCTGGTCCGTTAACTGTGACGGCAAGTGACAGCCGTATAAACTCCCCTCTCATATGTCTGCTGGGTTTGGAGTGCGTTGTGTGATTAAGTCACATTAGCATCTTGTAGTACAGTGATGCGGTCCAGCGAAGTACACATGGCTGCTGTGCATGGCCGTACAGCTGCATATGGATGCCAGGGACGTGTCCCTACCAGACCCTATGTTGGGAGCATAGAATTGTCCCTGTCGGTCCCACTTAAACCACCAGAGGTTTAAAGCTAGACGTTTTAGATCATTCCGATGTGTTTCAGAGAGGCCCCGCCCCCCAAATGACTAAACATGCTAGCCTTTGATTGGCTGAAAGGAAGGGGGTTACCTAAAGGATCACCCAATGACCTGGAAATACCATACGTCCTTTCAGACCCCGAGGAGGTGAGGTCAGTGTGCTAGCGGTCAGTTATCAGTGCTGTCAGTCCATATACATCAAGCATGGGTGAAGATGTAGTCTATCCGAGGACCTACACCCTCTTTCCTCTGCTGCCTTCTCTGCCAACATGTTTTGTACTCTGTAGAGATAGGCTCATAGGGCAGTAGGCTCTGCTTCCGAGGGTCTAGCCTTTCACTGTGAACAGTTAGGTTCGCTGAGGACTGTGTGCACCTGCAGGGTTTCAGGCAAGGTTCAAACTAGCATATGGATCTGGGCCACATCAGGCAAGATAAGGCCCGGCTGGCCCATTGTCGGTGCAGGCAATGTGCTGTGAGCCACAGATTGTCCACACATTTACAACATGTCCACCTGTGCCGAAACAGATCTGGTCCACTTCTGGCACACATACAGCAGAGTTGCCTAGTTCTGGCTGGTCCACTTAGGTACCATCAGAGCCTGACGAAAATGGGGCCAGATTTGGGCCAGTTAGGTTATAGTTAGGAATGCCAGTCGGATATCAGCATTACAGTTAATTCCAGGATGTCCAGCAGATATAAGCTATGACCGTCAAATTGTTTGGTCATTAATTTTCTTTTTGGAAATTTGCCCTCTAACATAACCAGGATTTTAATCGCACGTTTGTATGTGTCTTTGGTCTCCCTGTTCTATGTTTTTTTGTGTGTGTAGTCCCGGGGTGTGTATATGTGTTGGGGGCGGGGCTATTTTTGTTGGATGTACTAGGGTAACAGGGTAATAGGTGGGAAGTTGTGTCCTTACCAGCGTTGCAACCAAACCTACACCCTTGCAATTGTAGCTGCATGCATGCTACCCGTGTCAAATGACTGGGCTCCTCAATGTCTTTGTGGGGGGGCGTTGGGAGCTGACTCATGACGATCCAGTGAAGGGTCTTTTTGGTATCTCACTTCTGAATTAGCAGCCACTCTAGTGGGGTTGGGGCACCACAACACTGGAACAGAGTGACATTGCGCATGACCTGAACAGCCTTATTTGAGGAGAATGAATCTGGCCTATTGAAATGATGAATTCTAGAATGATGGGGTGATCATGCAGGGGAGCATCTGCTAGAAAATGAATATGAATTCTGAAGACCCATTGTACTTTGAGTGTGGCCCATCCACCAACTTCCAACAAACCCAACACGAAAGCAGATGATTGCACTCTGCCCGCAACATCACGCTTCAGTTCAGATTGGTGGTAAGAGAAGGACAATAGCCTATAGCTTTCACCGACCCTGTAAACCTTAACACAGTCGCTTCCTTGTTTATTCAGCTCCACTGTGGGTTAAACAGGGTTCAGTTCTTTCACTCCAAACTGCTTGTGAACAAAGCAGTCCAAACCTCTACTGAGCGGCTGAGGTGGGTCTGTTCACCATGCTGCAGTAAGTTTAGGCCAGTCCAGAAAACCACTCAGTTATCATTCTAGATCTTTCTCTAAGCAGAGCTGAGTTACACGTCTTACACCAATGAACAAACACACAGTGCCTGTGGGCTCTAATCTTAGCTAGCTATAGCTAGCACACCTAGCTAACGTTAGCTCCCACTGGTAAACACCAGACGGGTCCTTTGTGGTGACCCTTGACGAGACTGTGGGTTCTATCGGGTGTTTCTTGCAGTGAACCCGCATCTTCATGTTCCAGTTGTTAGCTGTTTTATGTGCTGCCCGGCTAAAGCTAATATAGCTAGCATTAGCTGCGCCTAGATGGCTAACTGTCTTCGTTAGACCTTTTCTGACTGACAAGCCTGACAAATGACACACAAAGACGTGGCTTCATTGCAAGAAACACCTTTAAAAAACCCACAGACTATATAGAGGGTAGCTATATCGAGGGTAGCTAGCTAACATCAGAGCCCACCGGCACAAAACTTCACAAGGAAAGAGCTAGAAAGATAACCGAGTATATGTTTTAGACTTCTTGGAGTGCAGTAGAGGCTACGATGCATTAGTAGCTGCAATATTTTAATATCCTGACATAAACTATTTTACTATAATTCCAATATTGCAATAATAAGAACAATAACGCTCTGTAGTTGTACAGTTCCAGACCGTAGTCCATCTGCTTCTTTGTTCTTCAATGGTCAGGACCCCCACAGGACCACCACAGAGCTGGTATTGTGTGGGTGGTGGATCATTCTCAGCACTGCAGTGACACTGACATGGTGGTGGTGTGTTAGTGTGTGTTGAGCTGGTGTGAGTGGGTCAGAACACCGTGTCCACTCACTGTCCACTCTATTAGACACTCCTACCAGAGACGTAGCTACATCTACTGCTGCGCAGTGCAGTGTTGGTCATCCTGTAGTCCTCCATTAGTGGTCACAGGAGGCTGCCCCACAGGACACTGCCTACTGGAGGTGGGTGTAACGATATGGCTGGTCAGTGTATGTATTGAACGTTGAGTCTTTATAATGGTATTGGTTCATTACGAGGCTTCGTGTTATGTTATTCTCCAATTTTAGTTAGAAATTGACAAAAACAAACAAACCATCATCGGTTTTAGTTTTCCTAACCTTGTCAGAACTTGGAAGCAGCTGCCAGTACAACTGAACAAAGAACTGCTCGGAAGCCACAAGAGCTTTTATTGGGTAGCTGAGCCAATTAATATGACTCACTGAATAGAGCTGGGCTGCCTGTCGTTAGTGCAGTTAGCTAGTTATGCTCGTCTCAGAGCATCTCCGGGGAGGTTTCTTTTCTCCAGGTTTTATCAGATACCTTTGCCGTTGGATGTCTTTAAGCATCCCAGGCAGGTGCCAAAACAACTAAACGAGAAGTCCCCTCATTTGCCAGAGAAATAAGACCGGTCAGTGGATTTCATTACGTGGCGCTCTTGTGGAGGTGAGGTTGCGGCGGCTCATTACGTTTGGCAGTGCAATCTTGAGCTTATCGTTCTGCTTCTCGCCCTCAATGGATAATAATAGCACACTGTCCTTATGGGGACACATGAGAGATTGGTTGTAATTACAATGCATGCCGATGTCTTGCGCGCAGCCTAGGCCTTTTAGAAGCTGCCACAAACAGTTAGGAAGCAGGAGGCCGCAGTTTGCCGTTTTGTCAGCTCATTATCGTTTTCAAACCCGCCTGAAAACAGGCTCTCGGAATATAGACTCACCCGGCGTCTCTGGACGGAGTGAAGACGTGAGTTCAAATTAAAAGATGCCGTGGGATGACATCACCACCCGCGGTCAAAGGGTCGTGCCGGTTAATTCTCTCGTTTCTGTGTTTGGGTGAGAGCGAAGCCGTGTAATCTGATCTGACGGGCCAAATGCGGTGAAAGGTTTCAACCTCAAAACCTTAAGTCGCCAGGCAAACCCCCCCTGGAGACCCCCTTCCAGCCGCACCATCTCAAAAGAAGCCCACTGATTACTCACACCAGCACTGCTGCGCCAAGATTATGTAACCCCTAACCAAAACGACAGCAGCTCATCCTCGCTCCAAATCTCTGTTTATGGGGTTAGGAAGCACAGCTACGGGATGGCAAGAGAAGACTTAGCTAGAGCCAAACCCTAAGAACAGACTGTGTGTGCAAATAATGCTTTAAATGCCTTGAGACTATTCTTCTCATGCTCGGAGAAGACGAGCTTGTCTGGTAGGCTGAATGCGAAGGAAAAAAAGAGTTTGCTTTTTCTCAGAATTGCAGCATCGGAGCGATGACAGTTCTTGGCTTCCAAAGATACAAAATGGGACACAATGTAGAAAAATACTGTTCGGCATTCTAAGGAACATTTTGAAATGGTTCCAAATGGCAGTCTTGGCTACTCAGTCTTGGTATTAAACAGGCAATTGAAAATGGGTGCCAAATTGGGTTTTTGTTGGGATGCCAATGAACAATTCCTTTCGGTTACCTGTGTGGCTGCCCCCTGAAAGTCGACAAGTCGAATCACCAGTCGGTAGACACTCCTACCTTGCTGGTCCACCTTGTAGGTCTAAAATCAGTTTGTGTTGGTCCTCCTCTAGTTCTTCATTTATGGTTAAAGAACATTGGCTTCATCCTCAAAAAGTTGCCAAACAGACCCCCCTAAAGTCCCACCACCGCAAAAGACACCCACTGATTACTCACACCAGCACTGCTGCGCTGAGCCAAGGCTTTCACCAACCAAAGATTATGCAACCCCTAACCAAAACAGCAGCAGCTCATCCTCGCTCCAAATCTCTGTTTATGGGGTTAGGAAGCACAGCTACTAGAAGGCAAGAGGTAGCTAAGCTTGAGCTAAAGCCTAAGAACAGACTGTGTGTGCAAATAGTGCTGAACCTCCAGGGTGACATCTTTAAATGCCTTGGGACTATTCATCTCATGCTCGGAGAAGACGAGCTTGTCTGGTAGGCTGAATGTGAATGAAAAGAATTGCAGCATCGGAGCGATGACAGTTCTCCGCTTCCAAAGATACAAAATGGGACACAATGGAGAAAAATACTGTTCGGCATTCTAAGGAACATTTTGAAATGGTTCCAAATGGCAGTCTTGGCTACTCAGTCTTGGTATTAAAGAGGCAATTGAAACAGTCCTGCTTGCTAGGGCGCTCCAAATGGGTGCCAAATTGGGTTTTTGTTGGGATGCCAATGAACAGTTCCTTTCGGTTACCTGTAGGGCTGCCCCCTGAAAGTCGACAAGTCGAATCACCAGTCGGTAGACACTCCTACCTTGCTGGTCCACCTTGTAGTTCTAAAATCAGTTTTTGTTGGTCCTCCTCTAGTTCTTCATTTATGGTTAAAGAACATTGGCTTCATCCTCAGAAAGTTGCCAAACGGACCCCCCTAAAGTCCCACCACCGCAAAAGACACCCACTGATTACTCACACCAGCAGTGCTGTGCTGAGCCATGGTTTTCGGCAGCAGCTCATCCTCGCTCCAAATCTCTGTTTATGGGGTTAGGAAGCACAGCTACTAGAAGGCAAGAGAAGGCTAAGCTTGAGCTAAAGCCTAAGAACAGGCTGTGTGTGCAAATAGTGCTGAACCTCCAGGGTGACATCTTTAAATGCCTTGAGACTATTCATCTCATGCTCGGAGAAGACGAGCTTGTCTGGTAGGCTGAATGCGAATGAAAAGACTTTGCATTTTCTGAGTTGCAGCATCGGAGCGATGACAGTTCTCCGCTTCCAAAGGATACAAAACGGGACACAATGGAGAAAAATACTGTACTGGCATTCTAATGAACAATTGGTTCCAAGTGGCAGTCCTGGCTGCTCAGTCTTGGTATTAAAGAGGCAATTGAAACAGTCCTGCTTGCTAGGGCGCTCCAAATGGGTATCAAAATGAGATTTTTGTTGGGATGCCAAGGAACAGTTCCTTTTGGTTACCTCTAGGCCTGCCCCCTGAAAGTCAATCACCAGTCGGTAGACACTCCTACTTTGCTGGTCCACCTTGTAGATGTACAGTCAAAGATAACAGCTCATCTGCTGCTTGTTTGTTTCGGTCATCCTCTGGTCCCTCATTAGTGGTCAAAGGACATTGGCCTTGATAAGTCGCCAGTCAAACCCCCTGGAAACCCCTCTCCAGTCCCACCATCACAACAGGCACCCACCAGTTCTTCACACCAGCACTGCTGTGCTGAGTCAAGGCTTTCCCAAACCAAAGATTATGAACCCTCTAACCAAAACGGCCGCAGCTCATCCCTGCCCACATCTCTGTTTATGGGGCTAGGAGGCACAACTAGTGGAATCCAAGAGAAGTCTTAGCTAGAACAGACTGTGTGTGCAAATACTGCTGAACCTCCAGGGTGACATCTTAAAACGCCTTGTGACTATTTCATCTCATGCTCGGAGAAGACCAATTTGTCTAGTAGGCTGAATGTAGGCTGAAAAGGTGTTGCAGCACTGGAGCGATGACAGTTCTCGGCGTCCAAAAGATATAAAATGGGACACAATGGAAAAAAATACTGTTCGCCATTCTAATTGGCCGTTGTCAGATGTGCTCCAAGTGATGCTATTGGCTAGCCAAGCTTGATATTGTAGAAGCAATTGAAACAGTCTTACTTACTGGGTACTCGAAACGGGTAGCAAAAAGTTGTTGTGAGATTATTCAAGCTGCATGGGATGCATTATTGGAAAAATGATGATAAATTTAGACTATGATCAATATTTATTGAGCTACACATACAGAAGTCTGTCTCTCAGTATGGTGGCGTCGGGCCGCCATGTTTGCTAACCCAACACGCCAGACGTCTCGGTATGGAGCTGTAGAGGTTCCTAATGGAGTCCTGTGATAATCCATCCCATGCAGCTTGAACATCCTCACACAGTTCCTGCAGAGGGTGCGGTAGGGGTGGAGGTGGAGGTACACCAGGCCTTCTGGACGTGTGACAACAAACCGTTCAGCTCGGTGTTGACCACGGTGCCTCCACACACGGATTCGTTGGGCGTCTCCACCAAGACTAAAGCGGGACTCGTCACTGAAGATGACCCGCTGCCATTCTGAGTCACTCCATGACAGTCTGGTACGACACCACTGCAGTCTTTGGTGACGGTGACGTGGTGTTAAGGACAGTCGTGGTAACGGTCTGTGTGCATGTAGTCCTGCGTGGTGCAGCCGTCTGCCAATGGTGCTGCACTAACAGGGTGACTCATGGAGGACACCACTGCTCGCTAGATGTCTGGAATCGTGGATGTTGGGTCAGTCAGGTACAGAGATATGGACGGTCCCTGCTTACGTCAAACCTAACCAAGTTTCATTCCTGTGGGTTGACTTGTTCTGGGTGCAGGTATCTGTGAGCTATTTTTTGAAGATGAGTGTACATTGCTCCTTGCTGATACGACGGTCTTTATTTGCAGTTGTAACCTATCAACGCTACAGCAGAACATCTTGCCATACAAGTGCTAAACATGCCCTGAAAAGGCTGCGGTACAGCATCAAAGGGCTAAATCTGGGGTCCTGAGAGCTTTGACCATGCTGTAGAGCTTCGCTGAAGGCTACAATTCCAGTTCTATTCTGTAGCAGCTTGGGACGTATCCAGGCTTCAAGAGAACCTTCCCTGGAAGCTCTACAGAAAAACATGTAGCAGTTAGAAAAGGATACAGTAATAGGCTTAGCATGCCTTTGCATGGAGCGTTGGTGGAGCAGCAGCAGCATCCAGGCTGAGGGCGCCTATTAATAAGTGAGGGGCAGCAACTGATGAGGTCAGCAGATGCAAATCTCTCCGATTTTATGAGAAAGCAAGTTTCTGTTTGTTTGACAAGGCCTGAGTAATTTCAACGGTGCTGTGCTTCTTCACCTTCCGAACTGCTCGGCGTAAACGTTCTAAGAGGCTGAGGTGAAGGGGGGTTCCAATTACAGAGCACTTTAAAAGAACACGGCTCCGGCTCTTTCCTACGGTTCATAATCAAAATGTCATCTCGCTCTTTACAGCTGGTGCTTTTCCGTCTCCGTCTGCATCCCTCCCTCTTTTAAACCGGAGGCTTCTCTCTCTCTCTCTCTCTCTCTCTCTGGAGGAAGCAGGGGAAGCTCATGTTTGCATGCTATTATATTCGTGTTTTGTATTTTATCTTCTGGGATCCAACTTTTTAAATAGCTCTTAGTCCTAGGAGTGAAGGTGATGAAGAACAGTATGAGCATTGATGTGTCTGCGAAGCAAAAAGCCAAAAAAAAAAAAAAAACCCAAAAGATGAATAAAGAAAAAGAGTAAAGATAGAAACAGCCTGTCACATTTGGCCCAAAATGTCTCATTTTAATTATTTCTGTAATTACTTTTCCCACAGATTATACATCTCGCATTCAAGGGAAAAATCGTTCCATTCACAAGCAATTGGATGAGAGTCATATTCGCCCTTGGCAACTGAAGATGACGTTACTATGGAAACGGCTACTGCTGCTATCAATCATGGGCTGCCTCGCAGGTAAACGTCTTACTCGTCGTTTTATTCCAAAACAATGTTTTTTTAATTCCTCTTTTCCTTTTTCCTTGTTCGTCATCTTCGTTTCAGGTTACAGACACACTCGGCATCCTGTAATGCCATGTTTACTGAAATTACACTGATGTGTGACCTAGACATGTGGATATAAGGGATAGCACTATTCCGGATAGTTTGTGGGCCACATCTGGCAAATATAGGGCCCTGCTGGCCCAATGGTGGCACCGGCAACCTATATGTGAGCCACATGTATTAAAAACTTATATGGCCCAGCTATCCCAAAACAGATCTGTTCCACTTCTGGTACGGTAGTGATGCCTACTGGCCAGATGAATGTGAGCCAAAAGTGGTCCACATATATAAAAACTCTGCTGGTCCACATGTTCCTTCGGCTTACTGCTATTTGTAAACTGTATGTGAGCCAAAATGGCCCCATATATTAAAAAAAATCCATTTGGGCCAGCTTATTTGAAACAGAAATGTGAAATCTGGCCCATTTCTGGCACAGGTACTGCAGTGCTGCCTACTGGCCAGCTGTGTGTAATCAAAATGTGGCCGATGTGTATAAAACTCATGTGGTCCACATGTTCCAAAACAGACCTGGTCTACTTCTGGCACAGGTATGGCAGTGCTGTCTATTGGCAGGCTGCATGTGAGCCAAAAGTGGCCCACATCTACAAGGCCAAAAGTTGCCTAGTTTTGGCTGAGGCATGGCACTAATCTGGTGCGAATATGGTCTGCATCTCGAAACCATGTGTGATCCACACAAGCACCCTCAATCTATTGGACATGTGCCAGATTTAGACCAGAAAAATAATGCTGAATAAAGGATGCTGAGAGGGAGTTGAAGATAGAGAGGTAAAACCTTTCTAGCAGAATGTGATTGTTTTTTAATTGACCCAAAAAATTGTCTCTGCAAATACGATACTGTGGAAAGCCTGGTCAACGCTATGGGGTAATCTGGGGTGCCAATCCGGGGTTTCCCATACAGGGCTAGCATTGAACTACCATGGCACAATGCACCATTTAATTCACTAGCTTATAAACTACAATGGTTTCCCAAAACTGTCAGACCCTGTTTCTACTGCAGTAGTTTGGACCATGTTGGTTTGAACCACCAGAGTTTAGACCGTCATGTTGCCAAATCTGTCCCCTTGCAAAAACTCATCAACCATATATTAATACATATCAAATTATGAAAATTAATATCACAATATAAATTTTTAATTTTGGCTACTCTAGGCTATATACTTAATCAAATTTAAAAGCTAAAAATCAAAGATGGGGATCCTAACAACCACCAAAGAACTCTCTAACAGAGAGTTGGAGAACATCAAGCTCCACCTTTAGCATCAGATCTGAGAACATCCACAGGTGTTTCTGTCCATCCTTCTTCCACTGTGAGAAGATGTCCAATGCTATGGAGATCTGAAAGGAGGAGTAGCTGTTAAAGAAGTTTCTCACTGGAAAAAGGAGACAGGAGACACAACAGACAAAGAAGCTGCTGGTAGGCTCAGAACTATGGACTCACTACCCTAGAAGAGTTCAGAACCTCAACACCATGTTTCTTGGAAGTATAAAAATCCAACTAATGCTAAACCATCTTCTGAGACTGAACTAGAGATTTTGAGTCCTAGAGTGTCCAGGAGTGCAGATGTACAGGATATACAGTATAGTGTCTAGAATGTTCAGGAGTGTCTAGAGTGTCCAGGAGCGCAGATGTACAGGATACACAGTAAAGTGTCTAGAGTGTCCAGGAGTGTCTAGAGAGTCCAGTAGTGCAGATGTACAGGATATACAGTAAATTGTCTAGAGTGTCCAGGAGTGTCTAGAGTGTCCAGGAGTGCAGATGTACTGGATATACAGTAAAGTGTCTAGAGTGTCCAGGAGTGTCTCGAGATGTTTTGAGGAGTGCAGATGTATAAGATATACAGTAAAGTGTCTAGAGTGTCCAGGATTGTCTAGAGTGTCCAGGAGTGCAGATGTACAGGATATACAGTATAATGTCTAGAGTGTCCAGAAAAGTCTCGAGATGTTTTAAGGAGTGCAGATGTACAAGATATACAGTAAATTGTCTAGAGTGTCCAGGAGTGTCTAGAGAGTCCAGGAGTGCAGATGTACAGGATATACAGTAAAGTGTCTAGAGTGTCCAGAAGTGTCTCAATGTTTTGAGGAGTGCAGATGTACAAGATATACAGTAAAATGTCTAGAGTGTCCAGGAGTGCAGAAGTGCAGGATATACAGTAACTTGTCTAGAGTGTCCAGGAGTATCTAGAGTGTCCAGGAGTGTCTAGAGTGTCCAGGAATGCAGATGTACAGTATATACAGTAAATTGTCTAGAGTGTCCAGGAGTGTCTAGAGTGTCCTGGAGTGCAGATGTACCGGATAAGTGTCTAGAGTGCCGATAAATAAACCTCTGATTTAATATTTAAGTAGCCTGCCACTGAACTTGCTCCTTTTGTCCATGATGATGGTGTACAGCAGGTGCCCATCATCATCCATAACGGACAACAGCTTGTGCAGGGTCCTTATCTCTGCCACCTTCACCACGGAGTCCAGCTCCGCACCAATGCGAATGTCAATGGCGATCGTTTTTTGGGGTGGTCTCTGACTTTTGCACAGTAAGTAACGCACTGAGATCTTGCATGTGGGTCTGAAGTGAGTCAGGCAGCTAACACCAGTGATTATCACTTACCCTATTTTTAAAGGTTTACTGCAGCTTATCTTACATGTTTGACATTATCAGCTGTGGCTATAATTAGATGTCTTACTCACACACATTATCCCGGAGAACAAAGTAAATACCACGGCAGCCGAGCGATTGTTACAGCACCGGGCCTTTCTGCCGCTGGTACGGGCCTCTTGCCGGCGTGATTTAGATCCTCCGCCCTGAGTGGAGCTTTGAACGTGGTCTTTGAAAGTGATTAGAAAAGCACTTTTTTCAAACGCTGCCCTTCACCCATTCGTTCTGGGGCCTTTTACATTCAGGCTCCCGCGCCTCCCGCTGCTCCGACGGGACTGGAATCCTATCCACAGCTATGGACGTGTCAGAGATGATTATCTGGAACTTCAGGATGGAACTGTGTCTGGATCTTTCCCCAGAAATCGCTGCCTCTATGCGGCCTTCTGCTCTCACGGGATTAACAGTGAATTTCATTCCCTCTTTGTTTTCGTGCCAGCTGAGCTCACCACACGGAGGGCAAGCTCGATCCCGGGTTGAACCGAATGGCCCGTTCATTGTACCTGAGTGATGAAGCCCCTCAGACAGCATGTAGGCCAGAAACCGAACCCCCTCGAATGAAAACCACCAGCAATAAATTAAACAAAGAGTAGCGATGAAGAAGTGTGATCGATTTGATGATTAGAGCATTTGAAAACAGGAAAGCCGTTTGAGTACTCGAGGCTTTTACCACTGTTACCAAACGACACACTTTCCCGGTGGGGATGATAGCTCATCACCAGCTGCATTCATTTGCCAGCTCCGCAAGCCAGACTCTTCTCCACCGACTGTCTGATTTGAGGCGATAATTGTTCCCGCATTCCAAATCAATTTCCTGCTGCACTGGATCGCTAACTAACATGCACTCCGTCATATTTATGTCTGAATGAGGGCGCTCTGGTAAGCTAGCTGTCCTAAAACACTTTCCAGCCAGGTCCGCTTTGCAGTTTCTCCCGGGCGCTTTGGTGCATCACTGAGGTACCGTAAAGACTCAAGGGTGTCCAGGAGTGCAGATGTACAGGATAGACAGTAAAGTGTCTAGAGTGTCCAGGAGTGCAGATGTAGAGGATAGACAGTGAAGTGTCTAGAGTGTGCAGGAGTGCAGATGTAGGGGATATACAGTGACGTGTCTAGAGCGTCCAAGAGTGCAGATGTGGAGGATATACAGTGAGGTGTCTAGAGTGTCCAGGAGTGCAGATGTAGAGGATATACAGTAAAGTGTCTAGAGTGTCCAGGAGTGCAGATGTGGAGGATATACAGTGACGTGTCTAGAGTGTCCAGGAGTGCAGATGTAGGGGATAGACAGTAAAGTGTCTAGAGTGTCCAGGAGTGCAGATGTAGAGGAAATACAGTGAGGTGTCTAGAGTGTGCAGGAGTGCAGATGTAGAGGATAGACAGCGAAGTGTCTAGAGTGTCCAGGAGTGCAGATGTAGGGGATAGACAGTAAAGTGTCTAGAGTTTGCAGGAGTGCAGATGTGGAGAATATACAGTGACGTGTCTAGAGTGTCCAGGAGTGCAGATGTGGAGGATATACAGTGAAGTGTCTAGACTGTCCAGGAGTGCAGATGTAGAGGATATACAGTAAAGTGTCTAGAGTGTCCAGGAGTGGAGATGTAGGGGATAGACATTAAAGTGTCTAGAGTGTCCAGGAGTGCAGATGTAGAGGATATACAGTGACGTGTCTAGAGTGTCCAGGAGTGCAGATGTAGAGGATATACAGTGAAGTGTCTAGAGTGTCCAGGAGTGCAGATGTAGAGGATATACAGTGACGTGTCTAGAGTGTCCAGGAGTGCAGATGTAGGGGATAGACAGTGAAGTGTCTAGAGTGTCCAGGAGTGCAGATGTACAGGATATACAGTAAAGTGTCTAGAGTGTCCAGGAGTGCAGATGTAGAGGATATACAGTGAGGTGTCTAGAGTGTCCAGGAGTGCAGATGTACAGGATATACAGTGAAGTGTCTAGAGTGTCCAGGAGTGCAGATGTAGAGGATATACAGTAAAGGGTCTAGAGTGTCCAGGAGTGCAGATGTGGAGGATATACAGTGACGTGTCTAGAGTGTCCAGGAGTGCAGATGTAGAGGATATACAGTGAGGTGTCTAGAGTGTCCAGGAGTGCAGATGTGGAGGATATACAGTGAAGTGTCTAGACTGTCCAGGAGTGCAGATGTAGAGGATATACAGTAAAGGGTCTAGAGTGTCCAGGAGTGCAGATGTGGAGGATATACAGTGACGTGTCTAGAGTGTCCAGGAGTGCAGATGTAGGGGATAGACAGTGAAGCGTCTAGAGTGTCCAGGAGTGCAGATGTACAGGATATACAGTGAAGTGTCTAGAGTGTCCAGGAGTGCAGATGTAGGGGATAGACAGTGAAGCGTCTAGAGTGTCCAGGAGTGCAGATGTAGAGGAAATACAGTGAAGTGTCTAGAGTGTCCAGGAGTGCAGATGTACAGGATATACAGTGAAGTGTCTAGAGTGTCCAGGAGTGCAGATGTAGAGGATATACAGTAAAGTGTCTAGAGTGTCCAGGAGTGCAGATGTGGAGGATATACAGTGACGTGTCTAGAGTGTCCAGGAGTGCAGATGTGGAGGATATACAGTGACGTGTCTAGAGTGTCCAGGAGTGCAGATGTAGGGGATAGACAGTGAAGCGTCTAGAGTGTCCAGGAGTGCAGATGTACAGGATATACAGTGAAGTGTCTAGAGTGTCCAGGAGTGCAGGGGTCCAGGATATACAGTGACGTGTCTAGAGTGTCCAGGAGTGCAGATGTAGAGGATATACAGTGAAGTGTCTAGAGTGTTTGGATTTATTTGCCTGTCTCTCTGTTTCTCGACCCCTGCCTGTCTTTCTGTTTATGATCCTGTCTTGTCCTTCGGCAGTTGTTGATTGAAATGTAATAGTCTCTCTGTTGAACAGCCCAAACCCCCAATTATCTAGACGCTAGTTCATTGTATAAGTCATTAGACTCTGAAGTGCTGAACCTGTTGTCTCCTGAGCAGACGATGAGCATTCAGGTGGATCATGTGTTTCACGCATCCAGGGAAGAGTGTGAAGTTATAGAGCAACCTGCTTAGAGGAGCATCTCATTTACCTTCAATGGGCAAGTACAAACAGACAGAAAACAAGAGAGAAGAAGAAGAAGAAGAAGAAGAAGAAGAAGAAGAAGAAGAAGAAGAGGAAGAGGACATATGTTTGAAAAAGTCACAGTACAGGGATAATAAGGGCCACGATTGTGGACCATGTTATCAGTCATGGCCTTACGATGGCTGGTTGAAGGGTGCCGCTGAGGCCGCCTATTCAGATGAGCTAATGCTAACACTGTAGCTACGGTTCTGCAGGCTAATGAGGACTCGGCGGTCTACATGTTAGTTTATCTGGGATAGGTTAGATGTTCTGTTTCTGGACATGGCTAACATTAGCTAGCCTAGTTAGCTACAGCTCTGCTGTCTCTGTCGTGATCTTCTGAATTCCTCCTTGGCAGCTTTTTACACTTCACACTTCCTTATCAGTGTTCCACTGAAGCGCTAGCATGTAGACGTCCGATTATTAAAGAGCATGGAGCATGTTAACAGAACTGTGCTGATGAAACTAAACTATTCTGTATATTTCTGTAGAGCCAAATAATACAAGTGCCCAAATTAACTAACCACATTATTACCGCAGTACATGTATAAAAAAATATTTTAAATGATTTAATCTGAACTTCTGAAGTTTGGCTACACAATAGAGAAAGATAACATTACAAATTATGTAATGTGTAATTTTGAGTAATTATATGTAGTTTATTAATAATAATAATAATAATAATAATAATACAAACAGACAGACAGGTGCATAGATGCTATAGATAGATAGACAGACAGACAGTCTGGTTACAATAACTTCTAATAGTAGGTTGGAGACTCAGGTTTGGCCCCGGTGGGAAACTCAGGTTTAGTTCCAGTTTGGAGATCCAGGTTTAGTTCCAGTTTGGAGATCCAGGTTTAGTTCCAGGTGGGAGACTCAGGTTTAGTTGCTAGTGGGAGATCTAGGTTTAGTCCCAGGTTGGAGACTCAGGTTTAGTTCCAGGTGAGAGGCTCAGGTTTAGTTCCAGGTGGGAGACTCAGGTTTAGTTCCAGGTTGGAGATGCAGGTTTAGTCCCAGGTTGGAGATGCAGGTTAAGTTCCAGGTGGGAGACTCAGGTTTAGTTCCAAGTGGGAGATCCAGGTTTAGTCCCAGGTTGGAGATGCAGGTTAAGTTCCAGGTTGGAGATGCAGGTTTAGTCCCAGGTTGGAGATGCAGGTTAAGTTCCAGGTTGGAGATGCAGGTTTAGTCCCAGGTGGGAGATGCAGGTTTAGTTCCAGGTTGGAGATGCAGGTTTAGTCCCAGGTGGGAGATGCAGGTTTAGTTCCAGGTTGGAGATGCAGGTTTAGTCCCAGGTTGGAGATGCAGGTTAAGTTCCAGGTTGGAGATGCAGGTTTAGTTCCAGGTTGGAGATGCAGGTTAAGTTCCAGGTTGGAGATGCAGGTTTAGTTCCAGGTTGGAGATGCAGGTTAAGTTCCAGGTTGGAGATGCAGGTTTAGTTCCAGGTTGGAGATGCAGGTTAAGTTCCAGGTTGGAGATGCAGGTTTAGTTCCAGGTTGGAGATGCAGGTTTAGTCCCAGGTGGGAGATGCAGGTTTAGTTCCAGGTTGGAGATGCAGGTTTAGTTCCAGGTTGGAGATGCAGGTTTAGTCCCAGGTTGGAGATGCAGGTTTAGTTCCAGGTGGAAGATGCAGATTTAGTCCCAGGTTGGAGATGCAGGTTTAGTTCCAGGTGGAAGATGCAGGTTTAGTTCCAGGTGGGAGATGCAGGTTTAGTTCCAGGTTGGAGACTCAGGTTTAGTTCTAAGTGGGAGATGCAGGTTTAGTCCCAGGTTGGAGATGCAGGTTTAGTCCCATGTTGGAGATGCAGGTTTAGTCCCAGGTTGGAGATGCAGGTTTAGTCCCATGTTGGAGATGCAGGTTTAGTCCCAGGTTGGAGATGCAGGTTTAGTCCCAGGTTGGAGATGCAGGTTTAGTCCCAGCTGGGAGACTCAGGTTTAGTTCTAAGTCAGAGACTCAGGTTTAGTTCTAAGTCAGAGACTCAGGTTTAGTTCTAAGTCAGAGACTCAGGTTTAGTCCCAGGTGGGAGATGCAGGTTTAGTCCCAGGTTTGAGACTCAGGTTTAGTTCCAGGTGAGAGGCTCAGGTTTAGTTCCAGGTGGGAGACTCAGGTTTAGTCCCAGGTTGGAGATGCAGGTTTAGTTCCAGTCTGGAGATCCAGGTTTAGTTCCAGTTTGGAGATCCAGGTTTAGTCCCAGGTTGGAGACTCAGGTTTAGTTCCAGGTGAGAGGCTCAGGTTTAGTTCCAGGTGGGAGATGCAGGTTTAGTTCCAGGTTGGAGACTCAGGTTTAGTTCTAAGTGGGAGATGCAGGTTTAGTCCCAGGTTGGAGATGCAGGTTTAGTCCCATGTTGGAGATGCAGGTTTAGTCCCAGGTTGGAGATGCAGGTTTAGTCCCATGTTGGAGATGCAGGTTTAGTCCCAGGTTGGAGATGCAGGTTTAGTCCCAGGTTGGAGATGCAGGTTTAGTCCCAGCTGGGAGACTCAGGTTTAGTTCTAAGTCAGAGACTCAGGTTTAGTTCTAAGTCAGAGACTCAGGTTTAGTTCTAAGTCAGAGACTCAGGTTTAGTCCCAGGTGGGAGATGCAGGTTTAGTCCCAGGTTTGAGACTCAGGTTTAGTTCCAGGTGAGAGGCTCAGGTTTAGTTCCAGGTGGGAGACTCAGGTTTAGTCCCAGGTTGGAGATGCAGGTTTAGTTCCAGTCTGGAGATCCAGGTTTAGTTCCAGTTTGGAGATCCAGGTTTAGTCCCAGGTTGGAGACTCAGGTTTAGTTCCAGGTGAGAGGCTCAGGTTTAGTTCCAGGTGGGAGATGCAGGTTTAGTTCCAGGTTGGAGATGCAGGTTTAGTCCCAGGTTGGAGATGCAGGTTTAGTCCCAGGTTGGAGATGCAGGTTTAGTCCCAGGTTGGAGATGCAGGTTTAGTCCCAGGTTGGAGATGCAGGTTTAGTCCCAGGTTGGAGATGCAGGTTTAGTCCCAGGTTGGAGATGCAGGTTTAGTCCCAGGTGGGAGATGCAGGTTTAGTTCCAGGTGGGAGATGCAGGTTTAGTTCCAGGTTGGAGACTCAGGTTTAGTTCTAAGTTGGAGATGCAGGTTTAGTCCCAGGTTGGAGATGCAGGTTTAGTCCCAGGTTGGAGATGCAGGTTTAGTCCCAGGTTGGAGATGCAGGTTTAGTCCCAGGTTGGAGATGCAGGTTTAGTTCCAGGTTGGAGATGCAGGTTTAGTTCCAGGTTGGAGATGCAGGTTTAGTCCCAGGTTGGAGATGCAGGTTTAGTCCCAGGTTGGAGATGCAGGTTTAGTCCCAGCTGGGAGATGCAGGTTTAGTCCCAGGTTGGAGATGCAGGTTTAGTTCCAGGTGGGAGATGCAGGTTTAGTTCCAGGTTGGAGACTCAGGTTTAGTCCCATGTTGGAGATGCAGGTTTAGTCCCAGGTTGGAGATGCAGGTTTAGTCCCATGTTGGAGATGCAGGTTTAGTCCCATGTTGGAGATGCAGGTTTAGTCCCAGGTTGGAGATGCAGGTTTAGTCCCAGGTGGGAGACTCAGGTTTAGTTCTAAGTCAGAGACTCAGGTTTAGTTCTAAGTCAGAGACTCAGGTTTAGTTCCAGGTTGGAGATGCAGGTTTAGTCCCAGGTTGGAGATGCTGGTTTAGTCCCAGGTTTAGTTCCAGGTGGGAGACTCAGGTTTGCCTGAGAGACAGTGCTGTATCTTCCTGTAAATAAAGGGGGTGAAATTGCACATTAGTCATAACAGGGTCCTGTAAAGACATTAGGGGGGGCCTGGTCACCACGGGCCTCCTCCACAGGCCCCAGTCCAATTACCGCACTTGCATTTCCAGCAGTCACGCATGCCCGGGCCCATTCATACCTAAAGACCTTTTTGATGGCCCTGCCAGACTTTCTGAAGAGAAACGACAAGGAAATCAGAACGACTACAGCAAAGCGGTGCTGAGGCAAACGCGGCCCGCAGATCGGGCCTGACAGCCGAGCTGTAGGATCAGGTTTCAGAAACAAAGTCCCGTCAGTGGATGTCATGCCTCGGAACCGCACCGGAGCTGATCTGCATGCGGCTGTATTAAACATCTTCAGCCGGAGCCCTTGATTCATACAAAAAGCCCTGATTTGATATTCTCCCTGCTCAAACTGTGACGCTGCAGACTCCGAGTCCCCGTTCTCCTTCCCTCTGCTCGTCAATACAGAGATCTGCTGAGCAAATAATTCAGTGGGCATGTCCTTACATAGCCCAGAGTTGTACTGCATGCTTATTCAGCTCATTGTCTATACAATGTAGTGCAGACTGTGTCCTGTGTAGGTGTTATATTTAATATTTTATGTTTGTGCAAAATGTCGAGTCAGCAAATAAGGGGGGGGCGAGGTAGTTTGCTTTCCATGGATCGAGTCAGGCCAAAGTTTATTTACACTATATCACCGAAAGGATCCACTCAACCATCCAAATCCCAGGCTTCCAGCTGCTCAGCTTTTCAGGTGGGCATCAGTGAAAGGAACACACAGAGTCCTGACCTCCACCCGAAAGAACACCTCTGGGATGAATTAGAGCGGAGACTGAGAGCCAGGCCTTCTTGTCCAACATCAGAGTCTGACCTCACACATGTGCTTCTGGAAGAATGGTCAGAAATTCCCATCAACACATTCCTAACCCTGCGGAAAGCCTTCCCAGAAGAGCTGAGGCTGTTCTAGCTGTAAAGGGTGGGCCGACTTCGTATTACACCCTATAGATGAAGAAATCGGATGCCACGCAGACCAAGTGCTTGAATTCAGTGCTGCCCTGACCCGCACTCATCATCAATTTTGGACCTCCCCAAACTCTGTCGCCTTCTTTACCCTACAGCCACAGCATGTGCTCACTCAGGGCAAATCCCTAACCCGGGGTTTCTCAACCTGTGGGCTGCAGACCACCAATGGGCATATAGCACCAATGCTCTATGGTCTGTATGTATGTCACATACCGCCCCCTCTGGTGCTGATGGATTACTGCACATTGCTTCTCTTTCTCCTCTATTGTGACTCCACCCACTCTCACACCTGCAGCTGATCTAGAACTCATCAGGACTCCTATTAGTACCCTATTGTTTGCCAAGTCTCTGTGTTCCTAACAGAGTTCTAAGCTGTGGTGTCGTGCTGTGTTGGTATTCCTTGGTCTTTGATTTGGTTTCTTGGGTTTTGTTTATATGGATATGTCTCTGATGATGCCTGCCTGTGTTCTGACCCCCACCTGTTATACTGACTCCTGGACAACCCCTAATAAAACCACTCTGTGCTTGCAACCTGCCTAAATCTCCCTGTTACAATATATATACAGTATATAAGGTGTATATATATATATATATATATATATATATATATATCATAGATGGATATAAATATAGCTAGACATAAATTTAGAAAATGATAGATGGATAGATAAATATTATATAGATATATAAATAAATAATTAAAAAAATTAATGAATTAACACAAATAAATCTAAATAAAAATATAATAATGTATGTATTTATAATGATTGACTGGTTGATTTGAGTTTTCTGGTGAGCTGTTATGATTTGTAGTTATGCTCAGATGGGCCTTGGGTTGGAAAAGGCAGAGAACCCCTGTTCTAATCCACAGCCATATTGACCTGCACTCCTTCATGTGTTGTTAATTCATCTCTCGTTCCTCCAGTAGACCCTAACCCTAACCCTAACCCTAACCCTATAGCTGTTAGCAATACTTAAGCAGCCTGCTAGCAATAAGCTTAACCTACACAATCCCTCTGCAGTGTCTTCTGGTATAATAATACTACTAATAATAATAATAATAATAATAATAATAATTATTATTATTATTATTATTGTTGTTGTTGTTCATGTTATAGTCCAGGAATTAGCCGAAACAGAAATCCTTTATTTGAAAACTCACACAGTTGAATGAACACCCACAGACACAGCGCTCTACCCAAGAAGCCAGGAAATGTGTTTGTAGTGAGTTACATAATTTTATATTCTCTCCACCATCTATAAATACTGACGTGACATCCACATAGACGATCTGTCTTTTTTCAATATCCGTAGAAGCACAGCGATACTTCAGCTTTATTTGAAGGTGGTGGTGCCGTGCCATTGGAACAATGTCACCCTGCCCGATTGAACAGTGATCTAATTGGGAATGGCTGCATCACCGCTCCTGTGTTTCTTCCTCCATCCAGATTGTACAGCTGCTCCGCCTCGAGTCTGGATAGCGGGAACATATCAGACGTGTACCTGGCAGCGCTGTGATTTCAGGCTTTATTTTTGATCACGAGGCGAAGCCCCCGAGCCTCCCTCAAGGCTTCTAAGGGGAAGAAGCTTTAGCCTTTGGTGCTCCGAGCCTTATTGTGTCGGCACACGGTCGTGATTTACGGCGCCGGTCCTGCACTGCACTCCAGGGCAGGTGTAGATAACCTCACCATACAGCACGGCTGTGTCTGATCCACACGCACCGGCACAGCACACACTACCAGAGAATGACCCACCACCCACATCATACCTGCTCTGTGGTGGTCCTGTGGGGGTCCTGACCATTGAAGAACAGGGTAATACAGTATACTGAGAAACAGATGGACTACAGTCTGGACCTGTAGAACTACAGGGTGCTGCTAAAGGACAGTTAGCGTAGGAGCTACCCACAGGAGGTGTGCTTAATGACCTGGCTTTAAGGGTACCAGGCCACAAAATGACTCAGAGTGCCCACTGTCCGTCAGGGATTCCAGTCTGCTCGCCCACTGTATTGTCACTGCACTGGGCCTAGAAGTCGGTTAAGGGTCTAGTAAAGCCAAAGACAATGCTAATATACTACACCTTCATTCCCAACCACGATAACCTAGCCATGATCTTGGAACACAGGTGGAAAACAGGATGGATAGAACGCAAGGCCTTTGAAATGACCTCTAAAGTGAACAGCTTGAACGCTGAGCGGGCTCGTGTTGGTTTACCGTTAATGGCGACTCCTCTTTCCCCTATTTCCTTCCAGCTTATGCACAAGACACACTGTTCCACGGTCCGAGCTGGAGAGCGGAACCCTCGGACTTAATCCTACCCATCCACTCCCCGAATCAGGAGGCTGTGCTAACGTGCGAGGCGTCTGGTGTCCCTTCTCCGCAGTACAGGTAAGTGCCGGCCGTCCTCCTTGAGCCCATTAGTGACTGCTCGGTGCTTTTGTGCCGCAGTTGAGTGGTTTGGTTTTGGCAGTGCTCCGCTCCGGAGAGGAGGGGGCGGAGGGGATCGAATGGGAGAGGACTAATAGTGCTGATTGCTATTGATTTTCTGGGAGGAGTGGCGATTTGTTTGTCCCGCCAATTTGGTGCCGCAGGAATACGGTATCCCACTGTATCATGGAGCGCCTGTTCTCCTCCGCAGCCTCGACCGTGACCCAGTTTCGGCGAGCTCCTACCGGCGCTGCGCTGAATGCCAAGATCAACATTTTTTTTCTGGGTACAGTACATCGACCTCATGCGCTAAACGGCTTAATCGGAATATTAGAAAAGTGGCGAGTTCAATACAGGAGCAGGGCTGCAGCTCCGGACCCATTATTTTCCTGGTGTGTGCAGATCCCAGCGTGAGCTCGGGGTATTAGCAGGCTTGATGTATTAGCTCTACCCCGAGATGAATGTACACTTTCATTGCAGCGGGAAGGAAAGGGGAGGGGGAGGTGGGAATTCGCTGGGAATGTAGAGAAGGATCTAAATGACTAATTTGTGCTCAAGATTCCAAGATACTGTCCCTGCTCGGTCCCCGGGGGGACGTCTGGCCCGGAAATAGCAGCCGGCGCTGCCTCGATGGTAGATTGTGTTTCGGAGCTTGGGTCAGCATCATGCAAATCCTCCAGCAAGGGCTCAGCAGGGGGGTGGGGGATGTGCGACAACCTTGCGAGTGACATTCCGTTAAATGCATGTGTTTTCCTTTCTTCAGTGGGAAACACAGGCCTAGCTCGGCCGTGGGCCGGCTGATTACACTCGCTGTGCGAAATGATGGGGTTTAGCCGAGGAGCTAAACCATTACACTAACCGGCAGCGAGCGAAACAAAGGGAAACAAGCACGAGGCTCAGCGCTGCTCTCCAAACAGACGAAACGACTTGGATTTCGCTCGCTAATTAAAACGCTCAGCTCCCGGTTTATTTACGAAGGCTCCGGTAAACACGGAGATGGAATAGGATACAGCCTTGTGCTGACACGGTAGCAGACCTGGCTGCTGTGCGCTACACCGGCGTGTTGCTGTTCGTTGGGATCGTGACAAAGCCTTGGGACTACGGGGCTTTACGTCATTCCGGGCTTTTACTGGCGGATTGTGTGACAAGATTTTATTCCAAGTGATCTGGCAACATTGCTGTCGTTCAGGGAACGTCCAGCCAATACTCCAAGCCGGACAGTCGGATCATTTCCACAGTATTCCCTAGAACTGAATAGCACTTTTACTCTAAACATCTGAAACCGGGCCAGATTTCTCAGTATCAGCACTTTAAACTTCAGTCAGTCCTCCAAACTCTACAGGATTAAACTCGGCCAGCAGCAGTCTCCACCTACCTCACCTTCAGGAGTTCTCCTGCAGGGCTCGCATGTGAAATGAGGTGTTCACGGTTTGTCTTATATGCTGTGTAGGCATCATACATCTTAGCAAATGCTTTCACCGAGTACTTTCTCACTCTCTGGTGATAAATTGGCCACAGACCTAGCAAAACGGAGGTGCAAAAGTTCTAGAAAATTCCGGCTTCGTGTTTGTAGTTATGTTATTGTTATTATTATTATTATTATTTGGTTTGTCATTTTAATTATGTAATTTATTATTTATTTTATTTTTTCATTATTTTTTACTTTATTATTATTTGTATTTTGTATGCAATTTTATAGTGATTTGCATTTTTATTATTATTATTATTATTATTGTCATTTGGTTTGTCGTTTTAATTATGTAATTTATTTTTATAATTTTTTAAAAATTATTTTTATTTCATTATTATTTGTATTTTGTATGCAATTTTAATTGTGATTTGCATTTTCTTTATTATTATTATTATTATTATTATTATTATTTAGTTTGTAATTTTAATTATGATTTTTTTTATGTAATTTAATTTTAGTATTATTTTTATTTTGTTGTCATTTTAATTATGTGATTTTTATTTTATTATTATTATTATTATTATTATTATTATTATTATTATTATTATTATTATTGGTTACCATAGCATAACTCAGCAGGTAGCTACTGTGTGAGTTTCTGACAGGTTAATGAAGATAGCTGCCCTTCAGCATAGTTTATCACAGGACCCTGGACAGTTACCATGCTCAAACTACACTACCAGTCCTGTTTGGACACAGCAACTTCTCGACCGTCCTTAGAATTAAATAGCACACAGTCTGTCGTGTAGTATCCGATTCAGCTCCCCTCAAAGTACGCATCCCCTTTCACAAATCAAGTCCTCGATCACACTCACAGAACAGGAGCCAACACCAAGCAACTACAGAAAGCCGAAAGGAGGTTTCACAGCCACATGCCTTCGCCGTACTGGCTCCCAACGACACACTAAAGTGTTTGTTTTGTTTTTATTGCTTGTTAAAATAACATACATCTCGATTATGCCATATTCATCTCCTGCTTTTACTGAATAACAGCGACTACACAAAGAAATGACTGGCTTATTAATATCTGCATGCTGCAGGGAGACGCACTCGCATAACTCGCACACACATAATACAGAGCATCCGTCCGCATCCATCCGTCTTCTAAGCCACTTATCCATACAGGGGTGCTGGAGCCTATCCCAGTGCTCATTAGGCAGGAAACACCCTGGACAGACACACAGACCACGCTCAGTCCCAGTGGGCGGTTTAGCATCTTCAGCTGACCGGACTGGATGAGTTTGGACACAGGAAACCATCCGGAGGAGGAAACCCAGACACACACGGAAAAGCCCCCCGCTCACGTGGGCGGGGATTAGAACCCGGACCCCTCTTGCTGCACCACCATGGCGCCTAGTTTCATTTACATTCACTGTAGAAATCCAGAATGATTGATCTCCTGATCCTGGCTGATGTGTAAAGGACCGGCACATTTTTTTTTTTAACCACTTCAAGCACTGGATGTATGTTAATGAGCTCTGTTCTGATTGGCTGTGGGTTTAAACTGCAGTAGGCTGCAAAGGTGGATGCATCTGCATGCAGTTCTCAGCACCAGACCAAGAAATGCTATTATAGCTTAGCTCTCACATACGGACTGGAGAGTGCAGAGGTTTCTAAATGGCTCTGGTTCTAAGCAAACGGTGTAACCATCCTATAGCACATTTGTGCCGAGCCACACGTGACTGTATTCAAAGGCTTACTGTATTCATGTTAATGCACAAGTGACTGAGATTGAGTGAGGTTGAGTGGCACATGATGTGGGCATGCTGATGTTGATTGGCATTGATTGATGGTCACACAAACTGGTGGTCGCTTTCTAAACGTCCAATTCAGCGTCGTGATGCATTGTTTCAGAATTTAGACACGCCACCATTTCAGGACATAGAAACGGAGGACCAGAGGATGGAGGACTGAGGACTGAGTGTGATTGGTTTAGCTGATCTGGCCTGTAATATCCCAGTACTGCTGGAATGGTCATAAAAGTCAGGGTCTGTCACATGATGACAACAGCAAAACCACGAGAACGGCTGTTCCTCATGGGCTCCTTAGTGATTATATATAGAACCATAATACGAGGGACCACCTGAATGATACGTTGACGGATTAAAGTGTTCTCCTCCACTAGTAGAACCTACTATATAGAACATATAGAACATAGAGCATGTTTCTCTTTATACTGTATTACCCTGTTCTTCAATGGTCAGGACCCCCACAGGACCACCACAGAGCAGGTACTATGTGGGTGGTGGATCATTCTCAGCACTGCAGTGACACTGAAGTGGTGGTGGTGTGTTAGTGTGTGTGGTGCTGGTGTGAGTGGAGCAGACACAGCGGTGCTGCTGGACACTTCAGCTTCATAGCTGGACCGAGAATCCTCCACCAACAACACTGTCCAGCTCGGCAGCGTCCTGTGGGCAGCGTCCCGTGGGCAGCATCCTGTGGGCAGCGTCCTGTGGGGCAGCGTCCTGTGCCCACTGATGAAGGACTAGAGGATGACCAACACTGCACTGTGCAGCAGCAGATGAGCTATCGTCTCTGACTGTCCATCTACAAGGTGGACCAGCAAGGTAGGAGTGTCTAATAGAGTGGACAGTGAGTGGACACAGTGTCTCAACACTCCAGCAGCACTGCTGTTTCTGATCCACTCACACCAGCACCACCCACACTAACACACCACCACCACCTCAGTGTCACTGCAGTGCTGAGAATGATCCACCACCCACATCATACCTGCTCTGTGGTGGTCCTGTGGGGGCCATTGAAGAACAGGGTAATACAGTACACAGAGAAACAGATGGACTACAGTCTGGACCTGTACACCTACAGAGTGTCCTGTATGGACAGTGGAGCTGACGTAATGGACAGTAGGTGTAGACAGAAGGAGGTGGTGTTAATATCCTGATGTATTGTGTGGTTGTTCTCCGGTTTGGTACGTGTAACACATTTAGCTCCTCTCTGCTGTAAAGTTACAAACTGCAGTGTCAACACTGACAGCTCTGGTGCATGGGTTCTAGTTAAGATTGATTTGGAAGTTAAAGGAAAGATAAAAGGAGGAGGAAGTCAGAGGAAACGTCATGTGCCACGGCTTACTTTGAAGTCAGCAAATATTTGAAAGGATCCATTTTTCCTCGTTTTGAAGATCCCTAATCTTCTGGATTTGAATGGAAAGCCTTACACCTGCAGTGCCGTCCCAGGGCTGACATTGACACGGCGTTCAGATGCTCAAACATAAAATCTGCACTTCTTAAACAATGATTACGGTGGTGTCAGGGAAAAAGCACAGATCACCTGATAACTTTTTACCAGATCTGCCAGTTTTGAGGAATCGTGTACGGCGGCAAAATCTCGGCACGCCGTTCCTCTTGGCAGGCGTCCCAACAGGTGAAGCCGCCTACATCCGTCTCCCTAATGTGCAGCGCTTCCCACGGAGCGGGGAGGCAGATAAATGTTGACTCAAGGACATCATCATCATCATCTCCGGTCCATCTCCAGCCAGCGGAAAAGCAGCCCGGTCCCGGAAGACGATTCTGTTACTTTCTCGTTCCGAAGTGGTTTGGAAGTCTGGTCCTATTCCAGGGAGGCCTGAGCAAAGCTCGGAGAGTTGCACAGCGCCAGGCAGTTTTTCTTTCCCCGTCTCAGATTCCCTCGGAGCTGCGAGCGCAGCGCTGAGTCCAGGAGGAGCGTTTTGGCGTGCTTCACATCTTTTCACAAAGGCTGCTTCAAGAAATCTTGGAATGTTTAAGCTCTTTTGTAATGACAAAACTAGCTGTAATAAGATGAAACCAGGAATGATTAATACGGGAAGGAACATCAGCAGGAGGGCCGTGCATCAGGAGCTTCATGAAATGGGTCTACATGGCCGAGCAGCCGCACACAAGCTTAGGATCACTATGAGCAGTGCCAAGTGTGGGCTGGAGTGGTGTAGGGTGCTGCCTCTGGACTCCGGAGCAGTGGAACCCTGTCTCCAGGAGTGGTGAATCATGCTTCACTAGTGTCATGGCGGAACCTTGGTTTGGAGGATGAACCCAGGAGAACGCTCCACACATTTATAGGCTTCCAACTCTGTGGGGAAGAACCCATGCCTCTTCCATCATGACTGCATCCCTGTGCACAAAGCCAGGAGTTTGCTGTGGTGGATCTTCAGTGGCCTGCACGGAATTCCCAACCCAGTTTCAGAGTTTCATTAAACAGGATAAAGAGATATTGATAATAATCTGGCAAAATCAATTATGATCAATTTATGGTACATGAAACCAGGCAAATATAGAATATGGGTTAATCGGGCATTCATTACATTCCAAAACATGGAGAAAATCACAGAGCCCCTTACAGGAGGGTGTGGTTTTTTTTTTTAGGTGAGCACCAGATACTGATAATGTGGTAAGCAGTCAATACCATCATGGGTGCACCCAATACTATTACGTGAGCACCAGATAGTATATGCTGAGCGCTAGATAGTATGTGGTGTGCACCTGATAGTATTAGGTAAGTACAAGATTTTATGTGGTCGGCACCCGATACTATATGGTGTGCACCCAGTAGTAAGCACTCAGTATCAACATGTGTGCACCCAGTACTATTATGTGAGCACCAGATAGTATATGCTGAGCACTAGATAGTATGTGGTGTGCACCTGATAGTATTAGGTAAGTATGAGATATTATGTGGTCGGCACCTGATAATATGTGATGTGCTATCATGTGGTAAGCACTCAGATTTATCATGTGCGCACACAATGCTATTCGGTGCACCTGATGGTATGGATGAGTACAAGATATTATGTGGTCGGCACCCGATACTATATGGTGTGCACACAGTGGTAAGCATTCAGTATCAACATGTGCTCACCAGTACTATTACGTGAGCACTAGATAGTATGTGGTGTGCACCTGATAGTATTAGGTAAGTACGAGATTTTATGTGGTCAGCACCCGATAATAAGTGATGTGCTGTCATGTGGTAAGCACTCAGATTTATCATGTGCGCACACAATGCTATTAGGTGCACCTGATGGTATGGATGAGTACAAGATATTATGTGGTCGGCACCCGATACTATATGCTGTGCACCCAGTGGTAAGCACTCAGTGTCAACATGTGTGCACCCAGTACTGTTAGGTGAGCAGGAAATAGTATCTGGTAAGTACCAGATACTATGTGGTGAGTAATTTTACTATCATCTGCGCACTAGATACTATGTTGTGTGCACCTGATACTATCAGGTGAGCACTAGATGCAGATATGATGTATTTTTGATAGGATCTTGTGCTCACCGGATTTTTACCTAAAAGAAAAACACACCACCTCCCTTTGAGGTTTCATAGAATACATATAACCAACTCCCCATTTTCAGTGTTACCTTGGCAAGCTGGCATATGGGCATATTATCCAAAGTGGTCAGAACACACATCCCTACTAAAACAGTACCACTAAAAACCATATACCAGCACAGCCAATATTTCAATTATATCGGTCAGCGCTAATTGTTGTGCCGTAGAATGAAGCCTCGGGATGGAAATAGCTTGGCAGTTTGGCTGGGGTCACTCGGGCAGTGACTGGTAAGCAGGAAAGGAGGTTGAGGGCGAGCCTCTTGAAAAATTTATGCAACCTTGAAGGTCGGCCAGAGTTCATTCAGACCAGGCCGGGAGCCATGGCACTTCTAGCCACACCGTCCCTCGAGGCAGAGCAGTATAAAGCACGGGAGCCATCATCTCTGGCCCGGTACTGCTGCGGCCTGCACACAGCTGCATGGGGACAATGTGAGTGATCTAAAGAGGACAGCAGAGAAGCAGTTCCAATCAACAGGACTTTACCTTGCTGGAGATCTAAAGTGATAGATGAGGAACGGGGTCGTCTTTCAGCCCACCTTAGCTGCAGTTAGCTAATGCTAACCATACACTAGGAGACTTTGAAAAGACTCTGGAAAGACATTTAATAGGCTGAAGTCTGACCCCCTCTCATATCTAAAGACACATCACAGACTTTTAGTCACAGACTGATTTTGCACAGACTGGGAATCTTGCAGAGTCACTATTTACAAGACTGCAACTAGATTTTGAGAGTATTTCCCATCATGCTCGCTGGTAGGCTAAATGTAAGCACTGTAGCCCCGTTCGGCAGTGTTCAGCTAGCTAGCTAGTTAGCTTTAGCATAGCATAACTACCCTTCGTTACAAGATAGGATAACGTGAGCATAGCTTTAATGCGTGCGTGATTTAGAATCGGACTGTTTACTGCACATCTCTGCGCATTAATGAACTCCTGGATGTGTTTTTGTTTGTGCCGACTCAGTCCCATGACTTGGGCTCGCGTTAGCCCCGGGGATTTCGAGGGCTTGAGCAGTTCGTGTCCACCTTTTCCACTCTGTTGTGGTAGAAATGGGAAGATACGTTTCTGAGCCCTCGCCAGACTCCCCTCCATGTCGAATCTCCGCCAGACATTCCTGTACTTGGCTTGCGGCTTCCCGTTTGGAACTTTGGAGCTCTCCTATTGGTTGTCGACAATGTTTACGTCACTATTTGCGTGAGCCAAGACCTACGACTTACGATAATATTAAACCCGGCTGATTTTATCGGAACGCCAGGACGAGAAACAGACTGCAATCCTGGCCACCTTACACTTAATCGAGATGACGTGAGCGCGACGCTACTCTAGCAAGACTTTGGAAATTTGCCTGTGACAGTAAAATCGCTTGAAAATCGTTTGATCTAAGGTCAGCATTAGTTGACCTGAGGAGGTTGGGTTCCGCCCTTGAGCCTGGTTCCTCTCGAGGTTTCTTCCTTACTCAAGGGAGCTTTTCCTCGCCACTGTTGCCTCTGGCTTGCTCAAGAGGGGCTAGGACCCGGTTTCCCCCACCCCCGGATGTCTGTACATTAACTTTGTGGTTTTTTTTTTCTTTTCTTTCTTTTTTATAACAAATTGATTTTCTGTAAAGCTGCTTTGAGACAATGTTGGTTGTAAAAAGCGCTATACAAATAAAGATTGATTGATTGATTGAGTTGTGAATTTGAGAGTCTTATGGTGTCAGAACCACATAAGCAACTTGATGGGGCTCTAGGCATCCAGTTAGCACAGTGCTAACAGGTGGGGCGTGAACTATGGATGTCACTGTGACAATAAGACACTACACACGGATTCGTTGGGCGTCTCCACCGAGACTAAAGCGGGACTCGTCACTGAAGATGACCTGCTGCCATTCTGAATCACTCCATGACAGTCTGGTACGACACCACTGCAGTCTTTGGTGACGTTACCGTCCAAGCCCAAACCTCCACCCGTGTTTTCCTACCAGCAGCTCTTGCCTGTCTTCATTAGCCTCATAGCTCCAGTGCTAAACCACAGAAAGAACTTCAGACACCAAACAGCTTGGCTCCCTGACTATGTGTTGGGGTAAGGGGTAAAAAGTGTAGGCTAAGCTTGATCTCTTTTATGCAGCCAGGGCTTCAGTTCCTAATCTTGGAATCAGAGAAACTGTGTCTGGACCGAGTGTAGAGCAGGTCTGTGGATCAGGAAGTCATCAGAGAGAGAAGGCCGGGAGCCGAGCTGCTTAAAATGCAGAGCCGGCACGCACACAGAGTCGGAGGTGTGTTTGCGCTGGTCCTCATTAGCCCTGCTCTGCTCTGATCTCCGTGAGCATAGGTTGCGCTCCTCGTGGACGGCTTTGCCGGCCTCAGCCAAGCATTTTTTGGAGAGATAATTGGAGCTGCTTTGTACAACACATTCTTTTTTTGTCTGTGGCTAGTAGGTACATGTTTTATGCAAGCATTACTTTTCTTTTAGCTAATTAGCAGGTTTATACTGTGGAACGGTCTGGAAATACAGGCCGGGCTGCGACCACATAGACCTGCAATGATCGTGATGATGATGATGAAGTGAGGACGGGGAGAGGTAAGGAAGTAAAGGATGGTTTGAATTTGTTTGAATCAGATGTCCAAGTCATTTGAACATGAATGAAAATGACAATGTAGTCAAAGTCATGTAGTCATGTAGTGAAGTTAACCTTCTTCAATTATTATATGTCATATTAATGTGGAAATAATACAAATTCAAATTAATTCAGTGTTTTTTTACCTTTTTGGCCGGATTGGGCTTTTCTAATCGGATATATGTATTTGTTTGTAATCATATTTTAATTAGGTTTTATGCTTATTGAGAAATAAGGACACACAGCGTCCAGGGCATCACCTTAAGACAGGCTGTGTGCATACAGGCAACAACAAAGCAAGACTGGCATCTGTATGTAAATGCATTTGTAAAATCATCCACAGAATACATTAACACGGAGCCGGGGAGACATAGCAGACAGAATTCCCAGTCAGAGAAAAGGAGATCTCAGTTAACCTTCTTCAATTATTGCTGCACAGGGGACCAGATTCTAGAGATTTTTCAGAATTGTGGTGCAGCTCATGAGTTCGCTTTTCCATAGGTAGCCAAATAGACATCTGATTTAACCATGTACATTCATGGCATTTAGCCGACACTCTTATCCAGAGCGACTTACAAGGTCAATCATGCTACAGGTAGGCTAATGTAGTGTTAGGAGTCTTGGCCAAGGACTCTTATTGGTGTAGCACAGCATAGTCACCCAGACTGGGATTCAAACCCCAGTCTTCCACATGTGGTAGGGGCCATGCCAGACATTTCCTCCATAAAGACATGGTTAGTGTAGCTTAGCGGATAGTGCTAGTAGTTAGCAAGATAGTGGTGTTATCCGCTAGGCTACACCAACCACATTTTTATGGAGGGAATGTCTGGCCTTTGACCATAACATCAAAAAACACCTTTTAGCTAGATAAAATAAAATATGGGAAAGACAAACAGTATCAAGGGCCAGTTAATGATTTACCGCACTGTGTCTCTGGGGACTTGTCAAATTGTGTACTTGTTATTTCTGTTATAGCCTAGCGAATAGTTTGTGCAGGCGAACCGGGGTGAGATATATTACATAGATGTGTAACCTAAACAGTACATGAGTCTGATATTGTGTTTCTTGAACATATTGGAGATGAGCTGTTTCTCCAGTTCATTGAGTTGAAATCTGAAATGAGCACGCTTCAGCTGCGACGGAATGAAGTCTAATTTGGAAGAATTTCTAAAGATCAACATTTGAAATGCCAAAAGCTGAGATCAGAGTTCCATCAGTAAACCAGAAAAGTCTGTTAAGCCCTGTGATTTCCAGTTTCCAAGCCCGGTGCTAATAATCTGAGGGGGTAAATCAGGGTTCGAGCCGATTGAGGAAAGCGAATTAGGGCCCTTCATATATGTACTCTAATGTAGTCTTCTAGGTGTGAAGAAATAACAGTATGGATGGCGTGTCAAAGACGTCTGTATGGTGCAGCAGATTTCTACCAAAGCCTGTTCTGTCCCATAATACCACTGTGTACCTGAAGAGGCAATAGTGAGCCACTGTAGTGCTGTAGGAGTGGAATTAGTCCAAGCTGGAGAGTCTGAAGAATACCCCTAGTGGACCAACAGAACCCTGGTTTTTGAATTGGTTCTCTGCAGGCTTCTTAGAACCTTGGTGCTCTACAGGGATCCAGTCTGTGTTTGCACCAGTTTTTATTGGAACCAAAGAATGTCAAAGGATATGGCATCAATGCCAACAGAGGGCGCTGCACAGTGTTAATACACTGCAGCACCAAGATGGCAGAGATGGCGTTTGAGCTGTTATTCCAGATGTTCGTTTACATCCAGAAAGCAAGCACAGATCAACTACTGGAGACAAGAAGATGTAGAAGAGGTTCCTCAGCAGACCACTGGCACTTCTTTTCCACCAACAAAGTGCTGGTGCTCGTGCCCGTGCTGGTTCCCAGGCTCTACTGAACCCATTTCAGTTGGTTGGAAAGCCGAGCGCTGATCTGGATGTGGGCTCTCCTTAGCCCGTGAGCAGGAGTCGGTGCCTAAAACCAACATGATGGACCATGTTTCCCACATTCCAGATCTCCTGCATGGATTAAACGGGAAGTGTTTTTAACACTTCACATCGTAGCTCATTAAAAGACGGACACCTCCTGTTGAATGCACTCATCCTCAAGCACATTACTGGTGGGATCCGACTGTTCCAGAGTTCAGCTCAATGCAGTTCATTGTGCAGCACCACACCCCCTTGCCACTTGCGTCACGGGTTCCACCAGTGCTGGAATGGCACCTATTTTGCACAGTGCAAGATTTTGACACCGGCACCATGTTGATGAAACATTTTTTCAGTTCCAGCTAGGAACTAACTTCTCCGGTTCCAAGCTTATTTATTTTTGGTATAAATGTGCCGAATGGTTCCAAATTAGGTGCAGAACCCAAAACAGAACCTGTTCCACGCTGGTGGAAAAGGGCTAGAAGTAGCACTGAAGCCCCGACGGCGCATTCTATCCTCCTATCAATCATCTTGAAGGTGCTGCACCCAGGTTACATCATTCAAGGGCAGGTAGCCAATGAAACAGCAGTAAACACTACCATGGCGCTCTTGGTGAGCGACTACCACCGCCAACGCCGCCCCCACTCTGCAAGAAGCCACGTTTAGCAGCCAACAGAAGAAGAAGTGGTATGAATGGATGCTGCCAACTCGCTGGAGATGCTACTGGTAAGGAGTGAAGAGGGGGGAGGAGAGACTGTGCTGGGACTGTTAGAAGTTACGTCATCTTGCAGTTTGCTCCTTTCAGGTGGGTGCTCCTGTGTTGGGTTGGCTCCTATCTGAAGCAGATCAGGTATTCCTGCCGATGGATGATGCCTATAGTGAAGTCGAAGCTGAATGCCATGAAATCTGTGCCTATCATCAAATCTTGGGCACGGTTACATCAGCCAGCTCCTGGCACACGTTCCCTGGAAATAGGTTCATTAAGAACCTCCTGTGGGCTCCGTTACCAAACCTGCACCACCTGTCCTCTTTCAGCTCCACTAAAACAAGCACCATGACCGTTTACTGTTTCCTCAGTTAGTTACTGAGTGGTGCAGGTATGGCATGGGCGTGTGTGAGCACGCTCCTCCTGCTGATGAGCTGGTGAAGCTTTACTCCGCCTGCAGAGAGGACCCAGCCACCCTATCAGCTCAGTCTGCTTCCTGTCCTTCTCCATTACTTTCAGTGAAGCTCCACTGGTCCTCCTCTTTCCGCCACTCGCGTCCAGACTGAGCCTATATGAAATCCACTCGTGTGTTACAGGCACCAAAGACACTGATACACTGTAGATACACTAACTCGGTTAGGCATGGTCACAGTAAGGCCCCAGGAAGAGCCAGCTGTTAGATAACAGTTCCCACATTTAGAAACTGAGGTGGTGTTCCTGGGCCTGATGTAAACAGGAACCCGTCGGCGTTGTAGCGTCATCAGAAATGGGCTGTAAAGCAATATTAAAAAAAAAAACCATCATATTATTATATTATATTTATTTTATATATTATTATATTATATTTATTTTATATATTATTATATTATATTTATTTTATATATTATTATATTATATTTATTTGATATTATATTACATTATAAAGGGTGGGGGGTCACCATACTAGAACAGAATTAAAATCATAATCCAACCTATAGAACACATACATGATGCTTTACCTAATTGGGTGGAATGATTGTCTAGCCTTTAGAGGACTGACCTGCGGTTGGGTGAGTCACGATGTCACATGACCTCGTTGAACCAGTGTTATTGGCTAGCGGTAGATACTGATTACCATGTTCGACCACATGGGGGCGCCAATCACTGGGGTCTTATAAACTGTGTGCTCAGCCGAAAATGGCGGCTGGAGCAACGGCGAGAAATTTGGGGTTTCGAAGTTTGGGACTCTTCTAGAGAGAGGTTGGCTCTCTCCTGGGGTCTTGCACTCTCTCTCTCTCTTGGACATTCTTCCCATCAACGTATAAAACCTTGACGCTATCATGAACGCAGCTTGAGCTGGCCAACCACAGGCTCGTGGACTAAGCTGCCCCCTCTGCAAGGTGATTCGAGGGCTTGGACAGGTGAGTTGGTCTCTCATTGGGTCCAACCAGTTAGGCACACACAAAGTTGGTTTCTTTAGATTTGCGTTTGAGCTACAAGGCTAACAAAGCTAGCAAGTAATGGAAGCATGTGTTTATAAGATACTACCTTGGCCAAGGTTTCTCAGCCTGTGGGCCGTGGACCACTAGTGGACCATGAAGCCCCCTTTAGTGGTCTGTGAGCCTGTACCCAGATGGAGGCAGAAGCTTGTAGTGGGCCGGAAATGTCATATCTAACCATTTTATTGTTATAATAAGTATAAAAACAATATAAATATGTGTGTTAATGAACATATTGTCGCTGTCCAAAGAAAAACAAGTATCTCCAAAATAGCAGCTTTACAGGAGAGGCCAAAAACCTCATTCAACCTTAATGTAAGTCAATGGAACCAGACGTCTTTCCAAACAGCTTTGGGCCATTTCTGTTGGTCCATTAATCGCGAAGTGTAAACAGCAGATGATATGCTCAAATGATGCATAAAAGTAAAAATGGACAAAAGTAGAGATACATGTTTTTCATTGGACAGTGACGTTATATACAAATCAAAACATACCAATAGCAGGCTAATGCTAGTTAGCCTAGGCTAGCCACTTCTGGAGAGGTTTTATTGGGGTGCTTTCACAGCTCCCGGGTTCAGATTTGGATATACCATAACCGGTTCTGTCGTTGCCAGTAGAACGGTACTGGTCTGACTGCACTGTGCTGAGTATAAAGTTTGGTGGAGGTGGGCTTATGGTGTGGGGGTGGGGTTCAGGAGTTGGGCCTCGCCCCTTAGTTCCAGTGAGAGGAACTCTTAATGCTTCAGCAGACCAAGAGACTCTGGACCATTCCATGCTCCCAACTTTGTGGGGGCAGTTTGGGGACGGCCCCTTCCTGTTCCAACATGACCGCACACCAGTGCACAGAGCAAGCTCCATAAAGACATGGAGGAGCGAGTCTGGTGTGGAGGAACTGGACTGGCCTGCACAGAGTCCTGACCTCCACCCGATAGAACAGCTTTGGGATGAATTAGAGTGGAGACAGAGAGCCAGGCCTTCTCGTCCAACATCAGTGTCTGACCTCACAGATGTGCTTCTAGAAGAATGGTCAGAAATTCCCATAACCACATTCCCAACCACTGTGGAGAGCCTTCCCAGAAGAGCTGAAGCTGGTATAGCTGTAACGGGTTATTAAACCCTATGGATTAGGAATGGGATGTCACTCAAGTTCATATGCGTGTGAAGGCAGACGAGCGAATACACTTGGCTGTATAATGTATGGGATATACTCAACACATAAATACAGCATTAATAACTTTGTGTGCTCACGCAGTATCCCGCCGCCGCTCTGGACTCTCGAGCTGTACGCTTGCTGCAGTCTCGTGGCACTGAATATAAATGTTATAGGTTTTTACATCCTGAAGAAACGCTTGCACAAACCTCTGTGGCTCTGTGGAGTCTAATCACAGTAACGGCCACCACCGGAGTCTTGAAGGCAGAGTTTAGCTTGATGCATTGTTAAGTCAAATGTAGGGGAACCGTGTGCATTTGGAACTGCTTGTAAAGGGCAAGCTGAAAGAAGTGCTTTAAAGAAAGTGGTTCCCTCATAAAACGCAGCGCAGCGTTCCGGACAAGCTAATGCACTGCCACAGATTTACACTTGGGTTATCCCGAGTTCATTTTTAACACCCACCAGCCTCTCTATTAGGTACACCTCCTTGTATCTACACCCAGTCTCCATCTTATCAGCTCCACTGACCATATAGGACACTCTGTAGGTGTACAGGTCCAGACTGTAGTCCATCTGTTTCTCTGTGTACTGTATTACCCTGTTCTTCAATGGTCAGGACCCCCACAGGACCACCACAGAGCAGGTACTATATGGGTGGTGGATCATTCTTAGCACTGCAGTGATACTGACGTGGTGGTGGTGTGTTTATATATGTTCCTCCTATAGACTATCATTCATTTCCACCCCCATCCAAACCCTGTTGTCTCCTTTAACCTACAGCCACCAAACTGCATATCCTCACTCAGGGCAGATCCCCAAACTCTCATCCACAGCCCCACTGACCCGCACTCCTCTGTGTGTTGTTTATTCATCGCTAGTTCCTCCCATAGACTATCATTCATTTCCACCCCCATCCAAACCCTGTTGTCTCCTTTAACCTACAGCCACCAAACTGCATGTACTCACTCAGGGCAGATCCCCAAACTCTAATCCACACCCATACTGACCTGCACTCCTCTATGTGTCACTTATTCATCCCTTGTTCCTCCTATAGACTCCCATTCATTTGCACCACCATCCAAACCACGTTGTCTCCTTTAACCTAAAGCCACCAAACTGCATGTCCTCACTCAGGGCAAACCCCCAAACTCTCATCCACAGCCCCACTGACCCGCACTCCTCTGTGTTGTTTATTCATCCCTCTTTCCACCCATAGACTATTTTTGATTTCCACCCACATCCAAACCATGTTGTCTCCTTTAACCTACAGCCATCAAACTGCATGTCCTCACTCAGGGCAGATCCCCAAACTCTAATCCACACCCATACTGACCTGCACACCTCTATGAGTTGTTCATTCATCCACCGTTTCTTCCATAGCAACCACGTCCTGAAAGGAACTATGCAGCCGTTCTGTGTTTTTCGGAGAAATGCACTTCATGCCTAGTTATTCCTTGGTTATTCCTTAAAGCCCGATGAAGCTTTCTTGGATAGCTTTCCATGCATAACTATGTACAATAAGAACGGAAGGCGTGACGCGGTCTGTAGTCTGGTGAATGGGACTGAAAGACGGTCGTCTGAAGCACATTGTGTGAGTTCAGAGGTAAGTTCTGGGACAGACGTCTCGGCGTCAATTAAAGCGAATGTAACATCTGCCTCTCAAACGATGATTAAACGAGTCCGATTAGCTCAAAGCTGCACCCAGGAAAGTGAAATAATGAGGCGGGAATCAGAGAGAGAGGCGGCCGTAGCGTTCCTTTTGTAGTCTGTCGGGGGTCTGGGGACAGTCGTGCCTGCTTTTCTGGAGGACAGAAGCTCCGTCCTCCCCACTCATTAGATTTCAGTGGCAGAAGAACAATATTGATTTTTTTTCCCTCCTCCTTTTTTATTCCCTGCATTTTTTTCTCCACCTCTAAAATCAGCATTTCACGCGTTCTCTGAGCTGTAACACCAGAAGCCTCACACTAATAACCAATCTCTGCTTTTCTGGAATTCTAAAGAGGGGGATTATTAGCACCCACCATGCTTTTCAGCGATTCTTTATGCAAGCGCGTTCCTGGTGATTCAACATTATCTTTGTGGCGCCGGAGGATTTGCAAATATTCCGAATGGCCGGACGGACACATGTCTGGAATGATGATGTTGATGGCAGGGGCTCCCCGGTTGCATCATTAGCTCCCTTCATGGTTGGACGTTTTCTAGGGGGTTTGTTTGGAGATCGTTCTTCGGAAGCGGCCGTGCCGAATTAAAGCCGGACTCAGAAGTCAAGTCAAAGTCAGTAGTTACTTGGTCAGCATAGCTTATGACAGCGTGATTGAAACGGCGCACCGTGCCAGACGGGCAGGAGGAATGATGGATCGGTATCCTCTTCATCAGCCGTCACAGCGCGCTACTGTCTACGGAGGAGGTACACGCACACCTTCAGTCAGAAAGCCTGTTTTGTTCTAAACACAGCCTGACGCCTGTCAAAATCAATCAATGTCCGTTTATAGCAAATTATCAGTCAGCAGACACGGGATGACTTTCAGTGCTCTTTCAGTCTTCGTGACGATTCATAGGTGTTCCATTCAAACCCTGTTTTTGTAAAAAAAAGAGGCATTCATGATTCCCGCCCGTACAGGACTTCAATTCTCGGATTAGGTGATTAATCAATGGACTGATATGATCAATATTTATTGAGCTACACATACAGAAGTCTGTCTCTCAGTATGGCGTCGGGCCGCCATGTTTGCTAACCCAACACGCCAGACGTCTCGGTATGGAGCTGTAGAGGTTCCTGATGGTGTCCTGTGATAATCCATCCCATGCAGCTTGAACATCCTCACACAGTTCCTGCAGATGGTGCGGTAGGGGTGGAGGTGGAGTGACACCAGGCCTTCTGGACGTGTGACAACAAACCGCTCATCTTGGCGCTGACCACGGTGCCTCCACACACGGATTCGTTGGGCGTCTCCACCAAGACTAAAGCGGGACTCGTCACTGAAGATGACCCGCTGCCACTCTGGTACGACACCACTGCGGTCTTTGGTGACGGTGACGTGGTGTTAAGGACCGTCATGGTAACGGTCTGTGTGCATGTAGTCCTGCGTGGTGCAGCCGTCTGCCGATGGTGCCGCACTAACAGGATGGCTCATGGAGGACACCACTGCTCGCTGGATGTCCTCACTCGTGACTAAGATAGGTGCCCAAGGTCCTACGTATGGCCGCCAACAAGGTGCTATGGTAGTATCTGTGCAACCGGTATGGTGCGTAAGTCCTAAGCTACATGAACTGCTTTCGAACTCTTGCATGCTTCACCAACACAACAGCACGAGTCAGAAACAGGCTGAGCATGAAACTTGAAATTCCCTCCATGTTTCTCAGATGAAGTGGCCGAGCGGTATACCTTAGCTATAGCTGTCAGGTCGTGGTTTGTTTATCTCAGAATTGCACCCCCAACACTTTGCTACACGTCCACTCATATAACCTGAACAGGCTTGTGTCCCTAAAGCAACCAGACTGTTCTGTTCTAGAGTGTCACTAATGCTCCTTATCTCCTCGTGCACCCTTTTCAGATGGGTAATTGTTGTGCAGTAGTTTCCAGAGAATGGATTTTGGCTAATTGCAGCAGGGCCATTCTGTTCTCCAGTGTGCATTTGCAGCTTTGAGTGTCCTGTGTGTTTTGGGGTCCGCAGCCGGTACTCCGGAGAGTGCTCCTTATCTGGTGGACCATGCTTTGTGGCATTTTCTTTCCTCGGTTGAAAAGATAAGTTGGTGCTGTTCTCCTCAGACAGCACCCAGGTGGCTCGCGTTCAGGCTTCCGACGCTGCAGCCACTGAAACTTGGACAGGAGAAACACACGACGACAGCCGCTATGCAAAGTAACCTATGCATGTTCTGGGTGCTCCTTCAGTTTGACGTCCTAGCCCGAAACCCCCACAGGTGTCATAGGAACCAGAATAATAATCCATGTTAAATAATTCATGTGTGGCCTTGGAGCATCTTTACACCTCACCTACTTAGAGACTGCGGAGAGCTATGAATATGCATGATCATGCAAATTAGAAACACTCCCTCCATTTTCCCACCAACAACCCCACCATTTCTCCACCCCTAACGCTAGGTGTGTTAGCGTACATGAGGAACTGTTACAATATGACTCATGTTACAAATTTGACTCGGCTGAACAACATCGAAAGCCACTGTTGACTCAAGTCTGACTTGGAAACCAGTGACTCGGACTTGGACTCGGACCGATGGGACTCTGTGTTCATGCTAAAGGATTAGCTCAGTGTTTCTCCACCATGGTCCTGAACACACCCTGCACATTTCAGAGCTGTCCCTGCTCCCAGCACACCTGATCAACTCATCAGCTCATTAACATGCCAGAGTTGCTGGAGGTTTTAAAGCAGGGGGTCCACTAACATGTCCAGGGCAGGTGTCCAGGACTGAGAAACACTGGGTTAGTTACCTGGTACAGGTATGCAAAAACAAGACCCAAGGGAAACTGAAAACTCAGCCTTGTCCTCAGATGTCTGCTAGTGTAGCTGCACTTGGCTTATTTCATTTCAGAAGATGGTGAAGCGGGAGAATTCAGGTTGGCCTCCATAAGTGAGGCAAGCTAAGCATCAATGGCACCAGTGAGCTGTCGCACAGCACTTACTGGAGAACCTCAGCACCTTACCACTGAGTTATTAGCCTCTCTAGTGGAAACACCACACGGTAGACCTTTTATTTGACACCTTTGGCAAAAATCTGTTGTGACACGTTTAGTGAGCCGCATTATCCAGCATTGCCTAAGAAATGAGGAGGGCAGGCGGAGTAGTTTGACATAACGGAGGAACGCATCACCTTAAAGTGGTTAGGGGGTTAGTGTCCACTGGGTTAGACTTGCTGTCTTTCCTGTAAGCTTTGTTCAGAACAGTTATTTTGGTTGGTGTCATCTGTCGTCTGCACAAAATCTGCCCGGTTGTGACACGATTTAGTTGAAGCCCACACATATCCAGTGTCGTGCCGGAATACGAGCCTAAGAAATGAGGAGCAGGCGGAGTAGTGTGACATAACGGAGGAACAGCATTGTGGTGTCTGGGATGCTCCGCAATACCCCAATGGAAAGTTTGGCCTGTTTAGTGTAAATGTAGGGGTTAGGGTTTAGTGTAAATGTAGGGGTTTAGTGTAAATGTAGGGGTTAGGGGATTAGTGTAAATATAGGGGTTAGGGTTTAGTGTAAATGTAGTGGTTAGGGGGTTTAGTGTAAATGTAGGGGTTAGGGGTTTAGTGTAAATGTAGAGGTTAGGGGTTTAGTGTAAATGTAGGGGTTAGGGGTTAGTGTAAATGTAGGGGTTGGGGGTTTAGTGTCAAATGTAGTGGTGTAAATGTGTAGGGGGTTTAGGAAATGTAGGGGTTAGGGGGTTTAGTGTAAATGTGGGTTTAGTGTCAGGGGGTTAGTACGGGGTTATTTTTTTAGTGTAAATGGGGGTTTAGTGTAAAGGTAGGGTTTAGGGGTTTAGTGTAAATGTAGGGGTTAGAGGTTTAGTGTAAATGTAGAGGTTAGGGGGTTTAGTGTAAATGTGGGGGTTAGGGGTTTAGTGTAAATGTGGGGTTAGGGGTTTAGTGTAAATGTGGGGGTGGATGGGGGTTAGTGTCAATGTAGGAGGTTTAGTGTAAATGTAGGGGTTAGGGGTTTAGTGTAAATGTAGAGGTTAGGGGGTTTAGTGTAAATGTAGGGGTTAGGGGTTTAGTGTAAATGTGGGGGTTAGGGGTTTAGTGCAGAAGGTCTTAATGTGTATACGGCTAATGCTTGCTAGTGCTGTGGTCTGATCTTCAGCTACAGCTTCATAACCTGCTTGTCCTGAGTTCACACTTGCCTGCTCCTCCTGCTGCCAGGTACAGAGATGTAAGAATAAGATGTGGAACAGATGCTACACTTCACACTGGCCACCCGTTTTTAGTGTGTGCTCTGTGGGTGCAAGAACAAAGAACACACCTTGCTAATAACAAACAGCTGCAGAGTCGCTTGTCTGAATACATTTGCTGCTATTAAAAAGAGGGTTTATCAAAATCCCTGCATAATGAAACTATTGAGATGTCAACAGAGTCATTCTGAGTGGCTTATTATGCATAGCAGAGTGACTTATCACTGTCTACCACATAAATACAGCTGTTTCATTTCCTCTCCCAAACCAACACTGAAGCGTACACCTGTCTGTAGTACAGTAACGTGAGTAAATCCCACTGATCTGAGGCCAGAACCTTCCCAAATCGGAAAACAAGGTCTCAGACTCAGGTGGTGTATTCGGAATGATTTCATGGAGTTTCATGTAGCTGTCTGGTTCCATTCACCCCCACTCTGAACAGCTCTGCTCACATCTAAATCAAAATAGAGTAGCTGCACCCAGAAGTAACTCTATCGACGGGTCGTATCTCTGTACCTGACTGACCCAACAGCCACCATTACAGACGTCCACCGAGCAGTGGTGTCCTCCATGAGTCATCCTGTTAGTGCAGCACCATTGGCAGACGGCTGCACCACGCAGGACTACATGCACACGTTACCACGACGGTCCTTAACACCACGTCACCGTCACCAAAGACTGCAGTGGTGTTGTACCAGACTGTCATGGAGTGACTCAGAATGGCAGCGGTCCCGCTTTAGTCTTGGTGGGACGCCCAACGAATCCGTGTGTGGAGGCACCGTGGTCAGCACCGAGATGAACGGTTTGTTGTCACACGTCCAGAAGGCCTGGTGTCCCTCCACCTCCACCCCTACCGCACCATCTGCAGGAACTGTGTGAGGATGTTCAAGCTGCATGGGATGGATTATCACAGGACTCCATTAGGAACCTCTACAGCTCCATACCGAGACGTCTGGCGTGTTGGGTTAGCGAACACGGCGGCCCGACGCCATACTGAGAGACAGACTTCTGTATGTGTAGCTCAATAAATATTGATCATATCAGTATAAATTTATCATCAGTTATTGATCCTGGTCACCTTTATCTTCCTTCCCAACAGCACCGCACTCCCACACCTCCTTCTGGGTGAAACCCTACTTTAGATGATGAGTGTGATTATGGGTAAATCTCCGGGGGATTAATGGTAGCAGTGGTTCCAAACATGTTATGGTTTATTGTTCTGAGTAAATCGTTTTTAAATAGCACCTGACGGCGCACACTCGTTGTTTGTCACTTCAGATTGAGAATGCTGGCGTACGCTCGGCAGACAGCAGAATTACCATTCAAATACCTCCGGACCGCGTTACAAACTCGGCATGAATCTTATTGTGAGCAGAAACAATGCGAGGCTACGCGCTCGTCTTTACAAACCCGTCTCCGAAACCATTACGGCTGCTAGCAGACGGCTGTTTGTATGCCTCCCTCATCAGGTCCTACTTTTATGTAAATCCTGTCATACAGTGTTAAAGAACAGACTGAAAGGTAATGCGCGAGCTTTGATTCATCCTTTGTTCTGCCAGCATAATGCAGGTGGGTAGATGGGATCGATGCGGGCGGTGAATGCCAGCGGGCGCGACTCCCGCGAGACGAGGGGAAACTGATTGTGTTTGCGTCTCTTGCAGATGGTCTCTAAACGGGACGTTCATTGATCCACGTGGTGACGAGAGGCGTCGCATGTCTGGAGGGAACCTGATCATTAAAGGGCTGGACCGCGACCAAGACACCGGGGTGTACCAGTGCTCTGCCTCCAACACCCGCGGAACCATCCTGAGCCAGAGAGCCAGTCTGCAGTTTGCATGTGAGTTGAACGGGTCTCATGTTTCTCCATCCCGGCTCTGGATCTCCACCTCCACTTTCTCCGAATGAAGGCCTTGATTTAGGTCGACACTGAGGCGGCTAATGTGGCTAACGGGTGACACCTATGGCTATCAGGAAGCTTTGCTTGGATGTTCTTTACAGTGGTGGTGATGGGAACCCGGGGTCTCCATGCCTACAAGACCCATACACTCCACTATCCATACAGGACGCTCTGTAGGTGTACAGGTCCAGACTGTAGTCCATCTGTTTCTCTGTGTACTGTATTACCCTGTTCTTCAATGGTCAGGACCCCCACAGGACCACCACAGAGCAGGTATGATGTGGGTGGTGGATCATTCTCAGCACTGCAGTGACACTGATGTGGTGGTGGTGTGTTAGTGTGTGTGGTGCTGGACACCTCAGTGTCACTGCTGGACTGAGAACCGTCCACCAACCAACACTGTCCAGCCAGCAGCATCCTATGGGCTTCATCCAGTGCTGAGAATGATCCACCACCCACATCATACCTGCTCTGTGGTGGTCCAGTGGGGGTCCCCACCATTGAAGAACAGGGTGGTACAGTATACAGAGAAACAGATGGACTACAGTCTGGACCTGTACACCTACAGAGTGTCCTGTATGGACAGTGGAGTGTATGTATGTTGTAGGCATGGAGACCCCTGGTTCCCATCACCACCACTGTAAAGAACATCCAAGCAAAGCTTCCTGATAGCCATAGGTGTCACCCGTTAGCCACATTAGCCGCCTCAGTGTTGACCTAAATCAAGGCCTTCATTCGGAGAAAGTGGAGGTGGAGATCCAGAGGTTTCCGTCACTTGTCACCAGCCTTGGAGTGCCAGTGTACATCTGCCAGCGTTCTCAGAAAACGAGAACTCCGGTATGGATCTACTCCAGTGCTGGGATTAGAGACGTACCGGGGCATGGTAAATGTACGTGTGGGTGTTCGTTCACTCGCCCTCTGGGGTTTCTCCGGTGAGTCCTGGCTGTGCGGATTATGAGGCAGCAAATGAGGTTTCTCCGCGAAAGAAAGCGGAATCGAGCCGGACGTCAGATGCAACAAGCTCAGATAGGTGGAGCGGCGTCTGATTGGCTTCAGACTCCAGCATCGATTCCCATTAGTCAGTGCATTGCCAGCTTCAACCGAATCTTTGAACAATCAATCCACTCATGCTCCGGGCTCCTAAGACGGTGTTCTCCAATCCTCAGGGCCCACCACCCACGGGACTGCCGGGAAGCCACTGAAGCGTGGAGTTAGTGGAAGGAAATTTCTCCGTATTCCTAAACTGCCTGTTTAAACTTCCGGTTGCCGTTTCCAAGCGCCTCTCACCTCCAACTCTTGACGATAAATCAAGACGACGTTCCTACTTGGCCCATCAGAGCGGGTTTTCCTCGTAGCTGCTCTTCACCTTTTGAGCTCATGAGCTCAAAGGTCAGACGAGATAAGAAGCATCCGGAGATCGCCGGTCCTGTAGGTTCTTCCGCCCTCTCTGGCTTCTCCTCTACGTCACGCCGCCTTGCTATCGATCGGCTCTCCGGCCAAAGAGAGCATCCCACTCTTCCCTTAGGAGACGGGCTGTCACTATCCTCATGGGTTGGATAATGAATCTCACTTCGGGGGATTGGTTAAAAGGAGCTGCTTGACATTTATTTCCCTTATTGATCATTGGGCAGTTGAAGGGGAGTGGCGCTTTTAATAGGGCGCTATCGCTGCCGGCTTTCATTACCTGCCATTAAAGTGAGGCCTTGTTATTTCGGACGGCTCGGAATAAAATGGATCTTCTTTAATTGTCGGGAAATCGCTTAGCTAGCCGTTTGAGCCGGGCTTTGCTAACAGGGTATACACAGTAGGTACTCTTCCTGTAAGCCTCCGACTTCCTGAGCACACGTCTTCATGTGCCGCAGTTGGCATGAAGCTGAATGGAGCGGCTGAGTCCGCTGGTTTGGGTGCCCACTTCATAACTCCATGCCAAATCAATACAAGAGCCCCAGATAGAATCCCGCAGCATCAGCTTCCAGCTCCCGGCCTCACCTGCCTGACCTCCGGATCCGGACTTATATTAATGTTCTTCATTAGGAAGCACCCAGACACGCGCCGCCACCACCGAGGTGCCTGGCCTCTCTGCAAACTTTGCGCCGCATGGGCCGAGCTATATAGATTCCGGGCCGAGAGCTCATTAATCAGCCTCGGAGCCTCAGCCTCTGCGACTCCGTTCCCCCTTCCTCTTCCGTTACGGTCTAGGACATCTCTTTCTTTCAGCAGGGAATCTCTCATTAGGCCGGGCCGGACCGAATCCCTCCACCACCCTCAAACTAATCCTGCTGTTTTCTTTGTTTTTCCTCCTCCGCCGTCGCACCACCTCCTGTCCAATTTGTCTTATGGGTCACATCGACTTCCTTTCGTTTGATTGGGGAGCTCCGGCCTCGGCTGTTTGCTCCAGGATGCAAAGCGGGAAAACACGGACCGCAGTCTCTTCCAGCTTGGCTGCTGTGGATCAGGCTTCATATCAGGCGGGTTTAGGGAGCGGTAGTGGATCATGTGTACTGTCAGGACTTCTGAAACACCTAAGGCAGAATCCTGGAGTTCACTCTTCTTCTCCCTCTTCTTCTTCTCTTTCATCTTCTTCTTCTTCTCCCTCTTCTTCTTCTTCTTCTTCTTCTTCTTCTTCTTCTCCCTCTTCTTCTTCTCTTTCATCTTCTTCTTCTTCTTCTTCTCCCTCATCTTCTTCTTCTTCTCTTTCATCTTCTTCTTCTTTCTTCTTCTTTTCTTTTCTTCTCCTTACTTCCCCCCTTTCTTCTTCTTTTCTTTTCTTTTCTTCTCCTTACTCCCCCTTTTCTTCTTCTTCTTCTTCTCTTTCTTCATCTTCTTCTTTTTTCTTCTTCTTTTCTTTTCTTCTCCTTACTTCCCCCCTTTCTTCTTCTTTTCTTTTATTTTCTTCTCCTTACTCCCCCTTTTCTTCTTCTTCTTCTTCTCTTTCTTCATCTTCTTCTTTTTTCTTCTTCTTTTCTTTTCTTCTCCTTACTTCCCCCTTTTCTTCTTCTTTGTCATCTTCTCCTTCTTCTTCTTCTTCTTTCTTCTTCTTCTTTTCTTTTCTTCTCCTTACTTCCCCCTTTTCTTCTTCTCCTTCCTCTACTTCATCTTCTCCTTCTTCTCCTTCTTCTTCTACTTCTCCTTCTTCTTCTCTTTCTTCTTCTTCTTCTTCTTTTCTGTTCTTCTTCTCCTTCTCTTTCTTTTTCCTCATTTTCTTCTCTTTCTTCATCTATTCTTGTTCTTGTTCTTCTCTTTTTCTTCTTCTTTCTTTGTCTTTTTCTTTTTCCTCTTCTTCTTCTTCCTCTTCTCTTTCTTCTTCTTCTTCCTCCTTTTCTGCTTCTGCTCTTTCTTCTTCTTTCTCCTTCTTTTCTTCTTCTTCTTCTTCTTCTTCTTCTTCTCCTTCTTCTTCTTCTTTCTGGTGGCTAACTCCTCCCACAGTTTTCAAACTATCACCACTATTCCAAGTCCAACATGTTTGGTCTGGTTGGGAATGGTGCCACCAAACTGCATGTATTCACTCAGGGCGGATCCCCAAAATCTAATCTACAGACATACTGACCCACACTCCTCTATGTGTTGTTTATTCATCCCTCGTTCTCCCATAGACTCATACTCATTTTTAGCAAGACCTCAGAAACTGGCTCACAACAAGCTTAGGATAAGACTCTGTTGAAGTGCGTGGTCTAGATGGATTTGGAATTTCAGTTTTGGGAAGCCCTGTTTTCTTTCCCTATTCCCAATGCACATGGATTATCTGATATCTAATCTCCTAATAAAGTAATCCTGAGAAATGAATAGCTCCTATATGAAAGTCATATGGACTGAAAATAAAGAGAAGTAAAGGCTGAATCTGGTACAGCGCTGTGAAAACGTCTCACGGTCTAACTCTTGTACTTTATCCCGTATCCGCCTACCCGGACTGCCAGCTCTCTCGTCTTGCTAATATGAAGGTGGAGAAGAGTGCGGAACCTCGTTGACAGGCAGGATAAAGCTCTCTGAGAGTGGAGATTAGGGCTTATTTGATAATAATGCTGGTGTGTCTCTCCGGCGTCGCTGTTCTCTGCATCCGCTCCCTTCATCCCGCCCTCAGCTTTATCCGTCCCTCGCTTCCGCTTTCCTTCAAGAGTTAATCCTGCGGTCGGCACGGCAGGCTGCGTTCAGGCACGCCCACCGTACGCTGAAGTCCATTTCACATTACAAAAGCAGCAATCAGCTGCAGATGGAGGGTGACTCACTGGAGAGTGGACCCGGCGACGCCGGTCTGACATTACCGCCGTCACCGCCGATGCTTTCCGAATGACGGTGCTTGGTGTGCAGTGTGTTTGGTATCTGCCTATTACAGCATCTGATGTGTGGGGTTGTGTTTATTGTTTTGCAGATCTAGACAACTTCAAAACGCAGCCCAGGAGTGCGGTGAACGTGCGGGAAGGCCAGGGCGTCGTACTGCTGTGTGGAACCCCTTTGCATTCCGGAGGTAAGACCGGGCTTCAGCTGCAAATGAGCTCTGCTCTGATTGGCTGGTTCACAGCGACACACCACCCTGCAGTGATTACAAAAAGGCACCATGTGGAAATAATAATAATAATAAAATGAGCGTCTGTGTAAATAAGCTCCACCCTCGTAGTGTTTAGTTAGCTACGCGAGTTACTAGGAGCTAATGCTAGTAGCTAACGTTAGCTGTACTAGCTACTGGCTCCATCTGGACACCAACACACAGTAGATTAAAGCTGATCCTCACTATGGAGCTCTCAGTTTAAGATGATCTGCTCCAACCGCCACACACGGATACAATCACACAGCATGGCTGCTACTTACAGGCTGCTGTTGGGGGTGTGATGCTTTTCCTCCATCTTTTTTTCTCCTTCTTTTTCCTCTTTTACTTATTTTTCTTGTTCTTGTTCTTCATCTCCTCCTCCACCTTCTTGTTCTTCTTCTGCTTCCTATTCCTCCTCTTTTCCTCCTCCTTACTTTTCTTCTTCCTCTACTTCTTGTTCTTCTTCTGCTTCCTCTTCTTCTCCTTCTTCCTCCTCTACTATTTCCTTTTATTCTTCTTCTGCTGCCTTTCCTCCCCTTTTCCTCCTCCTTCTTCTTTTTTTTCTTCTTCTCCTTCTTTTTGTTTTTCTTTTGCTTCCTCTTCTTCCTCCTCTTCCTCTCCTCCTTATTTTCCTTCCTGTTCTTCTTCTTCTTCTGTTTCCTCTTCTCCCTCTTTTTCTTCCTGTTCTTCTTCCTCTTCCTCTTATACCTCTTCTCTTTTTGCTTCTTCTGCTTCCTCTTCCTCCTCTTCTACTTCTCCTTCTTTTCCTTCCTATTCTTCTTCTGCTTCCTCTTCTTCCTCCTCTTCTTCTCTTCCTTATTTTTCTTCCTGTTCTTCTTCCTCATCTACCTCCCATCTTCATTTTTTTACTTCTTACTCATCTTTTTCTTCCTTTTCTACTTCTTCTTCTTCTTCTTTATCTTCTTTTTCTTTTTCTGTTTCTGTTTCCTCTTCTCCTCTTTTTTTCTTGCTGTTCTTCTTCTTCCTCTTCCTCTTTTACTTCTCTTCTTGCTTCCTCTTCCTCCTCTTCTACTTCCCCTTCTTCTTCTTTTACTTCTCTTTATGCTTCCTCTTCCTCCTCTTCTACTTCCCCTTCTTCTTCTTTTTCTTCTTCTTCTTTTTCTTCTTCTTCTTCTTCTTCTTCATCTAACCCGTCCCTCGGTTTTTGAGATATCACCACCATTCCAACTCCAGAATGTTTGGTCTGGGTGTGAATGGTGCCACTAATCCACAGCCATACTGACCCACACTCCGCTATGTGTTGTTTATTCATTCCTCATTCCTCCCATAGACTCCCATTCATTTTTAGCAACACATGAGCAACTGGCTAACAAAAAGCTTGAGCGGGGCGATCACTCAGCAGTTTCTGGAGGAGAAGCACTTTTCTAGTTTTGAGTATGCTTGTATTTGAGTCGTGCCTGCTGCACGCTCTGTACTGAAGGATGCAGGAGAACGAACCTGCTGTCCTTGTACAGAGATGACACGTCTCCCACAAACCGCCTCCTGTTCCAGGATGATGTTCATTTTACACAGGTAGCAGGTGCAGCTAGTTCCCACCAGTAAGAAGAAATTACAGATGCACTAAAAGGCAGTGCAGCCTCAGGAAGCTAATAGAGGTATTATCTTAGCGTCGTGAAGACGGAGACTACCACTTAGATAATCATAGCTCTGGAATTTCTCACATCTGACAAGACGTTCAGGTGGAGGAAGCACCGCAGGGGCGGAACTTCAGCCAAACCGACACTTGAGATTTTGTACCTCATTTATTCACGTTCCTGCTCAAATACAGCTCATTTCACTCTTTCTCTTTCAGCTAATAGTTTTTGAATAATAATTAGCATATTTTAATGAAATACTAATAATGTTATTGATGTTAGGCACAATAAAATGACCAGGCATCTTTCATCTCCCCCTACCATGAAGAGAAAGCAGTGTGGTTAGATTACCAGTCAATCTGATTCCCTGTTTCGCTCATGATCATTATGGCTTATTGATTGATCTTAACTTTAATTTGACACCAAACTGAGCACTGTAAATGTTAAGTGAACATTAAGCAGACAACATTAACCCGATTCCACCTCTGCGGTTCAGTCCTCATGTTCATATGTCATACATACATACATACATACATACATGCATACATACATACATATATACAGGGGTTGGACAATGAAACTGAAACACTTGGTTTTAGACCACAGTCATTTATTAGTATGGTGTAGGGCCTCCTTTTGCGGCCAATACAGCGTCAGTTGGTCTTGGGAATGACATATACTGCGTCCTGCACAGTGGTCAGAGGGAGTTTAAGCCATTCTTCTTGCAGGATAGTGGCCAGGTCACTACGTGATGCTGGTGGAGGTTCGTCCTTCTTGGTGGTATGCTGACATTACCCTGGATACCGTGGCTCTTGATACATCACAAAGACTTGCTGTCTTGGTCACAGATGCACCAGCAAGACGTGCACCAACAACGTGTCCTCTTTTGAACTCTGGTATGTCCCATAATGCTGTGTGCATTGCAGTATTTTGAGCAGAACTGTGCTCCTACCTGCTAACTGAACCTCCACACTCTGCTCTTACTGGTGCAATGTGCAATTAATGAAGATTGGCCACCAGGCTGGTCCAATTTAGCCATGAGACCTCCCACACTAAAATGACAGGTGTTTCAGTTTCATTGTCCAACCCCTGTATATACATACACAAACACATATACATACACACACATACACACATACATACATACATACATACATACATATGTCCACCTACAGTAGTTAGCCTGCAATAGTTTAGCTCCGCCCATTCATACCAATGTTACATCAATCAACCATAACACTGAAACCACCATACAGGACACTCTGTAGGTGTACAGGTCCAGACTGTAGTCCATCTGTTTCTCTGTATACTGTATTACCCTGTTCTTCAATGGTCAGGACCCCCACAGGACCCCCACAGAGCAGGTATGATGTGGGTGGTGGATCATTCTCAGCACCGCAGTGACACTGACGTGGTGGTGGTGTGTTAGTGTGTATTGTGCTGGTGTGAGTGGATCGGACACAGCAGTGCTGCTGGACACCTCAGTGTCACTGCTGGACACCAACCAACACTATCCAGCCAATCTGTCCTGTGGGCAGCGTCCTGTGGGCAGCGTCCTGTGGGCTGCGTCCTGTGGGGCAGCGTCCTGTGGGGCAGCGTCCTGTGTCCACTGATGAAGGACTAGAGGATGACCAGCACAGCACTGTGCAGCAGCAGATGCGCTATCGTCTCTGACTGTCCATCTACAAGGTGGACCAGCAAGGTAGGAGTGTCTAATAGAGTGGACAGTGAGTGGACACAGTGTCTCAACACTCCAGCAGCACTGCTGTGTCTGATCCACTCACACCAGCACCACACACACTAACACACCACCACCATGTCAGTGTCACTGCAGTGCTGACTATGATCCACCACCCTCTGTGGTTAAAAGGAATGTTAGCCGGGCATAATCGAGCCACCGGTCAGAGTCCCAGCTGTTCACATGTTCGGCGTCTCACTGGGCAGCTGACGCAGCTCCGAAACCGCCAGCGTTGTTCAGGCTTTGGTAATTAAAGAGGAGCTGCAGTGAAAGAAGGACTATCAGGGCGAGACATTCATCTCATTCCGAGATCGCGACAATTACGGCAACAGATGAGACGTCAGGAATGAGAAGACGTGGGATTTGTTTCATATGCCAGCAATTAAGCTTTGCAGGGATAATTAATCTGTGATTAATCATGTGTCTAGTTAGAGGACAGGAAACTCAGGGAACTCAGTTTGGAGTCGGAAAATCCCGACACCTTCCCATTCTCTCCCTCGGAAAAGCTTGCGCTAGACCAACCAGGATGGTGGGAGGTGAACTGTGCTGTCAGTCGTGTAGCCACTGGTCTGCGAAGCTTTTGGAAAGGTAATTATGTTTCTTCGGCGATTTTGCACCGGCAAGCCGCAGACCACCCACAGAAACTCATTGGAATGGATTTCTGCAAATGAAGCCCTCGCCCTCCTCACCTGCCTGGCCTCTATTTATTGTTTCATTTGAATCATTTTGTTTTCAATTAGACTCAAATCTGCTGGCAAATGGAAATGTACTCCCCGGATTGGAGTCTCAAGCCAATTGGAAAGCAATATATTTCTCAGCAGAATGCATTCCCTGCTCCGAGCGAGCAATCGATAGCGCGTTTATCATGTTTAGAATGCAGCCGAGGACGCTTCGTTGGACGCATCGTCGCCGGCTACTTTGCATTCTTAGCCGGAAGACAACTTTCCAGCTCAAAGCAAAGTGCTGTAAAAGTTGGGATGAGAGAAATGTGGGACTCCGGGTGCTCAAAGCCTCGCAGAAGGCCGTGGATGAGAGGCTTTCCGGGGGGCGTGGCATGGCGGTGGTCATGGGCTGGAGCTGGTCCTCGAAATTCACAGATATGGCTAATCAGTATCTCAATTTAAATAACCAGCCACTGGAATTCCATCTCAGAGACTGCTGATGAAAGCTATGCTCCATGTTTGCTCTGCAAAACACTGGCCATGAAATCGTCTACGCAGTGCCTCATACCTGGCTGATACACAGATGTCTTATTTTAAGAGAGCTTTAAGTGTTACGCCCCTGAGAGAGGGAAGGATACAGGATAACTGCAGACGCAAACACGACGCTGAGTACTGCTCACAGCTGCATTACTCTATGAGTGATGCAAGCCCAGCGCGCGCTATACCGGTCCCCTCGCTCAGTCCGAACCATTCGCACATCGATCACATAGACACAACCAATAGAAAACCCAGTAACAGATCATGTATAGAAAGAAACTCTTTAACAACAGTATTAAACTGGAAAAGAACATTTTTGTTTCTTTTTTTTCACATGTGCCACATAAGCTCGATTTTAAGTCATGTGACTTATTTACAGATATTTTGCTAGTTTTTATTTTAGTGAACCAGATTTTCTCACCGTATTGGTAAATCATTTTGCTTGTTTGAAGTGAGAATATTTGACTTAATAATTAAAAATAATTAAAAATAATTAAAAACCAGTATTAGCATTTTTTGGAGTGGGTATATGGAACCTTGGATTTGTCCACATCAATGCTATATTAAAATAGTATAATAATAATAATAATAATAATAATAATACTTTTTATTATTATTATAATAAAAAGTTATTATTACAACAAACAAAAAAACAGCAAACCATGATAATAATTGTTGTAAATAATAATAACACTTGCCTGTTGTGTATCATTATCATTAAAGTAATAAATGTGTAGATCAATAATAATTATCAATAATTTAAGTAATATAATAATTAATAATAACTAATACTTTGTAATTAAGTTAATTAATATAAATCATTAATATTAACTAAGTTAGTAACAATTAATACAAAACAACAATAATAATATCAATAATAATAATAATAATAACAACAACAACAACAACAACAACAACAACAACAACAATAATAATAATAATAATAATAATAATAATAAAAAGTTAATAACAACAACAACAATAATAATAATAACAATAATACTAATAATAATAATAAAGTTAATATTTAATATACTTAAAATATTTAAAGTAATATTGCCAGGTTGACATGATAAAGAGTGATAACATTTAGATGAGCTAAGACTGAGCGCTGCAAAGCTAATTTGTCGTTCTGCTGCATATTATTCATATTTTATAAAATAATTTTTACTTGTCTAAAGTGATGTCAGTAAGGTAAATAACCCACACTGCAGAATAAAGATCTTGGCAAGTATGATCTTATTTCTAGTTGACAAATTTTAGAATTCCCATTTAAGAAATCTGTTAGCTGGTATTTTAATTATGTGTCTTGTTTCCAGATAATTTTATTAATTTTTAATTGTTTTATTAAACCAAATTTCCTCACTGTTTTGGTAGATCCTTTTGCTTGTTTAAAGAAATCGGCCTGGAATAACTGAACAGAACTATCGGCCAATATAGTGAGAAAATTTGGTTTTACAAAAATAAATGAACATGAGTAAAATGTCTGGATGTAATCTGAATCATCTTAAAAAGAGCTTAACATTGTCCGAAAGTTTTACTTGCGAATAAATCTTATTTTCTCACCATATTGATGGATAATTTGGTTGGTTTCAAGTAAATTTCCTAAAATAAGGAATGGCGATATAGTGAGAAAATGTGGCTTACAAAAATCACTTGGTATCGGATTGTGGAAAATCAGTGGTTTCGGCCATCCCTAGGAACTACAGGGGTTATCCAGCGGTACCGGAAGTACCGAAAAAACACCATCCCAGACTCTCGACAACACAGAACTGTGGAGGTTCCTAATGGAGTCCTGTGATAATCCATCCCATGCAGCTTGAACATCCTCACACAGTTCCTGCAGATGGTGCGGTAGGGGTGGAGGTGGAGGGACACCAGGCCTTCTGGATGTGTGACAGCAAACCGTTCATTCTCGGTGTGACCACGGTTGCCTCACACACGGATTCGTTGGTCGTCTCCACCAAGACTAAAGCGGGACTGACGTCACTGAAGATGACCCGCTGCCATTCTGAGTCACTCCATGACAGTCTGGTACGACACCACTGCAGTCTTATGGTGCGGTGCGTGAGTCCGGGGGGTTTGTTAGCGGTGACGTACGTGGTGTTAAGGACAGTCGTGGTAACAGTCTGTGTGCAGGTAGTCCTGCGTGGTGCAGCCGTCCGCCAATGGTGCTGCACTAACAGGAGGACTCATGGAGGACACCACCGGAGGCCCGTCCTGGCTTGCGTGGTTGGCTTTATGTTATTGTTAAGGCTTTGGGATGGTCGTCTAGCGTGAATAGCTGCAACCTTGGCGCGTCCATTGTTAATAGCCGACTCAGGGCCTCCTTCAAACAGAGGACAGCCGCCGGAGACGCCGTATAGAGGGGTGTTTCGTGACCCGCCGTCCGGCGGACGAGCTGGAGGAAGACTTTCTGAGAGCTCATTTCAGAGACTCGTTTGGAGGACCCAGCTTTGTAATTACTTGTGTCTCAGAGTGATCTCCTCGGCTCGTCCTCCTGTGATGTGGAGCTGCTGTGTGCGGTGTCTTCTGGCTGAGGTGGTCCCAGCTGGCTCTCTCTCTCTCTCTCTCTCTACCTCTCTACCTCTCTCTCTACCTCTCTCTCTCTCTCTTTCTGTGCGGCTGACGATTGTTAGCGCTGCTCATTAGGCTAGCTTAGCTTGAGTCAGGGATAGCCGCTCGGTCCTGGCGGCTGGCTTAATCAGAACGAATTGCTTTTGGCTGCAGCGCATCCGGAGCTCAGCTTCCGCAGGCATCCTCTCCGGGGACGTGGAATGAGTGACAGTAGCACCACACACGGTACAGCACTACCTAGGAACCATGTTAACCCCTATCTATCTATCTATCTATCTATCTATCTATCTATCTATATATCTATCTATATATCTATCTATCTATCTATCTATCTATCTGTCTATCGTAGTCTATTCGCTATCTAATCTATCTATACTCTCTGTAGTCTGTATCTGATCCATCTTTCTGTCTGTCTGTCTGTCTGTCTGTCTGTCTGTCTGTCTCTCTATCTATCTATCTATCTATTTATCTGTCTATCTGTCTGTCTATCTATCTATCTATCTATCTATCTATCTATCTATCTATCTATCTATCTATCTATCTATCTATCTATCTGTATGTCTATCTATCCATCTGTCTGTCTGTCTGTCTGTCTGTCTGTCTGTCTGTCTGTCTGTCAATCTGTCAATCTGTCTGTATGCCTATATCCATCTCTCTCTCTGTCTGTCTCTCTGTCTCTCTATCTATCTATCTATCTATCTATCTATCTATCTATCTATCTATCTATCTATCTATCTATCTATCTATCTATCTATCTATCTATCTATGTCTATATGTCTACCTATCTATATCTCTATCTATCCATCTCTCTATCTGTCTATCTGTCTATCTGTCTATCTATCCGTCTCTCTATCTGTCTGTCTATCTATCTATCTATGCTTATCCCAAATCTATCCTATCTTAATGTCTAAGCTATCTATCCTATCTTTACACTCTATCTAGCGTATCTATCTATCCTATCCTGACTCTCCTCATTATCCTACTATGTCAGTACACTAATGTCATATTAATGATGTTAGTCTAGCGTATGTCCACTCCTACTCCTTCTATTTCTCGTTGTCTACTTCCCTTTTCTGCCTCTTCTCCTACCCTTATATCCTATTCTTGGTCATCACATTCTACAATCCTAATCTTCATACTTTAGCTCTATCTGTAGCTCTCCACCTCCTCTTCCTGTTCATCTCTTCTCGTCTCTTTCTCGTCTGGCAGGAGGAGGCAGGTCACTTCCAACCACACGATGATTCGTAATCAGAATCACCCACCCCACCCCACAGCCCAGCACATACTCAGCAGCATTGACCTACACAATGTGGCACTTCCTGAACCACACACCACACACTCACCAGTTCGGAGTACTCTTGTCTACTGTCATGACAGGCTTGTGATTTACAGTTTCTACCATAACCATCCATATCTACAGAGAACCGGTGGAAGTTACCTCCCATGACGCGGAAGATCTCTATCACCCATTAGCTTCCTGCCCACCTGCTGGAGGTTTACAACCATCGTCTTCACGAGTTACTCGTAGTTGTCTGTGATTATAGTGCTGGTAGCTCCTGCTTTACACTTTGCGCGCCATCGAAATCTTACCTGGAGGAGCCACCCTTTGCCTTTGCCTTTTCCAGCCCCGTCTTCATTCCACACTCCTTCCTGTGGCTGAACACACTAAGTGCAGGAGAATGCTGACGAGACCGCTCCCGTGTCCTACTCACCTGCCTACGGCCTTATCGCAGGGGAGGATAGGGGAGGGGGTGGGGTGAGGAGGGGTTTAGCCAGGCATGAACGAGGCCAGCCGAGGAGCCCGCTGCCCCTCGTCCCAGTGCCGAGACAGGGTACATGGGCATGAGTGTCATGAGAGTGGGACTAGAGCTTGTCTATCCGAGCGCTGCTTTTCCCGGAATCGAGTTTGTTTCGCTCCCATTCCCGGTGCTGAGAGGGGCACGGCGGCTCTGTTTACCCCCCTCCCCTACCCTGCCCGCCTACCTCTGAGGGGACAGGAGCCCAAGGCGGAAGCGAGAGTGGCATGATACGGCCGCTGTGCCCGTGTCCACACAGGTCTGCTCCAACCCTGCAGTAGCGCTGCCCGCTCTCGGGGGGGGTGATGGGCTCAGCTAACCCCATAAGCACAAAGCCCAGAGGAGAGATTACATAACACTGTCGTTATCCAGTGTTTCTCCTTCTTCCTCCTCTTCTTCCTCTCCTCCTCCTACTGCTCCTTCTTCTTCCTCTCCTCCTCCTACTGCTCCTTCTTCTTCCTTTTCTTCCTCTCTTCCTCCTACTGCTCCTTCTTCTTCCTCTTCTTCCTCTCCTCCTCCTACTGCTCCTTCTTCTTCCTCTCCTCCTACTATTGCTCCTTCTTCTTCCTCTCTCTCCCTACTACTGTGTCTTCCTTTCCGTGTCTCCTTGCTCTGTCTTCCTTCCTCTCCTTCCTCACTTAGCTTTACTGTTTCCTTCTTCCTCCTACCTCTTATCTTCTTCCTTGTCTACTCCTCCTCCACTGCGCCTTCTTCTCCTCTTCTTCTCCTACACCTCTTCCTACTGCTTTCTCTTCCTACTTCTTCCTTCTGTCCTCCTTCTTCTACTTCTCCTCCTACTGCTTTTTTCTTCCTCGTTCTTCCCTCTTCCTACTTCCCACTGCTTCCTCCTCCTCTCCCTACTGCTCCCTCTTCTTTCTCTCCTCTACCTACTGCTCCTTCTTCTTCCTCCTCTTCCTCTCCTCTTCCCACTACTCCTCCTTCTTTCTCTTCTCATCCTCCTTCTCTTTCTTCTTCTTTTCATCCTCCTTCTGCCCTTTCTTCTTCTTCCTCTCCTCCTTCTATTGCTCCTTCTTCTTCCTCCTCTTTTTCTCCTCCTCCTACTGCTCCTTTCTTCCTTGTCTTCCTCTCCTCTTCCCACTGCTCCTCCTTCTTCCTCTTCTCCTCCTTCTGCCCTTTCTTCTTCTTCCTCTCCTTCTCCTACTGCTCCTTCTTCTTCTTCTTCTCCTCCTACTGCTCTTTCTTCTTCTTCCTCTCCTCCTCCTACTGCTCCTTCATCTTCCTCTTCTTTTCCTTCTGCTCTTTCTTCTTTCTCTTCTTCCTCTCCTCCTCCTTCTCCTCCTTCTCCTCCTCCTGCTGCTGCTCCTTCTTCATCTTCTTCTTCTCCAACTCCTACTGCTCCTTCTTCTCCTCCTCTTTTCCTTCTCCTCCTCTTTCTCCTTCAAGGAACCGAACCAGCAACCCTCTGGGCACAAGGCTGGTTTCCCAACCTCCAGCTCACGTCTGCCCCCAGTGATGTATAGCGTAACTGAGTAAATCAGATGTCAGGGCTGCACTGGGCACTGGTTTCCTGTCCTCCTCCTAATGAGCGCTGGGATGTGCTTTAGCACCCCCCGCATTCGGACGTCCAAACAAAGAATCAGGAACTAACTTCTCCTCTGTGTCATATTCCAGATCTCACTTTCGCCTGGGTCTTCAACGAGTACCCGTACTTCGTCCAGCAGGACAGCCGCCGCTTCGTGTCCCAGGAGACGGGGAACCTGTACATCGCCAAAGTGGAACCGTCCGACGTGGGCAACTACACATGCGTCGTGAACAACAGCATCACCAAGGACAGAGTGCTCAGCTCCCCCACCCCTCTAGTCCTGAGAAACGACGGTAAGGGATCAGAATAGCATGTGCTCCTTTATCCACAGTGACCTACTCCAAATAGGATGGAGTATCTGAGATGCGAAGGGAGATGCCTTTTTAAGAAAGGTCTCGTTTTTTTCAGGGCTGTTTGAGAGATGCTCTCCGTAAATGCCATTCCTTTGAAGGCTGGGCTGTTGCCTTTTAGGAAAGCTAACCTGTAGCTTGACAAAGAGGCCACATTTCCATGTGAGATGGATCCTGGATACACGGAGTGAATGCTTTAAATCTTTCATGGGCCGCTCTCTGTATTTTAATGGAGCTCCTCGGCGCTCCGTACCGGGGGGCGCGGTTCTTTGCGATTGTCCTCTTGTTGTTGTTTGGCCTGTATACAGGACTATGAAGTGCGTGCTTTTAATCATTGATGAAAAAACATGCTTGTGTGTCCATCACAGGGGCGATGGGGGAGTACGAGCCCAAGATAGAAGTTCATTTCCCAGACACCGTGCCTGCCGCTAAAGGATCCTCGGTGAAACTGGAATGCTTCGCCTTGGGAAAGTGAGTCGTGCACGTGCATGTATGTGCATCCTCCACCAGTCGAGTCGATCGGGAGTTCTCCGCCATCGGCCAGACTCCATGCCGCTGTACTCCTTTCTGACAGGCCGCTGCGGGAGACGCGAAAGTCGAGCCGATTCCTTCAGGTCCCTTTCTAAACGCCATTAGCCATCTGCAGTGGTGATTTTTTTACAGGAGGCTCCTTACCGTAATGGTCCTCTTTTCAATAAGCCTAAAAGATTTATTTCTTAAACAGCGTGGAAAACAGGCCCGGATGCGCCTTTTAAGAGGCCGCCAAGGAGAGGCCTCGTTTAGTTCGGTGAAAAGCACGTCTTCAAAGAAGCGGAGATTGCAGTCTTCCAGAGACCAAGTAGCAATATCACACCAGACTCAAGTGTGAATCAGATACGTTCACACTAGAGCTTCTTAATGCAGGCACATCCATCACAGGAATCGACCAGGTAATAGAACCGAGCCTGCCGCGCAATTCCCGCCTTTCAGACCGCGAGGATTTCGCCCTGCCTCTCCGAGATATCTGCAGACCTTTGTGTGAACTGTACTGTCGTAGGTTCTAGAAGCACAAGGGTTCTAGGAAACATGTGGGCTCTATGGGTTTTTAAAAGCATTTGGGTTTTAGAGGCATATGGTGTTTATGAAGCACTTGGGTTCTAGATGCATGTGTGCTCTACAAGCATGTGGGTTTCAGAAGCACGAGTTCTAGGAGCACATGGGTTCTAGAAGGATGTGGACTCTAGGAGGTGAAGGTTCTGAAAAGCACATGTTTCTATGAAGCATATTAACTCTAGATGAACATGGGTTCTAGAAGCATATTGGTTCTAGGAGGCATATGGGTTTTAAAAGCATTTGGGTTTTAGAGACATATGATGTTTATGAAGCACTTGGGTTCTAGATGCATGTGTCTTCTACAAGCATATGGGTTTCAGAAACATGAGTTCTAGAAGCACATGGGTTTGAGAAGCATGTGGACTCTAGGAGGTGTAGGTTCTAAAAAATGTGTTTCTATGAAGCACATGAACATGGGTTCTAGAAGCATATGGGTTCTAGGAAGCATATGGGTTTTTTTAGAGCATTTAGGCGCATCCATCAAAGAAATCGACCAGGTAATAGAACCGAGCCTGCTTCACAATTCCTGCCTTTCAGACGGCGAGGATTTTGCCCTGCCTCTTCGAGATATCTGCAGACCTTTCTGTTAACTGTACTACATAGGTTCTAGAAGCATATGGGTACTAAGAAGCATATTGGTTCTAGGAGGCGTATGGGTTTTTAAAAGCATTTGGGTTTTAGAGGCATATGGTGATTATGAAGCACTTGGGTTCTAGATGCATGTGTGCTTTACAAGCATGTGGGTTTTCGGAACACGAGTTCTAGAAGCACATGGGCTCTGAGAAGCATGTGGACTCTAGGAGGTGTAGGTTCTGAAAACAGCACATGTTTCTATAGCACATATCTAGATGGGTTCTAGGAAGCATATGGGTTTTTAAAAGCATTTGGGTTTTTGAGGCATATGGTGTTTATGAAGCACTTGGGTTCTAGATGCATGTGTGCTCTACAAGCATGTGGGTTTCAGAAACACGAGTTCTAGAACCACATGGGTTCTAAGAAGCATATGGGTTCTAGGGGGCATATGGGTTTTTAAAAGCATTTGAGTTTTAGTGGCATATGGTGTTTATGAAGCACTTGGGTTCTAGATGCATGTGTGTTTCAGAAACACGAGTTCTAGAAGCACATGGGTTCTAGTAAAAAACAAGTGGGCTCTATAAAGTGCATGGGTTTGAGAAGCATGTGGACTCTAGGAGGCGTAGGTTCTGAAAAGCACATGTTTCTATGAAGCACATGAACTCTATAAGAACATGGGTTCTAGAAACATATGGGTTCTAGGAAGCATATAAATTTTTAAGAGCATTTAGGTTCCAGAGACGTATGTTATCTATGAAGCACATGGGTTTTAGATGCGTATGAACCTAGAAGGCATAGGTTCTGAAGTTTCTAGGAAGCACATGATCTTTAGATGAACAAGGGTTCTAGATGCATATGGGTTCTTGGAAGGCAACAGGACCACATGAAGCATGTAGGGTCCAGAAGACACATGAGTACAGGAAGTATGTGGGCTCTGAGAAGCACATGCATTCTAGAAGCATGTAGGTTCTAGGAAGCAAAAAGTTCTCAACTGAAGGTATGTTGCGTCTAAGAGGAATTGTAATCTAGAACCACATAACACAGATGCAGGTTTTAGAAGTATGGGATTTCTAGAAGTGCTTGGGTTTCAGGAAGCACATGGGTTCTAGCTGTCTATGCTCTTCCCATCCCCCACAGTCCAGTTCCTAGGATCAGCTGGAGAAGAACCAATGATGTGCCATTCCCCAGTAAAGTCAAACTGAGAAATGCCAACGCCATTCTGGAGATCCCTCGCTTCCAGCAGGAGGACACGGGAACGTACGAGTGCGTGGCGGAGAACAGCCGAGGGAAGAACGCTGCGCGAGGCCGCCTGTCTTTCCATGGTAAGGCATTCTTTGAATATGTCTGAGGAATCTGTGCGGCTGGCATGCGGGTCGTGTTATAGCTATCGGGATTAAATGAATGGGCTTCATGCACTTCAGGTATGTAGGAGATATGCCCACCATGCTAGTGAGCTCATTCCAAGTTGCAGAATTTGCTCGTCTGCTTCACACATATGAACTTGAGTGACATCCCATTCCTAATCCATAGGGTTTAATATGATGTCGGTCCACCATCTGCACCTACAGCAGCCTCAGCTCCTCTGGGAATGCTCTCCACAAGGTTTGGGAATGTGTCTATGGGAATTTCCGACCATTCTTCCAGAAGCAAATGTGTGAGGTCAGGCACTGATGTTGGACGAGAAGGCCTGGCTCTCAGTCTCCGCTCTAATCCATCCCAAAGGTGTTCTATCGGGTGGAGGTCAGGACTCTGTGCAGGCCAGTCCAGTTACTCCACCCCAGACTCGCTCACCCATGTCTTTATGGAGCTTGCTCTGTGCACTGGTGTGCGGACATGTTGGAACAGGAAGGGGCCGTCCCCAAACTGTCCCCACAAAGTTGGGAGGATGGAATGGTCCAGAGTCTGTTGGTCTGCTGAAGCAGTAAGAGTTCCTCCCACTGGAACTAAGGGGCGGAGCCCAACTCCTGAACACCAACCCCACACCATAATCCCCCCTCCACCAAACTTTACACTCGGCACAGTGCAGTCAGACAAGTACCGTTCTCCTGGTACCGCCAAACCCAGACTCGTTAATCTGATTACCAGACGGAGAAGCATGATTGGTCACTCCAGAGAACACGCCTCCACTGCTCTAGAGTCCAGGGGCGGAGCTTTACACCACTGCGTTCCACGCTCTGCACTGCGCTTGGTGATGTAAGGCTGGGATGCAGCTGCTCGCCATGGAAACCCATTCCATGAAGCTCTACACACTGTTCCTGAGCTGATCTGAAGGACACATGAAGTCTGGAGGTCTGTAGTGACGGACTCTGTAGAAAGTTGGTGACCTTTGTGAACTATGACCCCGCTCTGTCATTGTACATGGTCTACCACTTTGTGGCTGAGTTGCTGTCGTTCCCCATCACTCCCACTGTGTTCTAATCCCACTGACAGTGGACTGTGGAATATTTAGTAGGGAGGAAATTTCACGGCCGGGTCACGGTACCACGCTGGAGTTCACTGAGCTCCTGAGAGCGACCCATTCTCTCACTAACGTCTGTAGGAGCAGTCTGCATGTCTAGGTGCTCTGTTTTTTATACACCTGTGGCCATGGAAGTGATGGAAACACCTGAACTCAATGGTTTGGATAGGGGAGGGAATACTTTTGGCAATATAGTGTATGGACACGCACTGTGGAGACCCTTCTGCTATACACACCACAGCATTGCCTCCATACGTTCATCTGTGCATTGGCATCCTCTCTTCTTTTCTGACTGTTATTTATTATTTACATGCTGCACTGAGATAAACAAGGTGGCTAGATGATGATGACATGACAGCATGCTACAAACTGTGCAAACATTGGCTAAGTTTCTCAGTAACGTCTTGTCATCACGTCTCGGTGCCTTTGTGCAATCAACTCTGTTGTGTTAGCCGACACCAGGTCACTGCAGTTCATTTGATGAACTCTCAAGGCTTCCTATTGGAATTTCCGTTCCACCTTAAATAGTGTAGACGTTACATGCTGGCTACTGGTGTCTAAATGTAAGTGCTGCTTCATTTAAGGTGGTGCTGGAAAAAAGCATAAGAGGCTGATGATCTCCATCCGCTGCATGAGGTACAATCAGTGAACGGAGCTTGTAATGCCTGAGAAAGGTGGTGTGGGTGGGTGGGTTTGGGATGGAGGGTGGGGTTGCTAGTTTGACCCTTACTTTGGTACATGCATGCAGTTACAGATGTGCTACAGATGTAACGATTATAGCTAGTTAATCTGAGTATTCTTGTACGTTTGTGCTCTAGTTCATTCAGTATTAATCTAGAACACTTGGGTTCTAGATGCATGTATGCTCTAAAAGCATATGGGTTTTAGAAACACTAGCTCTAACGGCACATTGGTCCTAGGATGCACATGGGCTGTAGAAGCATGTTGGTTCTGAGAAGTCTTCTATATGGTCAGTGGAGCTGAACTGAACCGAATGTGTGATTGGACTTGGGACTGTCAGGCTTAGCTGAAATGCTGACCTCCATCATGCTTGGGATAAGAACCCAGGTACGCTGTATTTACACACATGCTTTAAGAATGTCCTAACACAGCGCCACCATGCCAAAACGGATGGTGTAAAATAGACAGCGGGCGGAAAATAATAAACGCTAATCAGCAGAAATAAACGAGACCAGTGTGGAGACATGATGACCCAATTAAGACTACACGCCACATGTCCATCATTATATTAGCTCCATCAGTTTTGTACATGGTGCACTTGCAAATATTTATTTATTCATGTATTTATTTATTTCTGTGTCTTATTATTAATTTGTCTTATGATTTATTTGCCTTGTTATTTATTTATTTATTTATTTATTTATTTACTTTTTATTTGTGTGTCTCATTATTAATTTTTTGTATTATTAGTGTGTCTTATTTATTTATTTATTGATATGTTTATTTATTTATTTCGGTGTCTTATTATTAATTTGTCATAATATTGATGTCTCACTATTTATTTTTTTATTTATTTCTGTGTCTTATTAATTTGTCTTATTATTTATTTATTTATTTACTTTTTATTTGTGTCTCATTATTAATTTTTTGTATTATTAGTGTCTTATTTATTTATTTATATGTTTATTTATTTATTTATTTGTGTGTCTTATTATTAATTTTCTGTATTATTAGTGTGTCTTATTTATTTATTTATTTATGTTTATTTATGTTTATTTATTTATTTATTTATTTATTTGTGTGTCTTATTATTAATTTGTCATAATATTGATGTGTCTCACTATTTATTTATTTATACATTCTTTCATCTTATTATTCATTCATTCATTAATCTTATTATTTATTCTGTATAACTGAGTACCAGTAATCATAACTGTGCCATGCCCTTTGGAAGAGAGTGATTTTCATTTCACGAGAGCTGCAATTTTCATCATAGTCTACGTTGGTGGTTCTCCATCCTGATTCTGGATAATCACTCACCTGCTTGTTGTAGTGTTTATAGCACACCTGAATCACACCTGAATCACCCCTGGATCACCCTTGGAGGGGCTTGTTAGGTATTTCATTAGCTGTGCCGCTCTGCGGTACTCCAGACCCACCATTGAGACCCCCAGGTCTAGGATATCAACACTGTGGTCTTAAGGTTTCAGGAAATGACAGTGAGATGAGGACTGCCTGTAGAGGATTCAGACCAATCAGAAACCACACGAATCTGCCAGACAACACAGCCACAATCCGTTACACCATATTCAGCAATCAAAACTGAAGCCAGAAACAGATATGCTGTTCTAATTATAATACAGGGTCATAATAATACATATCAGCACAGTCCAAAGAAAAACAAGCATCTCCAGAAACGAGTAACTTTACAGGAGAGGCCAAAAACCTACTTCGATTAGAATGGAAGTCAATGGAACCAGACTTCTCCCCCGGCGGGTTTGGAGCATTTCTGTTGCTCCATTAATCATGAATTTTTCACACAGTGTAAAGAGCAGCTCATGTGTTCAAATGATGCATAAAAGTGAATAGGGGGTGCCCAGTGCCCTTCAAGTCAGCTCAGGAACAGTGTAGAGCTTATGTGTATGTGGGTGTGTGTTGTTTTCCATGGCTGAGCAGCTCATGCATCCAAGTACCTTACATCACCAAGCGCAGTGCGGAGCGTCTGAACGCAGGTGTTCCCAGCTCCGCCCCTGGACTCTAGAGCAGTGGAGGCGTGTTTCTCTGGAAAAGCAGACTGCAATCATGATTAGTTCATTCGGTCCATCTGATGAACGAGTAAAATATGGGTTTGGCGGTACCAGGAGAAAAATGTCCCTTGTCTGACTGCACTGTGCCGACAGTCCACTTTCAGTGGATTAGGGGGACATGGTGTGGGGGTGGTGTTCAGGAGTTGGGCAACTCCGCCCTGGAGTTCCAGTGAGAGGAATTCCTAATGCTTCAGCAGACCAAGAGACATCTGAACAGACCTTCATTCATGTGTCCTTCACTTTGTGAGGAAACAGTTTGGGGGCGGCCCCTTCCTGTTCCAACATGCACTGCACCACCAGTGCATCAGAGCAAGCGCCATGAGCAGAGCCTGGAACGCAGTGGTGGAACTGGGCTGGCCTGCACTCTAGACCCGATAGAGACACCTTTCTGGGTATGAATTCATGAGCGTTCAGGGTCCTCCGATGAACGAGGGTGTTCTCGTCAACTTCAAGGGTGGGCCGACATCATATTAAACCCTCTGGATTAGGAACAGGAGGTCAGTCAGGTTCATGTGCGTGTGAAGACGGACGAGCGAATACTGGGCAGTCTTGTGTAAGTTTCCAGTCATTATCCGCCTTGTCGCTTCGGTACCAGACTGAACCAGCGAACGCCAGACACTGGACCTTGTGCGTTTGTGGTAAAGGGGAAACCCTGCTAATCTGAGTGTTTGAGGGAATTTGGAAGACCGGAAGACAGAAACGCCTTGACCAGTCTGATTCCTGACTCATACCGTGCCATGCTTATTTTGACATGCGGCCATTCCCATGATGATGCATAGCTCTGAATGCGATGAGCGCTGCCCTCGCCGTGTCGTTCGCCTTGTAACTCAGAGCGAGGTCACGTCACAGCGGATGTGTGTATCACCTACGCTACCGTGAATGGCATCACATTCACAGCCCTCCTGAAGCTTCAGGTATACGGTTTTGGGTTTGAAGTGTGCAGTCTCTGGACGAAGCGGGGCCTGGGCTTTGTTAGCATTGTTAACCTAGCAGCCAGGTTAGGGGAAGTATGCGCGTGTCCTCATTACAGCTGTATCAGACCGACCCCTTTAACAAGGGGGCATTAATCACTGGATCAGAAGATCATCCTTCTTCAGCTTCCTCCATCCGGCCAATCTTGCTATTACATCCAATTAGCTGGTGTAGATATATGACTCTTATTATGAATCCGAATGTCTAGGCATGAGTGAATGTTATGATTTCTGTCTGCTCGCCAGGTTATGGGTTTTCTGCGAGTTTTGTCCTGCTATTTGAGCTATACCAGACTGAACCCTTAAACTAAACTAAATTAATCACTAAATCAGAAGATCTAAACTTCCGCTTCCTCCATCCGGCTCTCGCTATAGACTGAAAGATCTAAACTGAGCTGAGCTATAACTGAAACTGAGCTAAACTTGAACTGAGGCATGAGTGAACTGAGCTAAACTGAACTAAACTGAACTAAACTTGAATGTGAACTGAGCTAATCTGAGCTAAACTAAACTGAGCTGAGCTGAGCTGAGCTGAGCTAAACTAAACTAAACTAAACTGAGCTGAGCTGAGCTGAGCTGAACTGAGCTAAACTGAACTAAACTGAACTGAGCTAAACTGAACTGAACTGAACTAAACTAAACTGAGCTGAGCTGAACTGAGCTAAACTGAACTGAGCTAAACTGAACTGAACTAAACCGAGCTGAGCTGAGCTGAGCTGAGCTAAACTGAACTAAACTGAACTGAGCTAAACTGAACTGAGCTAAACTGAACTAAACTGAACTGAGCTAAACTGAACTGAGCTAAACTGAACTGAACTAAACTGAACTGAACTAAACTGAACTGAGCTCAGCTGAGCTGAGCTGAGCTGAGCTAAACTAAACTAAACTGAGCTGAGCTGAGCAGAGTTGAGCTGAGCTAAACTGAGCCGAGCCGAACTGAACTGAACTGAACTGAACTGAACTGAACTGAACCGAACCGAGCCGAGCCTTAGGGCTCCACATTTATTCTCAAATTTAAAATTTTTACGTTATATTATATCTAGTTAATAAATACTATTGTAGTCTGACTGGAAGCTAATTTTAAGATGATTTAACTTATTTGCAGATGTTTGTTTGTTTGAAGTGATTTTATTAAGCCAAATTTTCCAACTATATTGGCAGATCATTTTACATATTTCGAGAAATTATCAAGAAAAAATATCTGAACAATACAAAGAGAAAATTTAGCTCATTGAAATCAAGCAAAATGAGCACAAAACATCTGGAAATGAACTAAATCGTCTTAAAATTAGCTTAAAACCAACTCAGAATAACACTTTAAGGACATAGCTATAAGAAAAAAGATAATTATAGATGCCAAGATAGCATTTTTTTTTTTTGCAGTGGTGAGTGTTTCACATGGTTTTGTACACTCTGAATTATTACTTTTTTTTTAAATTATTAATTGTTAGGGATACTTAAATATTGTGATCAGATTTTTTTTTTGTAGCTTTTCATTTAGATATTTTAAATTTATAATAATAATGATACAATAATAAAAATAATATTTTTTAAATTATATATAATAATTAATTATATATATTTTTTAACTAACTTTTCAACATTTATAATTTAAAATATTATAACTTTTATAACTTAAAACTTAAATTTATTTTTTCTTTTATTTTTTTATTTTTAATTTATTTTTTATTTTTATTCATTTTTAATTAACTACATTTTTAACTATTTTTTTATATACATTTAAATGTAAAATGTTTTTTTTTCTAATACATTTTTATTTATTTCTTTTTTATATATATATAGGGTGAAAGCCATGGTTAGGGGACACAGCAGTAGGCTGGTGGTAGTTGTCACTTCACTACAGTAGCCCCTATAAGACATAAAGCTTTAAAGCTTCCTAGAAGAAACGTATGGCTTCCTCCTTAAAATAGCTTCTCAGAAAGCTCGCCATTGCTTTAATATCCTGCTCGCAGATTTTGCGGCACAGTGCTCCATCCTGATTTGCCTTTCCTCAACTAGTTCACTTTCCTCCTAAACTTGGGGATGTGCAAATAGCAGCCTTGTTTCATAAGGGAATCTCTCGCTCTTCTTGTTCGGGTTCTTCATAATAGGAGATTATTTTTGAAATGCAATTATACCACAGCATTAATTGAACCCACGCTCGGTACACAGGCATCGGGGGGTGTCTGCCAGGCAGCCGGGTAATAAGGCTGCGGAACGAGGTCAGAGGATTTATTTGTGTTGAGTGGAGAGAGCATGCCTTCGGTGGGATGGAATTGTCACATCGTCTGGGGGGGTGCAGGGGGTCTCTTTTCAGTACTCCGGTTCATACCCACACGCTCCTGTGAAATGAACAAGTCTTTGTTGGGTTTTATCCCGATCCCAGTCTGCTGCACGTTATCCATACGGAGAGGGAGAATGGCAAAGCATGGTGGGGGGAGGAGCGAAGCCACCTGGGTGAAGTCCTTGGTCCTGATGAGGGGCTTTTGCGCAGGGACAGCGAGGCGCCGTATTGGCTGAATTGGACTCTGTGTTGGGTTTTTATTTCTTGGTGGCAGTAATAACAAAGGAAGGAATACACTCTGATGATATTAGTTTAGCGTAGACACCTTTAGCATAAAGACGCAATTAGACCGTTTGGTTACACAGGTTTTTAAAAAAATATTTTTTGTATTATTTACATCATTTGGTTCATCAACACTTCTAAAACAAAACCATACTCATAAAATGAGCTCGCCTTCGAGAATTCTGCCAAAAATGATTCACATGTGGGGAGTAATATACGCTTATTGTACATGATATATACACCCATTTACTGTTTATGTGGTATACATGATTTATACACTCACTGACTATATAATATATATGATATATACACTTACTGACTATATAATATATATGATATATACACTTACTGACTATATATACGACATATATATGACATATATTAACTATATGTCCATGTATTAAATATGTACACTCTTGACTGTATACATGATATATGCACTCATTTACTATATGATATATATACTGTGTGTACAATCATTGACTGTGTATGATATATATGATATATGCACTTATTGACTGTATATAGGATATATATAATATATGCACTCATCGACTGTGTATATGACAAATACATGCAGACATTGTGTATATGATATATATGATATATGCATTTATTGACTGTATATGTGATATATATATATATTTGATATATGCACTCATTGACTGTATATATGATATATATGATATATGCACTCATCAACTGTGTATATGACATATACATGACTACATAATGACTATTATGTAGTCAGTAAGTGTATATATCATATATATTATATAGTCAGTGAGTGTATATATCATATATATTATATAGTCATTATGTAGTCATGTATATGTCATATACACAGTTGATGAGTGCATATATCATATATATCATATATACAGTCAATGAGTGCATATATCAAATATATATATCACATATACAGTCAATAAATGCATATATCATATATATCATATACACAATGTCTGCATGTATTTGTTGTATACACAGTTGATGAGTGCATATATCATATATTTCAGACATTGTGTATATGATATATATAATATATGCATTTATTGACTGTATATATGATATATATGATATATGCACTCATCAACTGTATATGACATATACATGCAGACATTGTGTATATGATATATATGATATATGCATTTATTGACTGTATATGTGATATATATATTTGATATATGCACTCATTGACTGTATATGACATATACATGCAGACATTGTGTATATGATATATATGATATGCATTTATTGACTGTATGTATGTATATATATATATATATATGACATATGCACTCATTGATTGTGTATATGATATATTCACCCGTTGACTGTGTATGTAATATTTATGATAAATGAACTCATTGCCTGTATATTTGATATATATAATATATGCACTCGTTGACTATGTATATGATATATAAACTCATTGCCTGTATTTGTGATATATACATGATATGTACATGCATGTGATGCTGGTGATGAAAACTGGAAACCTGTTCCCTCTGTTGAAATACCGTTTTTGAATTACGCCATATGATGAGCGTTTACCAGAGCCGCTAGTACTCCAGCGGACTCTCACCTTGTGAATGTACTTTCCTCCTTCCAGTTGGAACCCATCACCCCTGCTGCCTCCACACTAACCTCCCTTTGTTTCCTCCTAGCCAAACCTCACTGGCTGCAGACAATGACGGACACGGCCTTGTCCATCGAGGAGAACTTGTTCTGGGAGTGCAAAGCCAGTGGGAAGCCCAAGCCCTCCTACAGCTGGCTGAGGAACGGAGAGCCGCTCATGTCGGAGGTACGGTGGAAGAAAACGGAGCAAGGCTGCTCTTTTTCCCTTTGTTCTTTTTCAGAGGGAAGTTCAAGGTCAGCGGGAGCAGCTGGCTGGAGAACGGAGAAGTTCTCACAGCCCAAGTGAAAAGGATCAATAATAATTGTGAGGAAGCGATGAATCAGAATGAGTTGTACTGACAGCAAGAGAGTTAGAAACACAATAGGAACGGACCATTAGAAGAAAAGGCAGAACTGAGCTCCAGCTGGTCTCCTACCCAGCCCGGCTCCAGGGTCAGTTGGTGCATTCGTGCTCCAGTTATGTCTGTTTGCAATACCTCCTCAACATCTCTCGTACTCCCGGAAGACCTCGGAATGAATACCTCCCTTTAACCGTGTTTACCTATCACTGTGATCGGCATGGTAGGGCAGAGTGGTCTGCAGAGTCTAGAGATCTGAGAGTAAGGCCCAATCCCGTTTCTGATTTTTACCCTAGCCCTTGTTTTCGAGTGTAACCCTCCCCCTTAAAACTGAGTTACAAGCTCCAGTGGCCGAAATATTCCCCCCATGGAACGACCCTTCAAGAACATAGATGCATCATCTATTTCACAAGGGTGACAAACCCCGAATGTTTGAGTACACCAAAAACGACATGACTTCATTACCAGGCTGCTAGCGGTGCTCTGTAGGTGACCCTGCCGGTCTGCAGTGCCAGCAGAGGAGGGTGGAGTTCAGCTCCTCACTGCTTAAACACATTTAGGGAACCATGTGACTTCAAAGAGGCGACGGGGGGCAATTACTTATTATCACCACCAAGAATTCTTCAGTGATCTGAAGCTGCACTGAGCTTTTTTTTAATCACCAGCTTCATGATCGAATTTCCCCGTTCCACCTTAAATGGTGCAGCAGCCTTAGGTACCCGAATGGAACTGCTGCACCACTGAAGGTGGAACGGGGAATTCCGCTAGGTAGCACCGAGGCATCATTCCGGGAGATTCTTCATACCACCCCGTTTGGAGTGTGCCTCTGATCTCATGTAGCCCTAACACTCCGCCCTGCCCCTCCATCTCAACACCAATCGGGACACTCCTACCCCTAGACGTGGTCTCTCTCTCCTTTCTCCTTTTATCTCTCTCTCTCACCCTTTCTCTCTCTCTTTCTCCCTTTATTTTTCTCTGTCTTTCTCTCTCTTTCTCTCTCTCTCTCTCTCTCTCTCACACACTTTATCTCTCGCTCTCTTTCTCTCTCACCCTTTATCTCTCTCTTTTTCTCTCTCTCTCTCTCTCTCTCTCTCTCTCTCTCTCTCTCTCTCTCTCTCTCTTTCTCTCTCTTTCTCTCTCTCTCACACACTTTATCTCTCTCTTTTTCTCTCTCACCCTTTATATCTCTCTCTCTCTCTTTCTCCCTTTCTCTCTCTTTCTCCCTTTATCTATCTCTCTCTCTCTCTCTCTCTCTCTCACCCTTTATCTCTCACTTTCTTTCTCTGTCACCCTTTATCTCTCTCTCTCTCTCTCTCTCTCTCTCTCTTTATCTCTCTCTTTTTCTCTCTCACCCTTTATCTCTCTCTCTCTCTCTCTCTTTATCTCTCTCTTTTTCTCTCTCACCCTTTATCTCTCTCTCTCTCTCTTTCTCCCTTTGTCTCTCTCTTTCTCCCTTTATCTCTCTCTCTCTCTCTCTCTCTCTCTCCCTCTCTCTCTCTCTCTCTCTCTCACCCTTTATCTCTCACTTTCTTTCTCTGTCACCCTTTATCTCTCTCTCTCTCTCTCTCTCTCTCTCTCTCTCTCTCTTTATCTCTCTCGCTCACTCTTGCTCTCTCTCTCTCTGCCTCTCTCTCTCTCTCTCTTTCTCTCTCTCTCTCTCTCTCTTTATCTCTCATACTCTCTCTCTCTCTTCCTTTCTCTCTCTCTCTCTCTCTTTCTCCCTCTCCTCCCTTTTGCTCTCATGTCTATCCGTGTGCCGACCACATTGTGCTGAGCTTTGGCTTTAAGAACAGCTGATGGTCTTAAAGCTCAGCCGAGCCATTACCCGAGCCCTCCGCTCGACACTTTTCGACCTGTCTCTTTCGCTTTTCCGACCGGTCGCTCGCGGCCAATGAATTGTGTATTAGTGCGCCGCTGCTATTGTCAACACTGCTTTTCTGTCTGCCCATCTGAGGGCTCAGCGCTTTTTGTCCTCCAACCCCTTTTCCATCCACCTCTAAAATCCTACATAACCTCCCCCCCCCACACACACACACAACATACCTAACCTCCACCCCCATCCAACCACCCCTCAGGCCAGACCCATACAACATCACAGCGCAGCGGTAATCAGGAAAGCCTCTCTCGGAGTCTCTCTATCGCTGTTCTCACATAGCGGCTCACGCAGGTAATTACGTCTGTGATAGCCCGGCCTCGTTGACATGCGTGCATTTCAGAACCCCTTTAAAAAGCCATAGATGGGTTCAAACACTCATTACCCCGAATTAGGGTTTCCTGGATTCCTGCATGAGCCAGTGGCTGGGATGTAAACAAAGCCATTCGGAGTGGTTTGAATGTAAAGTGGTTCATTGTAGAGAGATGAAACGATCACTCTGCAGTCGGAGTGGTGATGGGAACCAGGGGTCACCATGTCTACCACACACACACAGCCCCTTTATTGACTATCAAACCCCCCAGTGAACCTGCTCATGAGTTTTCATAGAGGACTCTGATGGTAAATTAGCAATAAAGCTAAAGCTAATAGCTTCTCTATGGGGAGTCTCGTGTTTTGCATGTGGACTACATGCACGCAGACCGTTACCACGACTGTCCTTAACACCACGTCACCGTCACCAAACACTGCAGTGGTGTCGTACCAGACTGTCATGGAGTGACTCAGAATGGCAGCGGGTCATCTTCAGTGACGAGTCCCGCTTTAGTCTTGGTGGAGACGCCCAACAAATCCGTGTGTGGAGGCACCGTGGTCAGCACCAAGATGAACGGTTTGTCGTCACACGTCCAGAAGACCTGGTGTCCCTCCACCTCCACCCCTACCGCACCATCTGCAGGAACTGTGTGAGGATGTTCAAGCTGCATGGGATGGATTATCACAGGACTCCATTAGGAACCTCTACAGCTCCATACCGAGACGTCTGGCGTGTTGGGTTAGCAAACACGGCGGTCCGACATTATCAGTTATTGATCCTGGTCACCTTTATCTTCCCTCCCAACGGCACCGCACTCCCACACCTCCTTCTGGGTGCAGCTGTTGATTATGGGTGTATGACAAGAGACCTCTCAAGCTATGGTAGGGTCGTGTCTGTATGCCAAGGTGCTTCTTAAGCGTTTCCTCTAGACTCTAGAAAAGAACGTGAACCGTTTTAATGGCTTTCGTCCAATCAGCTGCTTGCTTCCATGCGGATCGTTGGTTACTGCACATAGGCTGTTGCTTCCAGACCGTCTATTATCAGTCTGAGTCTGCACCAGCAGTTGTTCGGCGTCCTGTGAACACTCCCGATACCCGCAGTATCTGAGAATAGCGCCCGGAGACGTGGTTTACCATGACAGCGATAACGTATCATCAACCAGCCCACACTTAGTCTGCATGTGTGTATGTGTTCTGCGCAGAGCCGAGTGCTGATAGAGAACGGCGCCCTCACCATCTCCTCGCTGACCCTATCTGATGGAGGGATGTATCAGTGTGTGGCGGAGAACAAGCACGGCATCGTGTACGCCAGCGCTGAGCTGAAGGTTCTGGGTAAGAGACGCTCTGTTCCTTTCTCTCCTCGCCGCCTGATAAGAAACCATCCCGCCTTCCCTCTTCCTTGTCCCGCTCCTCGGATTCAGATTCAGGGGCCGTGTGGAAAGTAAACACTTGTGTTTGAGGGGGCTGTTTAAATGACACAACATTAGCACAGGTCTCCACCTGCTTCCAAACGGCTGCCACCGCTGTGTTAGCTGTGTGACGTCCTCTGGACTGTAAAGGGAAATGGGCCAGAACATTAGGCGTCTGGTATCTAATGGTCTTAATAGAAATCATTAGTCTGTAAATCAGCAGCAAGGAAACAAATAGATGCTGGAAGTTTGTATGGAAGAGTGAATTTAGAATTTGGCATTTAGCCATTCGTGCTTGCACACCGAGAAGTTGGTCTATGGTGTTTAACCCATCGTGAAGTGGCCAACACACATACACTGCAAAAAAATAAAAAATCGTAGCAGGTAAACTGTTTAATGTTCAACTGAACTGACTTAAAATTCAAATTTTGCACTAGTTTTAAACTTGTATTATTATAACTCTCACAGTCCAAAGACATTTGCAATTTGGGGACACTAAATTGCCCCCAGGCGTTATAGAGTAGGGTGCCTGTGGGGACCCTGGACAAGAGGTTAGTTCCTTAACTTCAGCTCCACATTTGCATGTCTATATTTGGTGGCTATGAAACGATTAGACTTCTGATTAGATATTTGACCGTATCTGCTGCTGAGGGTAAAATAATATAAGCTCACTTGTCAAAATATGAGCCCCCTTGTGTGTTCAAGGTGGTAGTACCTTTAGGCTCCTGCAGATGGTGCTGCTGTATGAAGATGATGGAGCTATAAATCCCTGTGGGGTGTGAGTGACGGGATCCATAGATTGGGAAGAGGTGCTACAGTGCAGGGAATGTCTCGTTCCATGTGTGGAAAACGCTCCAGAGCAGATGTTAATGATTGGCTAAAAGGAGGGACTTCATGTGGGCGTGGCCAAAGGCCATAGTGTGAAGGAAGTAGCTGAATCTGCAGGTGTATGGAAGTGTACGGTCATACGGGTCTACCAGCAGTGGCTAAAATCCCAGTCTACAGGGAATTCTCCTCGGAATTGTGCCAGGGAAGGCCTCCACCACATTTGGGCCAACTGACCAATTCTCCAGAACCTTGTCCAGTCCAGGCCTAATCCAGTCCCAGCTGTTATTGGTGCTCGTGGAGGAGTTACGTGCTATTAGGCACCTATTAGGTTAGTTCTATAAACGCCTTCTCGAGAGTTCCCACTGTTCTAGATCCTCTTTGAAGTCTGCTTAGCACTGAATGTAAGGCAGGTGTTCTAGATAATAGAGAATTTTCCAGAACATGAATATCCTCAGCACAAAAGCAGAGTTCATGGGGACCTACAGCCATTTACTGTACTGAGGAATCAGGAGAACACCCTTAGAACCCAGGAACATGAATAAAATAAACATTACTAACTTACTTTTATTGTCAGCTCGATACCGTTCCAGATTCCGGGTCTGGGAAGACCCTACTAGCCGACAGAATCCCGGGAGGTTAAGCTCAGGCTTGTGAAAGTCAGAAAGTTTTTTATCTCTCAATCCCTCCACTTTTATCCCCTCCTCCAGTTCCAGCTAAAGCCCCATCATATCTCCATCCCACAAAATGTCACTCCGAGCTTCAGTGTGCCGGTATCCATCAGACAGAGTGTCTCATTTCAAACTCCACTTTCTGCCTCAGATCCACTTCGCCTCGGACCCGTGCGCCATAATTGAGTCCTTTCTGGACTTCACGCATGTAAATCCCGACATATTGATCAAGGCGCTCTCCCTCGCGGCTGCCTCTGCGGCTGCCTCTGCCTCTGAATTCCTCCTACATGGCATGCTGAGCTGATGACTGATACAAGACAGTGAGGCCACAGCCCGAGACTAAAAAGAGCCGCCACGGCGCCAGCCTGCGCCATCCACGGCTCCGTTTGTTAAGGTCTTAAATCCCGGAGATTTCCCCTTAAAGGCAGGGCGCCTCTTTTTGCCGCGGGCTGTATGGAATCGATTGCTGTTGCTGGCGTGTTTTATTCCGCCGAGGCGGCTTTAAACGCTGTCTGGGGACCAACGAGCTCTCTTTCTCGTGCAGCCTCGCCGCCCAGTTTCTCTCAGAGCCCTTTGAGGAGTGTGCTGAAAGCCCGCGCCGGCACCGAGGTGACCCTGGAGTGCAGGCCACAAGCCTCGCCAAGAGCAATCAGCCTGTGGAAGCGAGGGAGTGAGATGCTCCAGAAGAACGAAAGGTGAAATGCTCTCTACATGCATATGTACTCCTCTGCATGCGTATGTCCTACCACACAGGTGTGGAGCAGGTTTACACCAGCACCGGCTAGAAACAGCACCCACTCGATTCTACTGTGCCACGTTTTAGACTAACACAGACCTCAGAGCTCTAAAGGAACCGGGGCTGTCTAGGTTGATGAGTGACCTCACTCAGTTTTACATTCGGTAGCAGTGTAGCCGGAGCTTGCTGTATGTTGCTCTGATTGAATCCGTGATTGTAGGGGCTCTATTAAAGTGACTCCTTCAGCAGACTACACCGGGCAGTCGCTCTCAGGAGAGCTCCAGATAAAGCCCCCAGCAGTAAACTGATGCAGCTCCCCTCAAGATCCTCCACTGTAACGAGTATCCATCCATAAGCTGTATGAACAAGAGTAAGAGGCTACAGTCTGAGGAGCTGAGCCACGGATTATATTTATGGTATATATGTGCATATATATATATATATATATATATATATATATATATATATATATGCTCACAAACTGTATATGTAATATACATTACACATATATTTATTTACTAGACTATATATACTGTATATACATATATACAAGTAGTGTCTGTATATATATATATATATATATATATATATATATATATATATATATATATACATATTTATATATATATATATATGATATACATTCTTATTTAGTGCATATATTACAGTATATGATGATATATATACTCGCTGACTGTATGCATGGTGTGTGTGTAATATACATATATATATATATATATATATATATATATATATATATGCTCACAAACTGTATATGTAATATACATTATACATATGTTTATTTACTACATATATGACAGTATATGATGACATACAATCACTGATATATAATATACATGATATATAATATCCATTTAATGTATATATAGACTGTATATACTGTATATACAAGTACTATATATATGATATACGTTCTTATATAGTACATATATTACCATATATGATGATATATACACTCACCGACTGTATGCATGGTGTGTAAATATATATATATATATATATATATATATATATACAGTATATATATTTTATATATATTTTACTGAATATACAGTATGATATTTCCATTTATCTGACGCTCTTATCCAGAGCATCAGGATTCTTGCCAGGGACTCTTATGGGTGTAGCCTAGCGTAACCAACCAGAACGGGACTCGAACCCCGGTGTCGGTGAGAGGTGTTATCCATTGTGCCACACCAACCACAATACATACGCTCAGTTCTCAGTTACTACATGTATGACAATATATGATGATATATACATTCATTGACTGTATATATGATATTTATATAAATGTAGACACTGACTAACTGTATACATGGTATATATATATATATATATATATATATATATATATATATATATATATATATATATATATATATATATATATATATATCGTCTCTGTCGAAAGCAAAACACGTATCCCCATTTTTTATTTTTACTGTTATGCCTCATTTGATCACATGAGCTGCTGTCAACACTGTGTGGAAATTTCTTGAAGAATGGACCAACAGAAATGGCCCACAAAGACGGACATTGAAAAGACGTCTGGTTCCATTGATTTCCATTCAAATTAAACAAGGTTTTTGGCCTCTCCTGTAAAGTTGCCATTTTGGAGATACCTGTTTTTTTCTTTGGACAGCAACGATATGCTTATTAACTGTATATATAATATACATTACATGGAATATGCACTCATTGACTGTTTATATGTGTAGACGTATACGTATAGACGTATTAGTATTAGGTCATTAGGTTTGGGTGGAAATGTTCATGTTAGCTGAATTATTAACAGTAACATATAGATTCTGATGAAGCTCATTGATAATTAAATCTATATTTAGGGAGAGATTTTAGCAAACGAGGCTACTGCAGTCAATCACCATTAATCTTTTCACCCGGTTGACAGCCCCAGGTTATATAACTCAGGGAATTAATATTATCCAATACCCAAAGAAATCGTACTTCAGCGACAGTCATGTTATGGGATTTCATACACAGTCATATTCACTGAACTGAATGTACTGAGGGGGGACATATTAAATGTGACCTGTTCAAATACTGACACTATTTTTTCCCTCCCAGTGTTGAATTTGGAAAATACTGTGCATTACAATAAACCTGCGTTTTCTATGATGTCATTTATTTCCATATAGAAGATCAACAATACGCTAGTGCCCTGAAACATGCTGTACTCCTGACTCCTTGCGGTTTTCTGCTCCAGGTTCTCTCTTTTTCCCAACGGAACGCTGAAGATTGCCAATGTGACTAAGCGAGACGGAGGCACTTACACGTGCATCGCCAAAAACCAGTTTGGCAGCGCGAGCACGACAGGCGAGCTGTTGATCACAGGTTAGTCGCTTACCCTGCAGCGCTGAAGCGTGCAGTTTGGAGTTTCAGATAGTTGCTTCTGTTGTTGTTTGTTAATCCCGAGGAGCCAAACAGCTCAGTTATAGATTGAATGTGAATGGACAGGGCCGGCTCCCGCTATTGAAGTGGGCAGGGTCTGTTTGTTTTCCAGTATAAAGCGCTTACAGAGAACGTCTGCTCGGTGGAAAGTGTGAGCGCTGGTGATAAGGGATGGCCTATATTACAGATGCTCCTAAACACCCCACACCATGCACAGCTCCAAATAACGGCATCAGAAACTTCATGGGTAAAGACAATCAGCATAGAACTGCATAAGTAAATGCACCCAATCTCATCAAACCAGTGTAGGAGGTGGCCTGGGATGCAGTTGGCAACCCAAATTTCTCCCAGTGCAAGAACAATAGTATAACTAAAACACCTCCCAGTACAACAAAAGCCCCTCCCAGTATAACCAAAACCCCTCCCAGTACAGCCCAAACTCCTTCCAGTACAGCTCAAACTCCTTCCAGTACAATCAAAACCCCTCCCAGTGCAACCAAAACCCCACCCAGTAAAACACAACTCCTCTCAGAGTACAACGCAAACCCCTCCCAGTGCAACCCAAACTCCTTCACATACAACCCAAACCCCTCCCAGTATAACAAACCCATCCCAGTACAACCAAAACCACTCCCTGTATAACAAAACCTCTTCGACTACAACCCAAATTCCTTCTAAAACAACCCAACTCTTCCCAGTACAACCCAAACTCTTCCCAGTACAACCAAAACTCTTCCCAGTACAACCCAAACTCTTCCCAGTACAACTAAAACTCTTCCCAGTACAACCCAAACTTCTCCCAGTACAACCCAAACCCCTTCCAGTACAACCAAAACTCCTCACAGTACAACCAAAACTCCTCACAGTACAACCCATCTCTTCCCAGTACAACCAAAACTCTTCCCAGTACAACCCAAACTCTTCACAGTACAACCAAAACTCCTCACAGTATAACCAGAACTCCTCCCAGTACAACCAAAACTCCTCACAGTACAACCCAAACTCTTCCCAGTACAACCAAAACTCCTCACAGTACAACCCAAACTCTTCCCAGTACAACGCATACCCTTCCCAGAACAACCTAAACCCCTCCCAGTGCAACCCAAACTCTTCCCAGTACAACCCAAACTCTTCCCAGTACAACCCAAACTTCTCCCAGTACAAACCAAACTCTTCCCAGTACAACCAAAACTCTTCCCAGTACAACCCAAACCTCTCCCAGTACAAGCCAAACTCCTCCCAGTACAAACCAAACTCTTCCCAGTACAACCAAAACTCTTTCCAGTACAATCAAAACACCTCCCAGTGTAACCAGAACACCTCCCAGTACACCCTAAGACACATGTAACTACCATGTGGGTACAATCCTAAAAATATAAACCAGATCCTGAGTTGTTTAGTCCTAGGAAGCCAAAGACGTGACCACGACCCAAATGTTACTGAGAAACCGATGACACCTATTAAACCCAGCACAGCTGAATGTTCCTGCAACCTTTTTGTTTTTTACAGTGTTGAATTTTCATGTGCCTCAAATGCGAAGCATCACCAGAGTGTATTTAGTACACAGTTCTAATTGAATACCGATTGAGGGAAGCAGCCCCTGGAGCGTGAGCGGACGCCACTGCACCAAAGCCAGACAGAACATTTCCGTGAGGCTTTTCGACAAACGTATTGACTGTAAATCAGTTTCAGTTACAAGTCTGATGAGTTTACGCCTTGTTCAAACCACACCGCAGCCTGTTTAGCGATAACCGCATTTCTCAGTCAGGCTGTCTGGATAGTGTGCACAGGTACGGCATCCACCAAAAAAACTTGCTAATTATCAGCACATTAGAGGCTATAGATTTGCTGGCAGCATATTGTGGACCTACTTATACATCAGGCGAGATCTGCTTTACGGAGAAGAGGAGTCGCTCTTAGACAAAGACAACCCAGACTCCTTCCATTACAACCAAAACCTCTCCCAGTACAACCAAAACTGTCTCCCAGTACAAACTAAACTCCTCCAAGTACAACAAAACCCCCCTCCCTGCCTCGGTTCAACCCATACTCTTCCCAGTTCAGCCTAAACCCAACCCAGTACGACCCAGATTCTTCTCAGTACAACCCAAACCACTACCAGAACAACCCAAACCTCTCCCAGTACAACACAAACCCCTCCCAGAAAAACCCTAACCCCTCCCAATACAGCCTAAACCCCATCCAGGGAAACTCAAACTCCTCTTGGTACAACCAAAACACTTCCCAGGACAATCAAAACCCCTCCCAGTACAACCCAGCATCCTCCTAGTACATCAGAAACAAGTCCCAATACAACCCCTCCCAGAAACCAAACCAAAACCTCTCCCAGTACAACACAAACCCCTCCCACTACAACCCAGACTTATAGTACAGCCTAAACCCTACCCAGGAGATCCCAAACCCCTCCCAGTACAACCACAACCCCTACCAGAACAACCGAAACACTTCCCAGTACAGCACAAACCCCTCCCACTACAACCCAGACTCCTAGTAGAGCCTAAACCCCACCCAAGAGATCTCAAACCCCTCCCAGAAACCAAACCAAAACCTCTCCCAGTACAACACAAACCCCTCCCACTACAACCCAGACTCTTAGTACAGCCTAAACCCCACCCAGGAGATGCCAAACCCCTCCCAGTACAACCACAACCCCTACCAGAACAACCAAAACACTTCCCAGTACAGCACAAACCCCTCCCACTACAACCCAGACTCCTAGTAGAGCCTAAACCCCACCAAGGAGATCCCAAACCCCTCCCATTACAACCAAAACCCCTCCCAGTACAACACAAACCCCTCCCACTACAACCCAGACTCTTACTACAGCCTAAACCCCACCCAGGAGATGCCAAACCCCTCCCAGTACAACCACAACCTCTACCAGAACAACCGAAACACTTCCCAGTACAGCACGAACCCCTCCCAGAAATACCCTAACCCCTCCCACTACAACCCAGACTCTTACTACAGCCTAAACCCCACGTAGGAAAACCCAGACTCCTCCCAGTAAAACCACAACCCCTACAAGAACAACCAAAACACTTCCCAGTACAGCACAAACCCCTCCCAGAAAAACCCTAACCCCTCCCACTACAACCCAGACTCTTAGTACAGCCTAAACCCCACCTAGGGGAACCCAAACCCCTCCCATTACAGCACAAACCCCTCCCAGTGCAACCAAAACCCTTCCCAGTGCAACCCAGTCTCCTCCCAGTACATCAGAAACCCCTCCCACTACAACCCAAACTCCTAGTACAGCCTAAACCCCACCCAGGAGATCCCAAACTCCTCCCAGTACAACCACAACCCCTACCAGTATAACCAAAACACTTCCCAGTACAGCACAAACCCCTCCCAGAAAAACCCTAACCCCTCCCACTACAACCCAGACTCTTACTACAGCCTAAACCCCACCCAGGAGATCCCAAACTCCTCCCAGTACAACCACAATGCCTCCCAGTGCAACCAAAACCCCTCCAAGTACAGCCCAGTACTCCTCCCAGTACATCAGAAACCCCTCCCAGTACAACCCAGACTCCTTCCATTACGTTCAGAACCCCTCCTAGTTCAACTAAAACCCCGCCCAGTACGGAGGACCTATTAATAGGTTCAGATTATTTTATTTGTGGGTTCATTATGAAAACGGTCACGTAAAGTGAAGGGCAGTCCAACCAGCACAATGCTTAACCCGTTCTAACTCCTGCACAGGCTTAATCTCTCCGTACCACATGTTCAGGGAATGGGCTGATTGGCCAATCCTAAGAGTCTGTCTGTCTGTTCTACTCCCAAAGCCACAGCTCAGTCATGAGGAAGTTCACATCCCTTACCTTCCTATAGGCTCATAACCAGGATAACTGACCCATCAGAAATACTCCTTAACTGTAGTTTATGATTTCCTTGTGTTTGTCCATCTGTTAAGCAGGACATGCGTTTATTATGTCAGTAGTGTTACACCACCAGCCCAAAGTTCAGACACGCCTCTCCATAACAGAGTCTCCTTATGTTAGGAGAAGACACCAAATTATAAATCAGCCCTCATGGAATTATCCAGTCCACCTTAAATCCCTCCAGAGTGGAGCTGTACAGGAGGATGGAGCAGCTTCCTTACCCTGCAGTGGAGCTGATAGAACAAGGTTTATTACTAAGCAGGTTTGGAGCGATTCTATTGGTCGGGCCATCATGAATATTCACTAACCTGAAAGGTGAACTAGAGCTTTTACACTGTGCAGAAAAAGAGATCAAAGTTCTTACACCACCCAGAAGGAGGTGTGGGAGTGCGGTGGTGTTGGGAAGGAAGATAAAGGTGACCAGGATCAATACCTGATGATAAATTTAGGCTGATATGATCAATATTTATTGAGCTACACATACAGAAGTCTGTCTCTCAGTATGGCGTCGGGCCGCCGTGTTCGCTAACCCAACACGCCAGACGTCTCGGTATGGAGCTGTAGAGGTTCCTGATGGAGTCCTGTGATAATCCATCCCATGCAGCTTGAACATCCTCACACAGTTCCTGCAGATGGTGCGGTAGGGGTGGAGGTGGAGGGATGCCAGGCCTTCTGGACGTGTGACACCAAACCGTCCATCTCGGTGCTGACCACGGTGCCTCCACACACGGATTCGTTGGGCGTCTCCACCAAGACTAAAGCGGGACTCGTCACTGAAGATGACCCGCTGCCATTCTGAGTCCCTCCATGACAGTCTGGTACGACACCACTGCAGTCTTTGGTGACGGTGACGTGGTGTTAAGGACAGTCGTGGTAACGGTCTGTGTGCATGTAGTCCTGCGTGGTGCAGCCGTCTGCCAACGATGCTGCACTAACAGGAGGACTCATGGAGGACACCACTGCTCGCTGGATGTCTGTAACGGTGAATCAGTGAGGTGTTTGATTTCGTTAGCTGCCGTAGTCATTAGCAAAGACGGTCTAAGACGGTCTGTTGCCGCATCCCAGACCTCATACTGGGAGACCAACTACTGAGCTACAACAGGGCACGTGGTCTCATTAGCCAGGCTAAGTGTTAGCCTGCAGAGCCCTTAACATAACCAGCAACATCCATGTAGTCAGGCGCGTCTAAACTTCTGACTGGCACCGGATGTAAGCGAGCCGGCCCGTCTTTTGAACATCCTGTTTTTGTTGATTATTATTTTTTCTTTTTTTTTGTCATCAGTTTTTTTGCAATGCGCCGGAAGCCGACCCGGTTAATCTAGAGTAATGTAATTAGCATGACCTTTCCTTTCGGGAGACGTCCACACACCGCTGCACCCCATTCACTCTCCGTGCCCGGCTCAATGCATTTCCCCCTATTAAATACCACTTAACTTTTTCCTGGTGCTGACAGACACCGTCGCGTACAACAGTGGCTCTTAACCTTTCCACAAGTGTGCAGCCATTTTTAAAGACGCAACTGCTGCATTATGGGATTAGATGCATGTGAAGTAGATCGGCTAACCCACCTGGCCTGATCCCACCATCGGAATGCAAATACACCTCGCTGTAGCGCATTAGGATAAAACCCTTCACTGGATTTCAGGCATTTCATCCACTTACATAATATCCATATACAGCCATGTACACCAGCCAGCTCCCATAGGCCTTTAGCATAGCTGTTCATACGGTATGTGCATTGAAGGGACCCTTGCCTTATATTTCGTCCCCCTAGGGCCACTGATGTTGTTTGTGCTACTGTATGTACCCCTTATTGAAATTCCAAATTTTCCCAATGCTCATTTTACCTACTGTAACCCTCGGAATCACAGAGGCTGGGCTTTTAGGACGAGTGTATGCAAATGATTTCTGATTTTATAGATAAACAAATGTTTACATGCCAATATTAATCTGTTGGGATGTAAAATGATCTTATTTCTACATGATATGTCTTAAAAGTGCCATTTTCTGGTTGTTTTAAGCTAATTTGAAGATGGTGTTACTGATTTCCAGATCTTTTGAAATGTTTGAAGTGATTTTAACTGTATTGGCAGATAATTAGATCATTTTTAAGCATATTTCTTAAAGTGAGCAAAATTATTTCCCTTTATAAAAAGAAAACTTAATAAATAAAGCTTAATAAATGACTTAAAACAAGTTTAAATGTCTTGATATCAGTCATATTAGCTTAATTAGCTTAAAGCTAACTCAGAAATAAGAGATTAAAGATATTTTCAATTTTTTAAAACTCATTTTAAGTGATTTCTGCCAAATGTTCTTACTAAACACTTTAATTTTACTTGTTTCAAGCAGTTTTTAAAAAAATAAAATATACAAAATTACAATTAAATCATCAGAACTAAATTAAGCCAGTATAGTAAGACGAAGTGGCTTACTAAAATCACACATGAAAAATGTCCTGAAAGGAAATTAATCTTAAAATACATTTTAACATGAGCTTAAAATAAATTCAGAATGAAACTTTTTAAACTTATCATCATATCATATTTTTTTATGATACTTATCATATTATTTAGATTGAATTTTTAAATTGTATTTATTTCATGTAGGAGCTGCTATGAATATTTTTATGGTTTAATAATTGAAACACTGTTACACTTAGTTCCAATGTTCCACGGCTGAAGAACCTACATGCACAAAAAACGAAACACGATCAATTAGGAATGACCTAGTCCTCATTCCGGCTCCATCCAGGTCTCAGGAACGGGAATGCCGTTTCTCTTAACCAGCTCGAACACGTAGTAGAAGTATCACTACAGTACACGGCGCACAAGTGTATGTTACCTACAAGCTTAAAAGGGTTCTCTAGTGAAGACAAAGGTTCTTTAGTTACTCCATATAGAACGATTTCATGCTTGATTGGTTCTTTGCATGGTGACGTTCTCCTTCAGACTGATGGAGAACGTCGTGCCTAAGGTTATATAAGCACATTTCTGACAATGGTTCTATCTAGCACCAAAAAAACGTTCCCCTATTGGTACAACGTCAAGCCTTTAGTAGTAGAAGAACCGTTTGTAATGCTATATGATAAAAGTGCTATGTAGAACCATATACTACATGTTCCCAATCAACCTGAAGAACCATTTCACCATAATAGGTTCTTGGTAGAATATCAATAAAAGAACTTTTAAAGGTTCTTTAGTGAAGACAATGGTTCTTTATGTTCCATATAGAACAATTTCATGCTTGATTGGTTCTTTGCATGGTGACGTTCTTCTTCAGACTGATGGAGAACGTCGTGCTTAAGGTTATATAAGCACGTTTCTGACAATGGTTCTATCTAGCACCAAAAAAAAGGTTCTGCTACTTGTTACAATGCAAAGCTTATAACCGTAGCAGAACCTTTTGTAATGCTATATGACAAAAGGTGCTATATAGAACCATATACTACACGTTCCGACTCAATCTGAGGAACCATTTCACCATAAGCATTCAAATGGTTCTATACAGCCTCTGTTTGTTTCTTGATGGTTCTTGGTAGAATATTAGTATCACTACACACTACCTACACACTAAAAAAGGTTCTATAGTGAAGACAAAGGTTCTTTAGTTACTCCATATAGAACAATTTCATGCTCAGTGGGTTCTTTGCAAGGTGAACATGCGTTGTTACAACGTCCAGCCTTTAGCAGTAGAAGAACACTTTGTAACGCCTAATGAAAAGGTGCTATATAGAACCATATACTACACGTTCCCAGTCAATCGGTAGAACCATTTCACCATGCACATGGTTCGTTGAGTGTTCATGGTTCTACACAGCGGCAATTTGTGTTATGCTTGTAGTTTCTTGGTAGAACAGAAATATCACTACAGTAGTAAAAACAATGGTTCTTGCGGTACTTCGGTTCTTTCTAGCACCAAAAAGGTTCTGCTATTGTTACAATGTCAAGCTTATAAAAGTAGAAGATCCATTTGTAATGCTATATAATAAAAGTGCTATATAGAACCATATACTAGACGTTCCCAATCAATCTGGAGAACCATTTCACCATGTGTAAGCAAGGTTCTGTGAGTGTTTCGTCTTTACTCTGCTATTGTAGGATTAGGATTGAACCATCAGGACTGAAAGCTGAGGGTCTTAGTTGTAATGGGAAGAGGGTTAATGGTCACTGCTCACTTCCCGTTAGATCCCATTATAGAACCATCAGAATGTTCTCCACTGTGATATCAACACACCATCAAAGCAAACAATACCGGTACTGAATTCTGGACGCCACCAGGAACCAGCTGGAACATTTAATGGCTGGGAATGTCTCTTGATGTTGTTGGAAAGTTTCAGGTTCCGTCTCATCATCTAACACCCCATGAGCCTTTGCTCCTCCATAATAACCTGTACTGGGAATTTCCCCTTGATCACGTTCCTCAGCGTATCTCTTTAGTGCCGTTCCGTCTATCATTCGCTCCTCCGCAGCAGGCCCTACAGGCTTCCACTCTGACACGTGATTGGCTGATCCTCTCAGATCTGTTTGTTTTATGTTTCTCAGTAGAATAGAAATATCATCATGCACGTGTATGTATTTCACCTGCACACTCAAGAGAGGGTTCTTCAGTGAAGACTGTGGTTCTACATAGAACCATTCCATGCTGAAATGGGTCTCTGCAAGGTGAAATGCTTCTTCAGGTTAATGGAGAATGTGTTGCATGTTGTTCTATAAGCACAGTGCTATCTAGCACCGAAAAGGTAGAAGAGTAGAACAGCAAAAGAACCGTTTGGAATGGTATGTAGAAAGGTGCTATATAGAACCATATACTTTGCATGCCTCACCCATCTGGTTATTTAAGAGTTCAAGGTCTATACAGAACCAAATGGTTCTATCTAGCACCACAAAAGGTTCCACAGTTGTTGTGAGAGTGGGTTTGCCTGAGTAATGCTGGGTTCTTACTGTGTTTCAGGACCTAGATAACATCAGTTAGACTAGTTAGCTAGTCTAAAGCTAGGCGGTAGCACTTTACATTACAGATGTGTAATAAGTAGGTAATAATATGGTAATTATACAGTAATAAAGTGAATATAATCATTAAGTGTCAGTTTTTTCTTAGTTGTTACTAAATAAGCCAACTCCAATAACACAAAGAGTACACTCATCAAGGACAAGAATAGCTGCACCCAGAATGAATCAACCGACAGGATGGTGCGGTAGGGGTGGAGGTGGAGTGACACCAGGTCTTCTGGACGTGTGACAACAAACCGTTCATCTCGGTGCTGACCACGGTGCCTCCACACACGGATTCGTTGGGCGTCTCCACCAAGACTAAAGCGGGACTCGTCACTGAAACTTGGTGGAGAGGTTTGACATCGTGACACATGCTGGGAGATTTGGTAAGGGGTTGCATCATAGGGCTCCGGGAAGCGGGATGGTCTTATCAAAGTATTCCGCTATAACAGTCATGTAGGTTCTACCCTACCACACTGTTGGCGGCAGGGGACTACAGAGAGGGAGAACCAACAGATTGTCCAAAACGACTGACCCAACACCCACCATTACAGACACTCAGTGAGCAGTGGTGTCCTCCATGAGTCAGACGGCTGCACCACCCAGGACTACATGCACACAGACCGTTACCACGACTGTCCTTAACACCACGTCACCATCACCAAAGACTGCAGTGGTGTCGTACCAGACTGTCATGGAGTGACTCAGAATGGCAGCGGGTCATCTTCAGTGACGAGTCCCGCTTTAGTCTTGGTGGAGACGCCCAACGAATCCGTGTGTGGAGGCACCGTGGTCAGCGCCAAGATAAACGGTTTGCTGTCACACGTCCAGAAGGCCTGGTGTCACTCCACCTCCACCCCTACCGCACCATCTGCAGGAACTGTGTGAGGATGTTCAAGCTGCCTGGGATGGATTATCACAGGACACCATTAGGAACCTCTACAGCTCCATACCGAGACGTCTGGCGTGTTGGGTTAGCAAACATGGCGACCCGACACCATACTGAGAGACAGACTTCTGTATGTGTAGCTCAATAAATATTGATCATATCAGTCTAAATTTATCACCAGTTATTGATCCTGGTCACCTTTATCTTCCTTCCCAACAGCACCTCACTCCCACACCTCCTACTGAGTGCAGCTGTTGTTTTGACCATCATGCAAACTCCTGGTGATTAACTAGTTCTGTGTCTGAGTCTCTCACAGCAGATCTTCAGTAGCATTCTGAGCAGAAACAAAGCTGACAGATCTGTGCTGGCACTGTGTTCAGAGCCCACCAGGATCACGCAGGGCCCCAGCAGTCTGGAGATCATCGTGGGTGAGAGTATTGTGCTGCCCTGCCAGGTGGCCTTGGATCCAGCCCTAGATGTCACCTTCTCCTGGGCCTTCAACGGCCAGCTCGTTGACTTCCACCAGGACTCGGACCACTTTGAGAGAGTGGGCGGGGTGAGTAGAACGCGAGACCGCTCCGTGCCAGATTGTGCCGTGTACTTTTGCCCTTTGTGACGGGAGCCAAAAGCACAGGCTTGTTCGAAATGTCACGAACAAGGACTCCGAAGACATCTACATAACTTTAGCTCTGCTGTAGTTTCACCTTGTTGTTGTAGCGTGACTAGCGAAGAATGCACCAGTTAGCATAGCGCAGGAATCTGACACCTGTGTATGTATGTGTGGAGATACATCTGGAATCCCCTGCCGAGAACAATAAACGCCCAGACCACCAGGGACTTGGTGCTGGTTTAGCTGGTTACCCAGTATGGTCATAATACGTGCTGGTTTTGCTGGTGACCAACTATGCTAATCAGTGCTGTTAATCCAGCAGGGTGATTATTGCATTGGACAGATGTCTAGATTTAACATATAAGCAGATTATAGCTAACATGCTAACAACTTCAATGCTAATCCAGGTGGTCGTTTAGTCCCAGTTTCCACATTGTGCAAAAGTGTATAGATTAGCATTGGCACTGATAGCTGTGCGCATGAGAAACACAAAGACAGGATGCCATGGCCTGGAAATTTTTCCAGCTGCAAAATGGCCGGGAGTGGGTGGGGGCGCAGAACATTGGCACCGGCACCGTGTTGGTAGAGAAGGACTATCAGTGCTTGGTGGAGGTATTACACACTATATGTCACAGGGTGGGAGTCACATGGTCTGATGAGCTTCCAACGTTCCAATAATTCCTTAGGGTTAGCATTTAGCATTTTTAGGCTTCCTCTTCAACAGCCTTGCTGTAAGTGTCTGGCTAATTCAGCTAGTTAAGGTAGTTTGGTGTAAAATGTTCCACTTTAGAGAAACTAGATCATTACATACAGTGGTGGTGAATGTGTATAGATCGGCATTGGCACTGATAGCTGTGGGCATGAGAAACACAAAGACTAGCTAAACTAGCATAGCCCAAAAAAGGAGGACGTCCCACCCCTAAAAGGAGGACATCATAAAGCGGGGTGGGGGCAGGGTTTGGAGACGGTACTAGAACAAAATTAAAATCATAATCTAACCTATAGAACACATACCTGATGATTTACTCACCTAATTGTGTGGAACGGTTGACATTAGTGAGTCAGAGCTTACTAATTGACCCGTAGGCGAGCCATGATGTCACATGACCTAGTTAAACCAGTGAAATGCAAGGCATGATTTTGGACACGGACGTAAACCCATGGCACACATCATATTCTTCCCGAGTAAACATTATTCATCCCGAAAAGAGGAGTGAAAGGTCCAGGTATTGCACTGGACGGAGGACGAGGAGTTGGATAACCGATTGTCCAGCCGAACACCGGCCATGTGGCCACACTGGCTTGTACCCATGCTGGTGCTGGTTCCCAGGCTCTACTGAACCCGTTAAGAGCCTTTTCCACTGGTTCTAGAGCTGAGCGATGACGTATCTGGAGGCGGAGCGTCCTTAGTCCGGAATGTTCTCCTAGTGCAGACTGTACTTCCCGTTTTGGGGGCGTATATCCCACCGTCCAGAATCAGCTCTTTCAGAGGGGTCGTCATAGACGTTGATCACACGTACGACAACTCGTAGTTTAGTTTCCTCTGTCTGTTATGAAGGTGGACGATTCTAAAGCAGCAGGTGAAGGTTCTTAGCTACCTGTAGGGTTTCCCAGATTCCGGATCTCGTGTATGGATTAACCAGGAAGTGTTTTTAATGCTTCACATTTCAGCTGATGGAGAAGCCTCCTGTTGTATGGGTTCATCCATGAGCACACCACTGGTGGGATCCGATTGCTCCTGAGTTCAGCTCAGTGCAGTTCATCCTGCAGTGCCATGGCCTTGGTCGTGGAATTGCACAGCCAAGATTTTTGGGTGGGTGGGGGTGCAGAACGTTGGCACCGGCACCGTGTTGGTCGAGAAGGACTATCAGTGCTTGGTGGAGGTATTACACACTATACGTCGCAGTCACAGGGTGGGGGTCACATGGTCTGGTGAGCTTCCAACGTTCCAATAATCCTTTAGGGTTAGCATTTTTGGGCTTCCTCTTGAAGGGCGAATTCAACTGCCGGCTAATTCAGGTAGTTAGGGTAGTTAGGTGTAAAATGCTCCAATTTAGAGAAACTAGATCATTACATACAGTGGTGGTGAATGGAACCAGACATCCACCTCTAAAAGCTCCCTCAACGAAAGTTAATAGATGAAAGGATTATGGATATGTGTCTCATGCGATACATTTGCATTTCTGGCATTTAGCTGACGCTCTTATCCAGAGCGACTTACAAGGGTTTTCATATTACAGGGAGGTCAGTGTAGTGTTAGGAGTCTTGCCCAAGGACTCTTATTGGTGTAGCACAACAGACCGTGATTCGAACCCCAGTCTCCCACATGTGTTGGTGGCTCCCTGGCGGGTGGTGTTGTTATCCGCTGAGCTACACCAACCACGATAGTCACTGAGATATTGATTTATGACAAGTTTGAGAAGCATTTGGTCTGTAATATTTAATATTGTATTAAAGATAAAGAGATAAATGCAGTGCATGCAAAAAAGCCCCCATAGAAACCGGATTATTTATTGGGAATTTCAACTATTTAACCACCATCAACATTCCGCGTAAAGGCTCCGGAGACAGGAGACAGGTCACTTTAGACTGTAAATATAATGTCTGTATTTGCTTTATAGACATCGGGACAATACGTGAACCATTTTCTGTCAAACTGCTTGGAATGACTTTTAAATGGAATATCGGAATAGTTGGAATTCCCCCTTAACATTCCTTGATCTTGACCTGACACTGCAAAGCCGCCACACACGGCAGTATGTAAAAGCGACCTCCGGCTTCAGAGAGCTCTCGCTCTTATTATTACCGTGGTTGAAAAAGAACATTCCGGACGGCTTCCATTCACTTCTGTTCTGGGTCACTCCATTATTGACCTACATTGACAGGGAATGAATTGCCAGGATTGGAGAACAGTGCGTTACAGTGCGCTATGGAGAAAGAGGCCGCATCAATTAAAACCCTGTTTTTTTTCTTCCCGGTTTTTCCTCCTTTCCACGTCTAATTTTCGCTCCTCAAGGGGGAACATTCCTTATCGTCAGTCTTTGCTGTAATTGAATTTGCATACCTATTTATGTAGCTAGAGCCCTCAAATAATTCCGTAACGAGTTTGCTGGCGAGAACCAAGGGCATAGCCGGCACGAGGCAGATGATGTTTTGGAATCCTGCCTCCTGTTGCCAGATAAGACACAGGGCTTTGGACTCGGTCCTTTGTTCTCCGCGTGTCTCTGGCAAAACATTAGAACCCGCCGAGAGAGGGAACAACGTCGGAAGGAAGAGATTATTTATCTGGTTACAGATTCCCAGAGCGCTAAAGGGGGAGAAAAAGTGACTCCATGGACGTGGTCACACCTCGGGATCCCCTCTCCGTGGCGGTTACAGCCGACAACGACATATGCTGACACAGGAAGTAACGAGATGCTGCTTTTTCACGGCCTCCCGTTTGTGGAGATTACCGCTTCCCATCTCGGCTGCTTGGGATGAATACATTAGCATAATTAAACGCCGCCCAGCCTCCCCGGCATCCCTGCCCGGGCTGTCAGAGTTGTTACTGGCGTCGTTTTCTTGCCGCCAGCTGGTTGACGTCCTCGGAGACAGAGCCCTTTTGTCAGGGACAGTGACTTGTCAGAGACGGGGACACCTCCCCATTACAGCAGCAGCTCCAGCTCACTTCGCGACCTGTGGGCCACTGAGGCATCGTCGGCCTTCGTGCGTGACTTGATGTAGGGGCCGAGGCGGTCCTCGGGAAAAACTCGAGGAAATGTTCTGTGACTCGTGTGTTGCTAACCCAGATTACCCTTGAGTGAATCATCTCTCCACGCACTTCGGAACACAAGGCTGCGTGTTGACAGGGAGGTTTGGGGAGGGGAATGTGGTCTCCTACTCCATTCTTTTTTATTCTTCTATCCCTAAAAGCCCTCAGCAGACAGTGTACATTCAGGCCCTGCTGTATCCATGAAGATTTATTAAGTTTATTAATCACACTGTGAATGAAACATCTCATTATAGAACTTACAGTCACAAAGACAGCAGCAACTAAATATACTCATCTTCAAAAGAACAGCTGCCCCCAGAAGGAGGTGTGGGAGTGCAGGTGTGTTGAGAAGGAAGATGAAGGTGACCAGGATCAATAACTGATGATGAATTTAGACTGATATGATCAATATTTATTGAGCTACACATACAGAAGTCTGTCTCTCAGTATGGTGTCGGGCCGCCGTGTTTGCTAACCCAACACGCCAGACGTCTCAGTATGGAGCTGTAGAGGTTCCTAATGGAGTCCTGTGATAATCCATCCCATGCAGCTTGAACATCCTCACACAGTTCCTGCAGATGGTGCGGTAGGGGCAGAGGTGGAGGGACACCTGGCCTTCTGGACGTGTGACAACAAACCGTTCATCTCGGTGCTGACCACGGTGCCTCCACACACGGATTCGTTGGGCGTCTCCACCAAGACTAAAGCGGGACTCGTCACTGAAGATGACCCGCTGCCATTCTGAGTCACTCCATGACAGTCTGGCACGACACCACTGCAGTCTTTGGTGACGGTGACGTGGTGTTAAGGACAGTTGTGGTAACGGTCTGTGTGCATGTAGTCCTGCGTGGTGCAGTCGTCTGCCGATGGTGGCCTAACTGTCATGGAGGGGGGACACTAACATGGTCTGACTCATGAAGTTGACACGGCCCGTCACTGCTCGCTGAATGGTCAACCCCACCCACCAAGTTTCATTCCTGTCGGTTGATTCCTTCTGGGTGCAGCTATTTGTCCAACGAGTCTTTTGATGATGAGTGTGCCTGATAATTACATTATCACACCGCATGATGTTTATAATGACATAACATATGCAATGCATTTGAAAATGCTGTGGCACAGAAGACACAGGAGTCACCATGATTCCTACTCAGTCTCCAGCAACATCCCATCCCACCATGGAAGACACAACACTCTGCCACAAGACAGCCAGCTCCATCACTGAGCCTCACAGTGCCATCTCCCCTGATCTCTTTCTTCCTTTTGTAGACTGCTAGGGGATCCATCCCACTTCTGACACCACTGTGGCACACATAGAAGGAAAGGGGCCATGATTCTGACCAAATCATCTCCTGCCTTCCCACGCAAGCTCTGTTCTTGAATCTTCCCCAAGGAGCCAAACAGAGCTGCCCCTGCTGTTTGGCAGTTTCTTTCTCATTGTTTGCTTTCTTTCTTTTTTCTTTTTTTTCTTTTTTTTTCTTTCTTTTCTCTTTAAAAGTTCTTTAAAGCGCTGTTCCATTCAGACCACTAGGGGTGCTGTCCCACTTCTGACACCAGTGTGGCACAAGAGAGGCCATGGCTGCATCCGAATGGCATACTTAAGCAGTACGTACTGAATTCAATCTAGTACGTATAGCTAGGCCGTTAGAGAAGTACGTCCTGTTAGTATGCAAGTATGCGGTATGTCCTCGGACACACTACATCCGCCATCTTACCTGTGTCTTCGCTGATGTCACGGAACGGTGGCAAAAAAGTCGGCAAAATCTTTACCATCCCAAAGTAGCATTCGCTATGGTTCGTTTTCCCGATGAACACTTCCACATGGAGGCAGCGTCGATTAGGAGGTCTCAGAAAGGCGTCATCGAGCGTGGCCCTCTGGGAAGTTGAGTCCGGAGAGACACGGGAGCAGGGAAGACCCGGAAGCGTGATTCGGACATACTAACTATTCTGGTGCACTGCTTTCGCGTACGTTACGGTAAATACTGTATAGTCCCGGATAGCGCTCTTTAACTCAACACCACAGCAGGGAGGTCATCTCCAGCGTTCCCACGCCGGCCCTTCTTTTGGGTGGCACAAGCCTCCTCTTCATGGCCACACCTTCCATGGGCACTGATGCAAGTAATTCCAAATAATTACTGGTGATTTGTCCTTCATCGACAAGAAGATGGATCTGTTTCTCCAGCACGCCGTCATAGTTACAGAATGGAGTCGATTACCGTAGAAGTTCTCCAGACACTGTCATGAAACACAGTCGCCCACAGCCGGTCGATACCGTCAATATCAGTTAGACAGTCCACTTGATCTGTATTCCTGCGAAGGCCGCGGGCGCTTTACATTTCACGCCGCCCTGCGACGCCAGCTTTTGATGAAAGACGCTTTCAGCAACGTTGTTGCTCCCCTGTACCGACAGTTATTTATTCCCCATCATGTTGGCGTGCTTTGTGTTTTATTTAGAACAATATTAGCTCTCGTTATGTGTGTCGTGCGCCCCCCACCCCCCACCCCAATCCCGCTGCTTATGTAATTACGGAATAATTAGTATCTTGCCAATTAGCTGGAGCGTGTTTGTTTTAGCGGGCTCTTGTGTGCGTCTGGGAGAGCTGGATAGGAGCGCAGCCCGGAGGCTAGTTGCCGGCGCGGTCTGTTCTGTCTCGCCAGGGACATTTTAGCCGGGGAGGGCGGGTGTCCCAGAGGACGCGGAGACCTTAGGGCCTCGGCGAGATGCAGACAGTTTTGGCTTCAGCCGCGGCCACATGTCACGATTCCTCATTCCTCAGCGTCTAACCACTTCGCAAGGTCAGAGACAGACTCTGTGACTCTCTGACTGTTTGCCCTTTGTTATCGTCAGCTGTCTGAGACGCTCGGAGTACTGACTCACTGGCTGCGGCTAAGGTTACAGTGTGGCATAGAAGCAGATTTCTACATTCCTCACGGTCTAAACCGCGCCCATGAAGGATTTATAGAGGTATTAGTTATTATAACCAGTAGTGAAACTTTCATACTGGGACTACACGGGGTATATGATGCTTAAGTTCACTGTCAAAAGTAATGCTTAGGAGTTTAGTGTAAATGTAGAGGTTAGGGGATTAGAGTAAATGTAGGGGTAAGGGGATTAGTGTAAATGTGGAGGTTAGGGGTTTAGTGTAAATGTAGGGGTTAGGGTTTAGTGTAAATGTAGGGGTTTAGTGTAAATGTAGAGGGTTAGGGTTTAGTGTAAATGTAGAGGGTTAGGGTTTAGTGTAAATGTAGAGGTTAGGGGTTTAGTGTAAATGTAGGGGTTAGGGGTTTAGTGTAAATGTAGGGTTAGGGTTTACTGTAAATGTAGAAGTTAAGGTTTAGTGTAAATGTAGGGGTTAGGGGTTTAGTGTAAATGTAGGGGTTAGGGGTTTAGTGTAAATGTAGGGGTTTAGTGTAAATGTAGAGGGTTAGGGTTTGGTGTAAATGTAGGGGTTAGGGGTTTAGTGTAAATGTAGAGGTTAGGGGTTTAGTGTAAATGTAGGGGTTAGGGGTTTAGTGTAAGTGTAGGGCTTAGGGGTTTAGTGTAAATGTAGGGTTAGGGTTTACTGTAAATGTAGAAGTTAAGGTTTAGTGTAAATGTAGGGGTTAGGGGTTTAGTGTAAATGTAGGGGTTAGGGGATTTAGTGTAAATGTAGGGGTTAGGGGATTAGTGTAAATGTAGGGGTTAGGGGATTTAGTGTAAATGTAGGGGTTATGGGTTTAGTGTAAATGTAGAGGTTAGGGGTTTAGTGTAAATGTAGGGGTTAGGGGATTAGTGTAAATGTAGGGGTTAGGGGATTAGTGTAAATGTAGAGGGTTAGAGGTTTAGTGTAAATGTAGTGGCTAGGGTTTAGTGTAAATGTACGGGTTAGGGGTTTACTGTAAATGTAGAGGGTTAGGGTTTAGTGTAAATGTAGGGGTTAGGGTTTAGTGTAAATGTAGGGGTTAGGGGAGTTTAGTGTAAATGTAGGGGTTAGGGTTTAGTGTAAATGTAATGGTTAGGGTTTAGTGTAAATGTAGGGGTTAGGGTTTAGTGTAAATGTAGGGGTTAGGGTTTAGTGTAAATGTAGGGGTTAGGGGAGTTTAGTATAAATGTAGGGGTTAGGGTTTAGTGTAAATGTAGGGGTTAGGGGTTTAGTGTAAATGTAGGGGTTTGGGGTTTAGTGTAAATGTAGGGGTTAGGGTTTAGTGTAAATGTAGGGCTTAGGGGTTTAGTGTAAATGTAGGGTTAGGGGTTTAGTGTAAATGTAGGGTTAGGGGTTTAGTGTAAATGTAGGGTTAGGGGTTTAGTGTAAATGTAGGGTTAGGGGTTTAGTGTAAATGTAGAGGTTAGGGGTTTTAGTGTAAATGTAGAGGGTAGGGTTTAGTGTAAATGTAGGGCTTAGGGGTTTAGTGTAAATGTAGGGGTTAGGGGTTTAGTGTAAATGTAGGGGTTAGGGGTTTAGTGTAAATGTAGGGGTTAGGGGTTTAGTGTAAATGTAGGGTTTAGGGGTTTAGTGTAAATGTAGGGGTTAGGGGTTTAGTGTAAATGTAGGGGTTAGGGGTTTAGTGTAAATGTAGGGGTTAGGGGTTTAGTGTAAATGTAGGGGTTAGGGTTTTAGTGTAAATGTAGGGGTTAGGGGTTTAGTGTAAATGTAGGGGTTAGGGGTTTAGTGTAAATGTAGGGGTTAGGGGATTAGTGTAAATGTAGAGGTTAGGGAATTAGTGTAAATGTAGGGGTTAGGGGATTAGTGTAAATGTAGGGGTTAGGGGATTTAGTGTAAATGTAGGGGTTAGGGGTTTAGTGTAAATGTAGGGGTTAGGGGTTTAGTGTAAATGTAGGGGTTAGGGGATTAGTGTAAATGTAGGGGTTAGGGGTTTAGTGTAAATGTAGGGGTTAGAGGTTTAGTGTAAATGTAGTGGCTAGGGTTTAGTGTAAATGTACGGGTTAGGGGTTTACTGTAAATGTAGAGGGTTAGGGTTTAGTGTAAATGTAGGGGTTAGGGTTTAGTGTAAATGTAGGGGTTAGGGTTTAGTGTAAATGTAGGGGTTAGGGGTTTAGTGTAAATGTAGGGGTTAGGGATTTAGTGTAAATGTAGGGGTTAGGGTTTAGTGTAAATGTAGGGCTTAGGGGTTTAGTGTAAATGTAGGGTTAGGGGTTTAGTGTAAATGTAGGGTTAGGGGTTTAGTGTAAATGTAGGGGTTAGGGGTTTTAGTGTAAATGTAGAGGGTAGGGTTTAGTGTAAATGTAGGGGTTAGGGGTTTAGTGTGAATGTAGGGGTTAGGGGTTTAGTGTAAATGTAGGGGTTAGGGGTTTAGTGTAAATGTAGGGGTTAGGGGTTTAGTGTAAATGTAGGGGTTAGGGGTTTAGTGTAAATGTAGGGGTTAGGGTTTAGTGTAAATGTAGGGGTTAGGGGTTTAGTGTAAATGTAGGGGTTAGGGGATTAGTGTAAATGTAGGGGTTAGGGGATTAGTGTAAATGTAGAGGTTAGGGGATTAGTGTAAATGTAGGGGTTAGGGGATTAGTGTAAATGTAGGGGTTAGGGGTTTAGTGTAAATGTAGGGTTAGGGGTTTAGTGTAAATGTATGGGTTAGGGAGTTTAGTGTAAATGTAGGGGTTAGGGTTTAGTGTAAATGTAGGGGTTAGGGGTTTAGTGTAAATGTAGGGGTTAGGGGTTTAGTATAAATGTAGGGGTTAGGGGTTTAGTGTAAATGTAGGGGTTAGGGTTTAGTGTAAATGTAGGGGTTAGAGGTTTAGTGCAAATGTAGGGGTTAGGGGGTTTAGTGTAAATGTAGGGGTTAGAGTTTAGTGTAAATGTAGGGGTTAGGGGTTTAGTGTAAATGTAGGGGTTAGGGGTTTAGTGTAAATGTAGGGGTTAGGGGTTTAGTGTAAATGTAGGGGTTAGGAGTTTAGTGGAAATGTAGGGGTTAAGGGGTTTAGTGTAAATGTAGGGGTTAGGGGTTTAGTGTAAATGTAGGGGTTTAGTGTAAATGTGGGTGTTAGGGGTTTAGTGTAAATGTAGGGGTTAGGGTTTAGTGTAAATGTTGGGTTTAGGGTTTAGTGTGAATGTAGGGGTTAGGGGTTTAGTGTAAATGTAGGGTTAGGGTTTAGTGTAAATGTAGGGGTTAGGGGTTTAGTGTAAATGTAGGGGTTAGGGGTTTAGTGTAAATGTAGGCGTTAGGGGTTTAGTGTAAATGTAGGGTTTAGGGGTTTAGTGTAAATGTAGGGGTTAGGGTTTAGTGGAAATGTAGGGGTTAGGGGTTTAGTGGAAATGTAGGGGTTAGGGGGTTTAGTGTAAATGTAGGGGTTAGGGGTTTAGTGTACATGTTGGACTTTAGTGTGAATTAAGGGGTAGGGGTTAAGTGTAAAGGGTTAAGGGGTTAGGGGTTAAGTAAGGGGTTAGTGGAAAGGCGCTTCCTGATAGGACATAGAGTTGAAATGATGTTTGTGTTTGTATTTATCTTCTAATCTTTATTAAAGCCCTTTAAACAGAACAGATAGTATATGATGATTTTGTTAATAATGTTAATTGTGAACACTAACTCACTAACTAAGCACAGTGTTCAGTATAAATACTAAGTATCTACTAAACACTGCTTGACGGAAATGTTGCATTTGCCACCTTTGTTGTCAGGTTGCCATAACACGTGTCAGGAGCTGCTGATTTTCTTGTCTGACATTAGGCTGTGACACGCGTAATAACAGCAGCTCAGTGTATGTCACAGTGACACGGTGCTGATAATGGGACAGCTCGTGAAGTCAGATCAAAAGAAATCATTCTGAAACCCGTGATTGGTCTCAGTAACAGCAACCTGCTGGGAACACGCCTGTGATGCAAACCTCTGACCGCAGATCTACGGCTGAGCGTCACATGACGCTGTCGCCACTCTGACGGGATAGAAACTCACCACTGCACGTTCTGGGGTGTTGCTTTGATCACGGCGTGCGGCTGTGTTTAATGTGGTGAAAGTGCAGCGTACGAGTTACGACGTGGTCACCCAGCTGCTCACCTTGCAGAGACAGAACATGGGTTGCCAGGTATGCAAAACTAAGGAATAAACTCACTAGACAATAATATGAGTCACTTTGCTTGTTTAAGGTGGCAGTACCTTGAGGCTCCTGCAGATGGCGCTGCACAAGGATGATAGGGTCTATTAATCCCTGTGGGGTGTGAGTAACGGGATCCACAGATTGGGAAGAGGTGCTACAGGGCAGGGAATGTCTCGTTCCATGTGAGGAAAATGGCTCCAGAGCAGAGGTTAATGATTGGCCAAAAAAGAGGGACTGCATGTGGGCGTGGCCAAAGACCATAGTGTGAAGGAAATAGCTGAGTCTACGGGTCTACCAGCAGTGGATAAAATCCCAGTCTAAAGGGAATTCTGTTCTTCCCTAAGAAATAATCCCAGGTAGGAGAGCGCCGGTGAGTGTCAGGATCTCCAGGAAAACTGAGACTCATTCGTAAATGGTTTTTTGGTGTTTGTGGTTCTATACAGAACCATTCCCTTTACTAAAGATCTTCCATGAGGAACTATTTACATGCTAAATGGCAGTTTACATGGTGGAACGGTTCTACAGATTGACAGGGGATATGGTTCTGTATAGCACCAGTGTTCGTCATAACAATAGAAGTGTAATTTTCGGAAAGGTTCTATATAGAACCATATACAACCCATTCTACACCAATCTCCATCAAACCATTTAAGCATACAAATGGTTCTATAAGGAACTCATGGTTCTAAACAGAACAGTTTCCTTCCCTAAAGAACCCATTTACATGCCTTAATGGCTTGGTACATGGTGGAACGGTTCTACAGATTGATGGGGGATATGGTTCTATATAGCACCAGTGTTCATCATTACAATAGAAGAACCCATTTTCAGAAAGGTTCTATATAGAACCATATACAACCCATTCTACACCAATCTCCATCAAACCATTTAAGCATGTGAATGGTTCTATAAGGAACTCATGGTTCTAAACAGAACAATTCCCTCCCTGAAGAACCCATTTACATGCTTAAATGGCTTGGTGCATGGTGGAACGGTTCTACAGATTGATGGGGGATATGGTTCTGTATAGCACCAGTGTTCGTCATAACAATAGAAGAACCCATTTTCGGAAAGGTTCTATATAGAACCATATACAACCCATTTTCCACCAATCTCCATCAAACCGTTTAAGCATGTGAATGGTTCTATAAGGAACTCATGGTTCTAAATAGAACAATTCCCTTCCCTAAAGAACCCATTTACAGGCTTTAATGGCTTGGTGCATGGTGGAACGGTTCTACAGATTGATGGGGGATATGGTTCTGTATAGCACCAGTGTTCATCATTACAATAGAAGAACCCATTTTCAAAAATGTTCTACAAAGAACCCTTAAAGAACCAGGTTGCTGTAAGAGTGCGGTTTCAGCCTGGACCCTGCATGTGTCCTGCATCAGCAGGTCTATCGAATCCAGGCCCAACTCACCAAGTGTTTAATTTAAGGGTGCCTGAACACTGATGTGGCCTCCATCCAGAAACTTGACCAGTCCAAACCCGATCCAGTCCCAGCTGGTACTGGTGCTGGTGGAGGTGTTACAGGCCGTTACGTACGGTTCACCTGCTGTGAGGTCCACCCCCATTGCACGTTAAGACTGTCAGTCCAGGAATATTTGGCAACCCGGCGTGACTCGTGATACACGTGTGCTAAACGAGCAGTAACTCTGCAACCCAGTGCATGAATCCAGCTGCACTACAGCAGCTGTGTCATCATACGAGTGTTCATAGAACCTACATCCAGTGTTCTACCAGGACGTCCTGAGATGGTTCCGTCGCAGGTGCTCCGAAAGCCTGCGGCGCTGCTACACCTGTGCACCACAGTTCATTCTGATGCACAGCACTTGCTGCCTGGACTGTAAATGGGCCTTTAGATGAGGAATCAGGAGAACCCATCGGACGATTCCTGACAGAGTAGCCGGGAATGGTGTGAAGGTGCATGAGGGTGTTCCTGAGCTGTGCTGATCCTTTATTTCCATGTGTCCCACAGAGGAACGCCGGCGACCTGATGATTCGAAACATCCAGCTGCACCATGGTGGCAAGTACGTCTGCATCGTCGACACCGATGTGGAGAGCTTGTCTGTGGACGCAGTCCTGATCGTGAAAGGTAAGAAGAGCAGCTGGTCCGTGGATGTACCCCAGGCTGTGTCTGTTATGAAGCCAGTATAATGCATGTTTAACGGCTCCATATGGACACATTCCTGGATGTAGCCACATCAGTGTTCCAACACTCCAGCATCAACGAATTGGTCATTTGGTCCAGATTTGGTGGATGCTGTCCCTGGCACAGTTCCGAGGAGAATTCCCTGTAGACTGGGATTGTATCCACTGCTGGTAGACCCGTATGACCGTACGCTTCCATACACCTGCAGATTCAGCTACTTCCTTCACACTATGGTCTTTGGCCACGCCCACATGCAGTCCCTCCTTTTAGCCAATCATTAACATCTGCTCTGGAGTTCATCACCAAAAAAATAAAAGAGGTTTGGGATTGCAGTGCTGTTGGAAAGGAAGAAGCGGGTGTAGCGGCTAACACCACTACCCACCAGGGAGCTACCACCACATGTGGGAGACTGGGGTTCAATTCGGGTCTGGGTTACTATGCTGTGCTACATCAATAAGAGTCCTTGGGCCAGACCCCTAACACCATGTAGGGCTATGATTAACCCTGTAGGTCGCTCTGGATAAGAGCTTCTGTATGTGTACCTCAATATTTATTGAGCTACACATACAGAAGTCTGTCTCTCAGTATGGCGTCGGGCCGCTGTGTTTGCTAACCCAACACGCCAGACGTCTCGGTATGGAGCTGTAGAGGTTCCTAATGGTGTCCTGTGATAATCCATCCCATGCAGCTTGAACATCCTCACACAGTTCCTGCAGATGGTGCGGTAGGGGTGGAGGTGGAGAAACACCAGGCCTTCTGGACGTGTGACAGCAAACCGTTCACCTTGGTGCTGACCACGGTGCCTCCACACACAGACTCGTTGGGCGTCTCCACCAAGACTAAAGCGGGACTCGTCACTGAAGATGACCCGCTGCCATTCTGAGTCACTCCATGAGAGTCTGGTACGACACCACTGCAGTCTTTGGTGACGGTGACGTGGTGTTAAGGACAGTCGTCGTAGCGGTCAGCGTGCATGTTGGTGCAGCCGTCTGCCAATGCCACCTGAATGTCTGCAGTCATTTCTGTTGGGTCAGCGTGGTAGGTGTTGAGGGTGGAGGAGTGAATGGTATATCGTGAGATGATGTTTACTGAACGTATTAAACTAACGCCTGAGGAGTTCCGCGTTCAGCGTTCGGCGATATGGGCCCTTTAACATGTCTGGTTCTGCGTAAATACACCGTCATCACATACTGCACCGAAACACCTCTTCTTGCACCCTGTTAGCACCGGCTGCTGTTACACATGTTAGACGTTGACGTAGCTGTCGCGCACTATAGAAAGTGTCAGTATCGCTGCATATTTTAATGAAGGCCCGTTTTGCCCGCGCAGTCGGGAGTAAATGTGCCAGTGGAGCTGTTTTATAGTGCACATCACCAGAGCCGGTTTCCTAGCGGCTGACGTCGCTACTCAGGCCCATTACCCGGTATGATAGGTGTCCCAGGTGTTTAAGAGTGGAGCTGTTTGTCATGGAGAATGTCTTTAATTGGCTCATTTACACATCAGCAGTCCCAGAATGCAGTGCAGTCGGGCAGGAGTAGGGGGGGGTGCTGTTTACTGCCACAGAACTAGGCTACGTGGAGCAGAAGCCCATCCTTTAATGCCATACGTGGAGGATACACAGGTGTACATTCACAGCGAGAGCGTTTCCCATTCTTCCCTAATCATGAGAACAGGCTGCTGACGGGGGGCGGCTGTGCTGACTGATTGAAGTGTTTATGGACGCTGATCCGGCGTCACCTTCGCATTACGCAAGTCCTAATAGCACCCAGAGGGAATCAACAGACAGGAATGAAACTTGGTGGGTAGGTTTGAAATCACGAGACATGAGATTGACAGGACCTACTCCTCATCCAGCGAGCAGTGGTGTCCTCCATGGGTCATCCTGTTAGTGCAGCACCATTGGCAGACGGCTACATGCACACAGACCGTTACCACGACTGTCCTTAACACCACGTCACCGTCACCAAAGACTGCAGTGGTGTCGTACCAGACTGTCATGGAGTGACTCAGAATGGCAGCGGGTCATCTTCAGTGACGAGTCCCGCTTTAGTCTTGGTGGAGACGCCCAACGAATCCGTGTGTGGAGGCACCGTGGTCAGCACCATGATGAACGGTTTGTTGTCACACGTCCAGAAGGCCTGGTGTCCCTCCACCTCCACCCCTACCGCACCATCTGTAGGAACTGTGTGAGGATGTTCAAGCTGCATGGGATGGATTATCACAGGACACCATTAGGAACCTCTACAGCTCCATACCGAGACGTCTGGTGTGTTGGGTTAGCAAAGATGGATGGGTGGGTGGATGGGTGGGTGGATAGATAGATAGATAGATAGATAGATAGATAGATAGATAGATAGATAGATAGATAGATAGATAGATAGATAGATAGATAGATAGATAGATAGATAGATAGATGGGTGATAGATAGATAGATAGATAGATAGATAGATAGATAGATAGATAGATAGATAGATAGATAGATAGATAGATAGGTGGATGGGTGGTGGATAGATAGATGGCTGGTCTATTACAATACCCTACCAGAACATCAGAGCAGTTGCCATGCTTCGTGCCGTACTGTTTGAGAAGTCACATGTGTGGTGTTCAGACGAAGCTGAGAAGCCCACCAGAGCAGTGGACCATCCATGGGACACAAGGCTGGATATATTGGCTACTTATTAGAACTTTGTGTTCCACCTTAAATAAATGCAGCCACGGGTGCACGGGTGTGGGGTATATGGGACACAAACGCTTTCCTGAATATTCCTGTTCCACCTTAAATAAGGCAGCCGTGGAGAATGGAATGTGGGACACGAAGGCTTGAGCTATCTGACGTAGCTGAGCTTGTCTTCTTATTCAAAATTCCTGTTCCACCTTAAATAACCCAGCCATAGGTGCAACTTCAAGGTTAAATAATGGGGAAACAAAATAAAAGTCTTTTAATTGGTGTTTTAATCTGATAGAGATTTCGTTTGGGGACATGAAGTTCATGGGAATCATGGGAGCGTTATAATTCTGAGTTATTAATTTATTTAAAAAAAATTTTTCACTTTTGTAATGAGAGATGATTCACACGGCTCTCTTTCTTTTAATATTCCTGGCGTTAAATACCAAATGGGTTTTCTTCAGACTGTTAATAGCTGAAAACAATCATTATAATAAAAAAACAATTATAATTATTTACACACAGTTAGTTGCTAAATTTCATTGTTAAAAAAATTAAAATTAATTTTAATTTGTAATCAGAGCCACCCTGGCTGTTTATATATGGATATATCTCAGTCCTTTTAATTTATTTTATTTACTTTAATATTATTTGATTTGATTCATCTCAGTTATATTAATGTTTTTATGTATTTATTACTTTTTTATCATCTTTATTTTTTGTTTTCATGTTTTATGCTGAAATCTTTTCTTTTCCCCTTTTTTAATTAAATCTTAATTGTTCTTCTAATTGTTCAAGACCATTTATTTTATTTAAGGTTGTTGTCAGTTGATGCTATGTATTCATTTTTTCCAAATTAGTTTTCCAGATTAAAATCCATTTTAAGGTTGATTGATTGATTGATTGATTGATAGATTGTTATACATAGTTAATTTTTATTTCTAATCTTTTACATCTTACTTTTAATTGTTCTATGATATCATGGTTTGTTCATGCCGTCCGCTGAGAGGGCTAGAATAGTTACACCACTGTTATAAGAAAGCTTAGTTAATTTGGCCCAATAGAAATCGTCCAAAATGACTTATATGAATAAATTTACATATATTAGCATACATTAATGTTAAGAATGATTTTTATTTTCTATAAAATGAACCAAAAATGGGAGTTTTGTTATGACAGCAGTGGGATGCAGTGCTGTGCAGGGACCACCCTTTCATGTGTGTGTAATTAGTGATTGGTCAATTATATTCCCATTAAGAATAAATGGGATGGAAAAGTACATGCCCATTTACTGTACTTCTGCTTGATTGACAGACACCATTTTACATACACTATATCAGGGCAGACCCCCAAACATGAATTCAATGTTGGTCTGACCCGCACTCATCTATTTGTCTTCCTTCCCCATCACTCGTTCCTTCCATAGAGTCCCATTCATGTTCAGCCCCATTCAAACCCTACTCTTACCTTCAACCCTACAGCCACCAAACTGCATGTCCTCACTCAGGACAGACCCCCAAACTCTAATCCTCAGCCATACCGACCTGCACTCCTCTATGTGCCATTTATTCATCCCTCATTCCTCCCATAGACTCCCAGCAGCATCTTAGCGATTGGCTAGCAAGAAGTGACTTGTGCTCACCTGGACTGGAAGTATGTATGACTACAAGTCCCCACACTGTATAAAAACGTACATGCGTGTGTGTGTCAGGTCCCCCAGGACCTCCAGATGCAGTGATGGTGGAGGAAATCACAGACAGCACAGCCCAGCTGACCTGGAGCCCCGGCAGGGACAACGGTAGCCCCATCACCGGCTACATCATTCAGGCCAGGACGCCCTTCACCGTGGGCTGGCAGGCGGTGGACACAGGTAAATTGCGAGGCTTGGCTGAGAGCCGGCGGCGCCGCGATGTCGTTGTACGGCAGAGCGGGATGGTTTATGCGGTGTAGGGGAGTCACTGTGATCACACTAACCGTCCGGTAATGTGCCACGCTGCTGTGTTCGCTCAGTTCCAGAGGTGATCAATGGCAACACTCTGACGGCTACAGTGGTGGATCTGAACGCCTGGGTGGAGTACGAATTCAGAGTGGTGGCCAGCAACAGTGTGGGCATGGGCGAGCCAAGCCCACCATCCACAAAGACCAGGACGGAAGACGCAAGTGAGTGTTAAGGGGTCTTTATCTTGCATGTCATAATGTGCAGTACGTCCGTGTAGGGCTCAATAACATAGCAGGAGGAGGTTAAGATCAAAGCGGCGACATGAGGACATTTTTATTATTTATTTTTTTTAGACATTTCAGATCAAATCGCCCATAAACAGCACTTATACTCTAATATTTAAGATTATTTCTGTGGTACTGGATTATTATAGGGCTAGATTAATATAATCTGGGTTATTTCTATGGTACTGGATTATTACAGGACTAGATTAATATAGTCTGGGTTATTTCTATGGTACAGGATTATCATAGCGCTAGATTGATGTCTGGGTTATTTCTGTGGTACTGGATTATTATAGGGCTAGATTAATATAGTCTGGGTTATTCTGTAGTACTGGATTATTATAGGACTAGATTAATATAGTCTGGGTTATTCTGTAGTACTGGATTATTATAGGACTAGATTAATATAGTCTGGGTTATTTCTATGGTACAGGATTATCATAGCGCTAGATTGATGTCTGGGTTATTTCTGTGGTACTGGATTATTATAGGGCTAGATTAATATAGTCTGGGTTATTCTGTAGTACTGGATTAATATAGCACTAGATTAATATAGTCTGGGTTATTTCTATGGTACTGGATTATTATAGGGTTAGATTAATATAGTCTGGGTTGACTATATTAATCTGGTACTGGATTATTATAGGGCTAGATTAATATAATATGGGTTATTCTGTAGTACTGGATTATTATAGCACTAGATTAATATAGTCTGGGTTATTTCTATGGTACTGGATTATTATAGGGCTAGATTAATATAGTCTGGGTTATTTCTATGGTACTGGATTATTATAGGGCTAGATTAATATAGTCTGGGTTATTTCTATGGTACTGGATTATTATAGGGCTAGATTAATATAATATGGGTTATTCTGTAGTACTGGATTATTATAGCGCTAGATTAGTATAATATGGGGTATTTCTGTGGTACTGGATTATTATAGGGCTAGATTAATATAGTCTGGGTTATTTCTGTGGTACTGGATTATTATAGCGCTAGACTAATATATGTTATTTCTTTGGTACTGGATTATTATAGTGCTAGATTAATATAATCTGGGTTATTCTAAGTACTGGGTATTTTGTAGATTAATATAGTCCCTGGGTTATTTCTGGTATTTATTATAGTGCTAGATTAATATAATCTGGGTTATTTCTGTGGTACTGGATTATTATAGGGCTAGATTAATATAGTCTGGGTTATTTCTGTGGTACTGGATTATTATAGCGCTAGACTAATATATGTTATTTCTTTGGTACTGGATTATTATAGTGCTAGATTAATATAATCTGGGTTATTTTGTGGTACTGGATTATTATAGTGCTAGATTAATATAATCTGGGTTATTTCTGTGGTACTGGATTATTATAGGGCTAGATTAATATAGTCTGGGTTATTTCTATGGTACTGGATTATTGTAGCCCCAGATTAATATAGTCTGGGTTATTTCTATGGTACTGGATTATCATAGCACTAGATTAATATAATATGGGTTATTTCTGTGGTATTGGATTATTATAGCGCTAGAATAATATAGTCTGGGTTATTTCTGTGGTACTGGATTATTATAGGACTAGATTAATATAGTCTGGGTTATTTCTATGGTATTGGATTATTATAGGGCTAGATTAATATAATCTGGGTTATTTCTGTGGTACTGGATTATTATAGCACTAGATTATTATAGTCTGGGTTATTTCTGTGGTACTGGATTATTATAGCGCTAGATTAGTATAATATGGGGTATTTCTGTGGTACTGGATTATTATAGCGCTAGATTAATATAGTCTGGGTTATTTCTGTGGTACTGGATTAATGTAGGGCTAGATTAATATAGTCTGGGTTATTTCTATGGTACAGGATTATCATAGCGCTAGATTGATATAGTCTGGGTTATTTTTGTGGTACTGGATTATTATAGGGCTAGATTAATATAATCTGGGTTATTTCTGTGGTACTGGATTATTATAGCACTAGATTATTATAGTCTGGGTTATTTCTGTGGTACTGGATTATTATAGTGCTAGATTACTATAGTCTGGGTTATTTCTGTGGTACTGGATTATTATAGTGCTAGATTGATATAGTCTGGGTTATTTCTGTGGTACTGGATTATTATAGCGCTTGATTACTATAGTCTGGGTTATTTCTGTGGTACTGGATTATTTCACAGGATTAATATAAGTCTGGGTTATTTTGTATACTGGATTAATGTAGGGCTAGATTAATATAGTCTGGGTTATTTCTATGGTACAGGATTATCATAGCGCTAGATTGATATAGTCTGGGTTATTTCTGTGGTACTGGATTAATGTAGGGCTAGATTAATATCATCTGGGTTATTTCTGTGGTACTGGATTAATATAATATAGAATTTATTCTGTGCCCTTTTTACAGTACAGGATAAAAAAGAATCTGAGGTTATTTGTGGTCTTTTCTATAGTAAAGGATGAAAATAATCATGGAATTATTATAACTTGGGGTTCTATCTATAGTATGTTTTAAAATATAGGATTAATGTAACCTGGGATTTAGTTCTACATTTTGTTTTATTGTACGGGATAAATGTAACCTGGGATTATTTTTTATAGATTATATCACAGTGATAGACTGATATAACATGGGGTTATTTATATAGTTTGTTTTACACTGTGGAATTAATATAATCTGGGATTATTTTATAGATTATTTTACAGTACTGGACTAATATGAACTGGGTTTATTCTACAACCTGTTCTATAGAACATGTAGTCTGGGATTAATCAAATCCGGGATTATTTTTACTATCCAGTTAATAGTAGTGGAATTACATAACCTGGGATTATTTTTTACTATTGGTTTTATACAGTATTGTTATAATCTGAGATATTGTTACAGCTTTAGAAACAAGCTTCTAGATCTGAATATTCAGTATGTGTCTAATCTGGTACCGCAGGTACGGTGTGGAACATGTTCTGACTCTCTCTCTCGGCACCCACGCCACACAATTCTCACAAACACGAGCTGATGCAACAGATTAAAGGGGACAGAGCTTTTCCCTCCAGAGCTGCAAACACACAATGCTGTTGCATCCTCAGCTCTGCCTCCATCCGGCAGTGGAGAACCCCCGCGTTCCTCGTGTTCCACTTTGCAGCCACACATTTCCCAGGACAAACCGTTACTCACGCACCGGGAGCGCTTGACAATTCAATCCCGCTGCCGTTGTTCCGAGTGTCATCCGTGTGAATGGAAACAGGGCGGACTGTCTTACAGCATGCGCTGATCCCTCTCCTTCTCTTCCCCCCTGCAGTTCCTGACACGGCCCCCACTGACGTGGGGGGAGGGGGTGGCACCAAGTCGGAATTAGTGATAACGTGGGAGGTAAGTCGTTTGTCAGATTTTACTGTCCTCTCCGCCCTCGCCGCACCGACGCGCACACTCCTGGCTTAATTGTGCGGAATTGAATGAAGCCACTCTTGACGAGCTCCGCCGCTCTCACAGCCCGCCGTTTTCCGGGCAGCGCTTTCAGCTCCATTTCTCCCACTTCAAATAGGAGGCAGCTCGGAACCAGGAGGCTCCTTTGAAGTCTGGTTTGCCCCTAAATTGTTGCCAGCACAGCCCACCGCAGAGAGAAAGGGAAGGGGGTTCCGGGAGCGGAGAAGAGCCCTCGGTTTCATTACTGCGGGGCATAAAGGGGGGAGGTCTGCCATCATCACGTCTAGCCTAAAGGCAGAGCCTAAAGAGCCCCTGTAACTCAGGCGTAATTGAAAATCTGAAGCTTTAATGTACAACACAATTAAAGCACAATTAAAATCGTGCTGAGGTAGGAACTGCGGACTGACACGGGCGGCTAGCTCGCTTCATCCAGTCAGGGGACCGCTATAAGTCACAGAGGACACATCCCTTAAAGATTCCCTATAGGCTACATGTGTGTTGATGTACCGGTTGCCTTTCCGGTTTCCGGACGGTGTTGCTCCTCCCTTTAATTTGTTTGCGGAGCCTCCAAAGTTCTAAAGCCCAAAGCACACACTAGAACTAGAAACCACATTTCTCAGCTGCCTGAAAAGCATAGTTGGAATCCCAGCCCTTTACTCTGTTACATGGTGATGTCATCTCGTAACACAGTCCTTATTGCCCGCCTACCAGCGAGATAAGCATGCCCTCACACAACTCATGGAAAGCTACCGGAGGCTGTAGCAAGTTAGCGCTTTTGACTGCCCTGGCAATCAGAACAAAAGGGGTCGAGCTGACCAGTCAGAGCACACTAGGCTCATTGGGAGGCGGGGCTTAAGACACAGGAGCTTAAACGGAGCAGAGGGTGGATACCGATGTACGGTATAAGAGAAGTATGGTGTTTTGAGAAAACTGAAGCATGTTAGTCTGTTCTGGTAGAACCCAAACACACAATTAGCATCAATGAAAATTTGTAAAATAAAGATTACGTAATTAATTACGTGGTTTGACGAACTTCCAAATCACTGATGCTTCTAAAGAGCAACCAAATGTATGGAAAGTTTAATTATAGACACAGCGCATCATGTAAGTTAAAATATTAAAATTTGGCTAATCGTTCTATTAGTCCTAATAAGCTCACCGGACAAACAACGATTCCCCCGGGACCCCCTGTGTAACACCTCCACCAGTACCAATAACAGCTGTGACCGGATTGGGCTTGGACTGGGCAAGGGTGTTCAGACACTCCCTGGCACAACCCAGAAGAAAAATCCCCAGCCACTGGTAGACCCGTACGTATGACCGTACGCTTCCATACACCTGCAGATTCAGCTACTTCCTTCACACTATGGTCTTTGGCCACGCCCACATGTAATCACTCCTGTTAGCCAATCATTAACATCTGCTCTGGAGCGTTTTCCACACATGGAACGAGACATTCCCTGCACTGTAGCACCTCTTCCCAATCTATGGATCCCGTCACTCACAGGGATTTAAAGTCCCATCATCCTTGTGCAGCGCCATCTGCAGGAACCTGAAGGTACTACCACCTTAAACACAGAAGGGGACTCGTTTTTTGTCTGGCGAGTTTATATTAAATATATAATACATACATTATATTACATATTAAAACAGGTTCACTGGTGGCTCGTTGACGAAATCGTGTCCCCAGGTTCCTATCACCACCACTGTAAAGAAATTAGAGCTCATTGGTTGTAACGTCAGACTGCTCTGTATGTGGGAGGAAGCTGTGGGAGGAGCCTGGGAGGAATGGGGTGTGGTGTTCTTCTGTGGGACGTGTGGTGTGCTGGTCTCGATGTGTTTTAATATCACTATAGTCTTGTGTTCCACTCTCAGCCCGTCCCAGAGGAGCTGCAAAACGGAGAGGGTTTCGGCTATATCATCGCTTTCCGGCCCATGGCCACGGTCACCTGGACCCGGGCGGTGATTTCTGCCCCCACCGTGGCCAGATACGTGTTTCGCAACGACACACTGCCGCCCTTCTCGCCCTATGACGTCAAGGTGTGTGCTTTCAATAAGCGGGGAGAGGGACCCTTCAGCTCCATCGCCACCGTCTTCTCAGCGGAAGAAGGTCAGCAACAGCCAACAACATACACACTCATATTCCACACAGGAATACAGCGCAACAACTTTCCGAGCATGAACCTGAAACGAGTCTGACCCAAACCAGCCCATAAAGCCCATAATTGAGCTACACATACAGTCTGTCTCTCAGTATGGCGTCGGGCCGCCGTGTTTGCTAACCCAACACGCCAGACGTCTCGGTATGGAGCTGTAGAGGTTCCTAATGGTGTCCTGTGATAATCCATCCCATGCAGCTTGAACATCCTCACACAGTTCCTGCAGATGGTGCGGTAGGGGTGGAGGTGGAGGGACACCAGGTCTTCTGGACGTGTCACAACAAACCGTTCATCTTGGTGCTGACCACGGTGCCTCCACACACGGATTCGTTGGGCGTCTCCACCAAGACTAAAGCGGGACTCGTCACTGAAGATGACCCGCTGCCATTCTGAGTCACTCCATGACAGTCTGGTACGACACCACTGCAGTCTTTGGTGACGGTGACGTGGTGTTAAGGACAGTCGTGGTAACGGTCTGTGTGCATGTAGTCCTGCGTGGTGCAGCCGTCTGCCAGTGGTGCTCACTTACAGGACGACTCATGGAGGACACCACTGCTCGCTGGATGTCTGTAATGGTGGCTGTTGGGTCAGTCAGGTACAGAGATAAGACCCATCCTGTTCTTGCCTACGTCACATGCACGACCGAACCATGTCAAACCCACCCACCAAGTTTCGTTCCTCTCTGATGATTCTGGTTCCCTCCTCGGCATCTGTGAGAACAGACAGTGGCTTTGGCGGGTGGTCTTCTTCTGGCAGCGGCTGGTATATAAATCCGGGAGGTTGGGGAGCTGAACCCTGGTAATGCACCGCCCGCAGAGCTGTCCACTAAATAGCAGGGCTGTCCACTCGATAGCAGGGCTGTTCCCAGGCCGAATATGATATTTGAACCCGAGCCAAGACTGATACATATTTGAAATGGGGCGTCTGGACCCCACGTGAGGAGTCGGGTCCCGTTGGGTTCAGACACTACCTCTACGCACATACTCCTCACAGCTCCGTACACACAGGCCTGACCTTGAATGGTAATGAAATAAGTTGATTCAAACAGTCTCGCCACCCCGCTCTCCACCCACACCCCCCCCTCCACCCACACTCACTCCTGCCCCACGAATGTCAACCTGATATTAGTTATTACGGCAATAGATTACAGCAAATCCTGCTAGACACTTACAGGCCTATCTGTGAGCCGCGGTGTTAATTGAATTCGCCCAGCAGACTGTACTCCTCCCTGTCAGTCACAGATCCCATTAAAATGAAGTAGTGGGGGTTTCTCTCAGGTGATGGTAGGGGTCTTATTCCCGGGCCTTAATCCAATTCTGCCTCTTTGTGCATGGTAAGTCGCTAAATGAAAAGAGCGAAAGCCTTACCGCTTCTCCTCCTCCACCCGCAGTGCCGAGCGTGGCGCCTGAGAGAGTCACGGCTAGGAGCCTGTCGGCCGCCGACATCGAAGTGAGCTGGGACGCCGTACAGTCTGGTCCTGAGAGAGTGCTCGGCTACGAGGTATGAACCACTAGACTCACTTCCCAGCCATTTTCTGTTTTACAGGTTCTTACCCAATCCACTCTCGAGTTCATCAATGCCAATTAGGCCAGCCACCTGCCAGCACCCCCATCAGATGTAGCTACCAGCATAGGGGACTCGTAGGTACGGCACATTCATCAGCGTTAGCCAGAACCCCACCCTGAGGGGCTTGTTTCACATTCCAGTGAATAGGTCTGCCTAATATGAAGAGAATCACTCGTTTATTGTTGACAGTTTCATAACCATCTATCAGACGGACTGCCAAGCTGAGAGCCACCGACCGTTAGTCTCTATTACCGGAATACGGGCCGAACCGGCGAACCTGAACACAAAACATCACCAGGAGGAGCTAAATATGCCTGTGGCCAGGACCCAAAATGAGAATCTGAGGAAGCATGTCACAGAGGCGAGCTACACTGAGTAACACCGGTGGAATTCATACTCCAGAAACATAGGGGGCGCCACATCACCAGCTGTTTAGCTGTAAGATACAAGGAAATGCATTTTCCTCATTTTCCTGCCATCACTTGGCAAAATAGAACCGAGCCGCTGCTTGGAGGTGTTTCTGGTTTACATGCCTGCTTAGAAACTTAGATTTCTTTATTATTATATTATTAGTCATATTTGAGTTATTATATCATTAGTAATATTAATGAGATATGTTATTAGCAATATTAGTGAGTTATTATATTATTTGTGAGATATTATATTATCAGTAATATTTATGAATTATTATATTAATAATATTATTTGTGATTATTATATTATTAGTAATATTAATAAGATATGTTATTAGCAATATTAGTGAGTTATTATATTGTAATATTTATGAGATATTATATTATTAGTCATATTTATGGGATAATATATTATTAATAATATTTATGAATTATATTGTTACTAATATTCATGAGATATTATATTTATAATAATATTTGTGAGTTATTATAGTATTAATAATATTTACAAGATATACTATTAGTAATTAGTAGTATTATTAGTAATATTCATGAGATATTATATTATTAATAATGTTTATGGATTATTATATTGTTAACAATATTCATAAGGTTTTATATTATTCATAATATTTGTGATTTATTATATTATTGGTAATATTTATAAGATATTATACTGTAAGTAATACTTATGAGATATTATATTATTAATAATATTCAAGAGATTTTATATTATTGGTTATATTTATGAGTTATTATATTATTAGCCATATTTATGTGATACGGGTGGTCTGGTGGCGCAGTGGGTAGCGCTGTCCCCTCCCTACAGTAAGGGTCTGGGTTTGATTCCCAGCTGGGGTGTCCAGGGTCCTCTCTGTGTGGACTTCTGTGTGCATGTTCTCCTCGTGTCTGTGTTGGGTTCCTCGGGGTGTTCTGGTTCCCACCCTCAGTCTAAAGACATGCAGTCAGGCTGATTGGAGATGCTGAATTGCCCCCCCAGGTGTTAGAGTGTGTTTCCATGCTGTGATGGTCTGGCGGCCCATCCAGGATGTGTCCTTTCTCTTACCCAGTGAGTGCTGGGGTAGACTCCAGCAGCACCCGTGACCCGGAAGAATAGGCAGCTTAAAGGATGAATGAATGAACGGCATTTATGGGCAGCTAAGTGGACACAGTGGATTAGTGGTCACCTCACAACAAGAGCAGGTTCTCCCTGTGTTTCCTCTGGGTGCTCCGGTTTCCTCCCACAGCCCAAAGATACAGCCCAGTCAGGTAGATGCCAACCCACCACCCACAGGTGTGAATGTGTCTACCTCAATATCTGCTTTGTGAGTGGTGGCCTTTTGCCCACTGAGTGCTGGGATAGGCTCCAGCACTCCCTGTGACCCATAAGGATAAGTGGCTTAGAGGATGGATGGATGGATAGATGGATGGATGGAATAATATTTATGAGATAGGGGCAGCACGGTACGGGTCTGGGTTAGATTCCCAGTTGTAACGTCTGGGCTCCTTTCACATGCAGCCAGTTGAACTGGAGGTGCTATTCTGCCCCCTAGGTGTGAGTGTGTCTCTGCATGTGCTCTGCGATGGACTGGTGGCCTGTGTAGGGTGTGTCCTGCCTTCTAGCCAGAGAGTGCTCAGATAGCCTTCAGCACGACTCGGCAACTCAGAAGGATAAGTGGCTTAGCAGATGAATGGTTTAATGTTTACTGGATATTTTATTATTTATTATTTATCAGAATTTAATTAGCCTGGCTTAATGCTTATCCCACTAGCCAAACTAATTACATGCCGCTTTGTAAATTATGTATTACAGCTGATAAAAATCAGCGTGGCTGTATATGATGCAGTCTAAGTGAGCTCATCTGTCGAATCACTTAGGCTGCTACAATCCAAAGCTTCTGAGTGAGCGTAAAAACTGTAACCTAATAACACAGAGCTCGTACGGTGCCTCTACACCAATCAGAGGCGACCAAACCTCCATGGGTTGTGACATCACAACCATGACCTAGAGGCTTTTTGGCACCTCATTCAGGTTTTCCTGAAATTTGATATTCTAGTGCTCTTGGCCAAATCCAAAACTACTCACACTTTGCGGTCATGTGACGACTTTATGGCTGTATGCCACACAACATTTGTTGGGCTAGTCATCTCTCGACACTCCTCCGTCCCCTGCCTTACTTTCGCTTCTCGATGCCTCTAGGCTGATGCCTAGTGTGCACCATGTGTGGCAGCCTCAGACAGTCTTGGAAGGCTTGGGCCGAACCTGATCCTGAACCTTCATCACAGTTAGGGTCTGTATATTTCCCCAACGGTCTTATCACGGCTGTCCAAAGAAAAACAAGTATCTCCAAAAGCCTCACTGGACTTTGATGGAAGTCAATGGAACCACACAGAGTTCAAACAAAGCCTAGAAGTAACTAGATAAGGGCATGGTTGCGCAGCTTGCTCAGTGAGGAACGAGGGATGAGTAAACAAGTGCGGGTCGGTATGACTGTGGATTAGCATCTGGGGGCCTGACCTTAGTGAGTACGTGAAGTTTGGTGGCTCTCGGTCGAACAAAAGCATTACTGCTTGGTTTGGGTCGAAAATGACTGGGACTCTATGGGAGGAACGCGGGATGAGTAAACAAAAGATAGAGGAGTGTGGGTCAGTATGGCTGTGGGTTAGTGCTTGGGGACCTCCCCTTAGTGAGCATGTGAAGTCTAGTGGCTCTCGGGCGAAGGAAACAGCCGCGCTTAGGTGGGTCCAAAAATGACTGGGACTCTATGGGAGGAACAAGGGATGAATAAACGACAGATAGAGGAGTGCGAGTCAGTATGGCTGTGGATTAGTGCTTGGGGACCTGCACTTAGTGTGTATGTGAAGTTACGTGCCTCTCGGGCGAACGAAAATGATGGCTTTAGGTGGGTCCAAAAATGACTGGGACTCTATGGGAGGAACGAGGGATGAATAAACGGCAGATAGATGAGTGCGGGTCAGTATGGCTGTGGATTAGTGCTTGGGGACCTGCACTTAGTGTGTATGTGAAGTTACGCGCCTCTAGGCCGAACGAAACAGCCGGCTTTAGAGGGGTCCAAAAATGACTGGGACTCTATGGGAGGAACGAGGGATGAGTAAACAAAAGATAGATGAGTGCGGGTCAGTATGGCTGTGGATTTGTGCTTTGGGACATGACCTTAGTGAGTATGTGAAGTTACGCGCCTCTCGGTCGAACAAAAGCATTGCTTGGTTTGGGTCGAAAATGACTGGGACTCTATGGGAGGAACGAGGGATGAGTTAACAGCAGATAGAGGAGTGCGGGTCAGTATGGCTGTGGGTTAGTGCTTGGGGACCTCCTCTTAGTGAGCATGTGAAGTCTAGTGGCTCTCGGGCGAAGGAAACAGCCGACTTTAGAGGGGTCCAAAAATGTCTGGGACTCTATGGGAGGAACGAGGGATGTGAAAAAAAAGGAGAAACGAACGAGTGCGGGTCAATCAATCAATTCCAGTGTATCCGATTTGGTGTTTCTAGGTCGAGCGGAAGTAGGTTAGATAGACACGTTTTTCATTCCTATTCATTCTCTATGGGAAAAAAATTCTTATCCATGTGGACGGCACTCTCAACCAACTTGGTATGAATCCAACTATGCCAGTCACATACACTCATTCATGCTGACTGTCTGCACTGGGACAGATGGGTTCTACCAGCAAGACAATCCCACGTGTCACATGACTAGAGATGTCCCACATTGGCTGGAAGACCATGACCAGGACTTCCAAGTTCTACCCTGCCTGCTAATTCCCAAGACTTGAACCCAATTCAGCATCAGTGGGACCACCTCGATGGCTGAATTCACCCTACGGATCCTCCGCCATGCCCCCTCCAGCAGCTGTGGGATGCACTGCAGTCAGCATGGTTCCAGGGTGGTTGGTGTAGCTCAGTGGCTAACACCGCTACCCACCAGGGAACCACCACCGCCACGTGTGGGAGATTGGAGTTCGAATCCCAGTCTGGGTGACTACGCTGTGCTACACCAATAAGAGTCCTTGGGCAAGACTCCTAACACTACACTGGCCCACCTGTAATATGATTACTCTTGTAAGTCGCTCTGGATAAGAGCGTCAGCTAAATGCCGTAAATGTAAATGTTCCAGATACTTGTGAGAACCTACCAGGACTTTTCCGTCCAGGGCTGTCTGTTCTGGAGACGGCGGTTACTTCGGGTATTAGCTGGTGGTCATGCTAATGTGTATTCACACCGGCTCAAGATGTACCATCATGGTACCCAAAATAATGATCTAGTACTTTGTGTATGTCAGTCTTAGCCAGTTGATACCTAGAACCTGATTATTTTATATCATATTTAGGTATTAAAATTTAGGATTTTTTCAAATATGCTAGCTGCTAGCGATGCTCCTAGCCATGTCCTACCAGCAGCTACTGAGAATTTTAGATCTTTAAAATCAGTATTTCCTTTGTTATCGCTACGGCGTTCTTGCTCTCTCCAAGACTTAGAAGCCAGCCATCTTTCCGAGCTTCGCAGTGTCATGGAACCAACTTAAAGGACAGCATACTTTCCCAGTTCCGCCCACGATTGGTCGGCATCACGCCGAACGGTAGCGTGAGCGAAAACAAGGCCACCGAGAGCAGCATGCTGTGAGGGCCAGCTGGAGATGGATGTCTGTGGCACCATGCATATCTGAACCAGCGACTCCCGCTCTCTCATACCAGCTTTAACCAGTTCTCCGTCATTCCCGCGGTCCGAGCTCTCCCGCATGACCTTGAGAATTGGTGGAGATGGTATCGTTCGTCCTTTATCACCGGTCCTTAAACGTCCCAAGCTTTTAGCCGAGAGATGAAAATGCTCCAGGCTAGGCTTTTAAGAAGGCAAAAGAGAGTGTGTTCTCGCCCAGGCACGCTTTTCTTCTTCGTCACCCCTGCCCCGTGGCAAAAAACAAAAAAGAAAAAATGTCCACATTGCCATGGCAACAGCCATTTGGACTGGAGAGAAGGCAGCTATCACGGAAGGTGCTCTGGGGTGACAGAGTCGGTGTAGAACTTTATGGATATATGTTCTCTGTTCTCCGGTAAGCACCGATGGGTCAAACACGGGACACTCTGTATGGTTAGGGGAGGAGTGTGCACACAGTCCTCTATACACAAAATACACTTCACAGCCGCCGAGTGTTCTAGCATCTTCTTTCATACGGTGGTGGTTGCCACCAGCGACCAACATATTGAATAGTTTTCAGGGCTGATAAATGATTAATAAATCATTGTGGGTTTAGTTATTGTAGCTTATGTGCATTTGTCCTGAAGAAAGCTAAGTCCGTTTACAAGCAGTGGCAGTGTGCCAACAGTATATACAGTCAGTGTGTGTATATGTGTATATATATATATATATATATATATATATATATATATATATATATATATATATATATGGTCAGGGTGTTTGTATGTCATATATACAATCAATGTATGCATATATCATATATATCATATGTTCATAAGATGCATAGGCAATGAAAAGAAATATATATATATATATATATATATATATATATTGTATACTGTATATATAGTCAAAGAGTGCGTATAGTCAGTTTGTATATATTTATAAATATACACTCACTGACTGTATGATATGTATACATACATACAGGCATAAATAATGTATATAATAAAAATACATACTCTGACTATATATACAGTATATGATGAAAATATTTATTAACTATGTGTGTGTGTGTGTGTATATATATATATATATATATATATATATATATACACTCAGACTGTATATGCTATATATGAATACATTGACTGTATATGACATGACACACTCATTGACTATGTATGTGATCAATATGTATATATATATATATATATATATATATATATATATATATATATATATTAAATATATTCATATATAAATATACATATACAGTATGCAGTCAATGAGATTTAGCAAATACCATATATATTCAGTGTATGCATATATTTTATATACAGTCAAAAAGTTTGTGTATATATACACACACTCTGCATACTGAATGGGAATAGTGTGCAGCCTTGTGTTCCAAATTACAATTTTTGGAAAAACTTTGAAATTCTGTATTCCGAAATTTAATTCCGAATGTACCCCTGCTCAACCAACAGACATACACTATCTCAGGGCAGACTCCTGAGCACAAACTTAATGTTGGTCTGATCTGCACTCTGTGTGTTTATCTTTTTTATTCCATCCTTCGTTCCTCCCATAGAGTTTCCTTTACCCAGCAGCCACCAAACTGCATGTTCTAACTAGGGCATGTCCCTAAACTCTAATCTATTGTCGCACTGACCCGCACTCCTCTATGTGTTGTTTATTCATCCCTCATTTCGCCCCCACACAAGCACTAGCAACCCCTATCATGTGGTGGAAACGTATAGAAGCACCAAAGCCCATTAAGTGCGTTGGAATTCTACCTGCTCAGTGCAGTCCATCCTGATTTGTCCGGCTGCTGTATGGGTGTAACCCGGGACGGAGCTGTCTGGAAAGAAGACAGAGGGAAAAGGAATTTATCTGAGGCCAGTCTGTTCAGGAGAGTGAAGAACTCAGGCTGAAGCTGTTCCTCTATGAGCCCTCAGAAGTTTACTTACTATAGGAGCTGCTTGTAAAGACCAGAGTGTTGAATGATGAAAGACATCTCTACCGGCGTCAGAGGCGGCAGCTTTGGTGTACGGATACGGAAGCACAGTTCAGAGAGATGCAGGAATACTGACGCCGCTGAGGAGATGCTGGATATTTCAACACTGAGATCTCGAAGATATTGAATAAGCTGGCTGAGATGGAATCACTGGGGGGCACAAATGGAACATGGTTTCCAGAACATTCCGGACAAGGGAAAGCGGTACGCTTACATGGCCTTCTTCCACTTGGAACCATTGGGGGTATGCCTGTACAGACCCCGGAGCGCTTGCTCTGCGAGTTAGGTAGTTTGGTCAAGTGTAAAAGCTGTCCTCATGAAATTGGTGGTCCTCCAGTGTGGGAGGTGTGGAAGCTATCCACTCTCGGCATTCCGTGACTGATGGTTCGTGTTATATCACTTTACTAAAAGCGTCTCCTAGCTAAGAGCTTTTAAAGCTGTAAACAAATAAAGCTAGCCTTTTCCAATCCTGTGCACAGAGAAGTGAAACATGGAATTACGCAACGGACCCGAGGTTCAATTGGAATTCTAGTGTGTGACTTTTTGTGGGGGTATGTTGTGGGGTGTCTTTGGTGGGTCACACGACACGCCCTGTTTCTTGTTTCCGAATTCCCGTATTCAGGCACGATCCCGGAAATTCGTTAGCTACGACACAATTGTGCCGAATTTGTATAGTGTGATTCGCCATTACCGAATTTCCTTGGAAAGGGGAACACTCTTCCCTGAAGTTCAAGGTGTAAGGTGCTGAGCTACCCAGGCCTGGATAGCTCTGTCTTCCTTCATCCAAATGTAAGGTGCTCTACGCAGCCGGGCCCAGACAGGACTGGAAATACGGAATGCAGTAGCTCAAACTTCCTTCATCTAAATGTAAGGTGGTTTGCAAGCCGGGCCCAGATCATTTTGGGAATAGGGAAAGCTGCAGTAAGTGGAGTACGGAGAGTGGACCTGCCCGGGTGAGAGTTTAAGTATCACGGGATCTTAAGATCGTGTGTGCAAGCGGCGGTAATGAGCTTCCTTCGCCGGGTGGCAGGCCACACTTGATAGCGCAAGGAGTTCAGTCATTCCAGGAGGAGCCAGAAGTAGAGGCGGTACTCCTCCTCCAGTTGAGGTATCTGATTCAGATGCCCCTATGGACGCCTCCCTATGGACGCCTCCCATTGGACGTTTACCAGTCACGGCCCACTGGAATGAAACCCAGGACTCACTGAAGGGATTATATCTCGAGTCTGGGCTGGGAACGGTTTGGGATGTCCCGGAATGAACTGAAGGAAGTTGCTGCAGACGCCGCCGTCTGGGCTTCTTTGTCCTCCCTACTGCAGTCGTGACCCTAGTCTGGATTAAGGGGAAGATGGATGGATGGATGAGTGGATGGGAATTCAGCAGCTGGTTTATTGTAAACCCTGAAATGGTTTAAGCGGATCGTCTGGAGCTCCAGTCATGCGGTACATATGACAGCCAGCATCGCGGCACTTGAATGTTCCAGCGTTAGGAGATTTTGATCAGAGCCTCTTCCTGCCTCCTTCTTTTGAGTGACGACTCCAAGTTTTCTCCCATTCTTCTTGTTTTCTTACGGCGGCAAACACCTAATGTACCGCTGAGGAACGCCACGCTTAGACGTCCAGCATATTGATCATAGCAGCTCTGGGAGCACGGAGAAAAACCATTAGCTCATGTACCAATAAAACTGCAGGCGTATGACATATACAGGCTGGTCTCGTGAGATTCCAGATAAAACTGGGATTGGTAGGAGGGAGGTCCCCTACGGCCAAATATCATTATGATCTAATTATTCGTTGACTTAACTCTTGTGACACATCATATCCAAACACTGGTATTATGTATGACCTGCGGGTTAATAATTGATTATTTCATTTCCCACTGAGCACAGCTAAGTGTTAAGCGAAATTTCATACCCTCTAAAAAAATCAATTAGGCCACATTTCACTGGGATACCACATACCCTGCAGCTATCGATGTGCGACGTAATGCGTAGGCCCGGCCGCGCGCTGTAGGAAATGACGTCAATGCTAATTCGATTGATTATCGATGGTGTTGAGGTGATTTAATGTAATTAGAATGGTGCCGGGTGAACCGAGCAATCTGTTATCGATTCACTTCAGTGGGATACAACAAGCAGAGACCCTTTAGCCAAAGACTAGCGTAGAGTGAGGCAGGAGGAGGTCCTGTTTTCTTTGCCACCGGTTTAATTAAAACGCTGTAATTGCTGAATTCCCTTCTTAACGAGTCTGCCTTTGGTAAGCACCTGGCTGCTTGTCTCTGCTTCATTAAATAATAACTGAATATTTGTGTGTTGTAAACTTATTAAGCCAGTACCTTTATAATATAATATATTTTTATATTTTTTTTACATACCCACACACCCTAGGGGGCACACTTGCCCAGAGCAGTGGGCTTACCTGTTCACAATGCACAATAACTGGTGATAAATTTAGTCTGATATGATCAATATTTATTGAGCTACACATACAGAAGTCTGTCTCTCAGTATGGCGTCGGGCCGCCGTGTTCGCTAACCCAACACGCCAGACGTCTCGGTATGGAGCTGTAGAGGTTCCTAATGGTGTCCTGTGATAATCCATCCCATGCAGCTTGAACATCCTTACACAGTTCCTGCAGATGGTGCGGTAGGGGTGGAGGTGGAGGGACACCAGGCCTTCTGGACGTGTGACTACACACCATTCATCTCGGGGCTGACCACGGTGTCTCCACACATGGATTCGTTGGGCGTCTCCACCAAGACTAAAGCGGGACTCGTCACTGAAGATGACCCGCTGCCATTCTGAGTCACTCTATGACAGTCTGGCACTTCACCATTGCAGTGTTTGGTGACGGCAACGTTGTGTTAAGGATAGTTGTGGTAACGGTCTGTGTGCATGTAGTTCACACACTACACATGGGCAGTGGGCAGACCTATCCATAGCGCCCTGGGAGCAGTTGGGGGTTGGGTGCTTTGGTCAAAGGTACTTCAGTTGTGTCCTGTCAGTGCAGGGAAATGAAGGCTGGTTCCCAAACCTCTAGCCCACGACTACTGTATTGACAGAGGACCACTGGTCTGTAAGTTGCAGTCAGTTACAGATATGTACTTCTGTCCTTCTTCCCCGTTGCGTCCAGGTGGTGTATTGGGAAGACGACACCAAGCCGGACACCGTAGGCAGAGTGAGAATCAGCGGGAACTCCACTGCCGCCAATGTTAGCGGCCTAGAGGGAAACACTCTGTACTTTCTGGCGGTGTGCCCTTTCAACACTGCTGGAGCCGGCCCTCAGTCTCTTCCCGTTAATGCTACCACTAAGAAACCACGTGAGTATCCTGCAGAGGGGTGGCTAGGGCTAGGGCGTCGTCGCTGCATGTGAGTCTACGCGGTGAGAGTTAGCAGTGTAACAGTATCGAACTCATGTATACATTTTCTGGTTATGAGATTTAGGAATGGAAACATGGGGGCTTTTGGTTGACAGGGAATGCATTGTAAAACTGGGCTGTACCCAACTCGGAATTTTGTTATTCCGATCAGATTTGGCATGAGTTTAGCTATTAATTCTATTCTTTAAAAAATTAGTCCCCTGTGATTGAACTGTACCTAGTATCCTATAACTCCTCTACAAGCACCAACAACAGCTGGGACTGGATTGGGCATGGACTGGACAAGGTTCTGGATGTAGCCACATCATTGTTCAGACACAATTGCACCAATACATTGGTCAGTTGGTCCAGATTTGGTGGATGCCTTCCCTGGCCCAATTCCGAGGAGAATTCCCTGTAGACTGGGATTTTATCCACTGCTGGTAGACCCGTATGACCGTACGCTTCCATACACCTGCAGATTCAGCTACTTCCTTTACACTATGGTCTTCGGCCACGCCCACATGCAGCCCCTCCTTTTAGCCATCATTAACATCTGCTTTGTGACAATTTAGTTAGCTATGCTAGTCACTTGGAGCTAATGCTAGTAGCTAGCGTTACCTGAAGGGTGGCCACATAGCCACTTGGAGCTAATGCTAGTAGCTAGCGTTACCTGAAGGGTGGCCACATGTCCGGTTTTAGGCCGGATAGTCCGGTTTAGTCCTATTTAAAGTGTTCACTCGCCAACAATATTAGTGCACCATTGACTCACATCAATGTCGAAGGACGTGGCTTGCATTTCATTGGTTTAACAAGGTCATATGACATTGTGACTCTCCTACCAGCTAACCGCAGGTTGGCCCTCTCAATGCTAGTCAATTAGCTAGCTCCAGTCTGACTCACGAATGTCATCCATTCCACCCAGTTAGGTGAGTAGAGCATCATGTATGTGTTATGGAGGTTAGTATATGATTTTAAGTCTGCTCTAGTATCGTGCCCCCCGGACCCCTTCACGATGTCCTTCTTTTGGGGTTATGAAAGTGGCCACCCTCCTATACTAGCTACCGGCTTTCCATCTGGACGTCAACACACAGGAGATTAAAGCTGATCCTCACTCTGGAACTCTCAGTTTAAGATGATCTGCTTCAACCCCGGATACAATCACACAGCATGGCTGCTACTTACAGGCTGCTGTTGGGATGCCAGTAAAGGTGGAGCTGCTCCTCTCTTCGGTCTCCTCAGGGTGAAGCGCTGAGCGAGGCCTGCTTGTTACTGAGTGGGCTTGTTGAGCTGTGTTGGTATATGGTGTGGTGCTGTTTGAGCACAAAGCTTTGGGAACCTTATAATGAAATCCAGCACCGAAAGCTAAACCGATCAGAATGCGGATGTGTCTCTGTCCATCCTTCTTTTTTTTCCCTTTCAATCATTTATTCATTCGTTCTTTCCTTGCTTCTTTCAGCTCCAGGGCAGCCTCCTCAGAATGTGGAGTGGAGTCTGATTGGCTCCCAGCTCACTCTGCAGTGGGATCCGGTCATAGCTCTGGATACGGAGTCGGAAGTCACTGGATATGTAGTAAGTGGCATTGTGATCAAATGTACATATATACAGTGGTGTGAAAAAGTGTTTGCACCCTTCATGATTTCTTATTTTTTTGCATGTTTGTCTCTTAAATGTTTCAGATCATCAAACTAATTAAAATATTAGTCAAAGACAACACAACTTTTTAAATGAAGGTTTTTATTATTAAGGGAGAAAAAAAATCCACACCTACATGGCCCTGTGTGAAAAAGTGTTTGCCCCCATTTAAAACATAACTGTTGTTTATCACACCTGAGTTTAATTTCTCTAGCCACACCCAGGCCTGATTATGCCATACCTGCCACAACCTACTAGGCTCTGTGTGAAAACGAGTTTTTCCCCTAAACCTAACAACCGCCACCCTTAGCAGCAACAACTGCAATCAAGCGTTTTCTGTAACTCCCAAAACTTTAGAAATGACATTATAACCATTTCAGACTGATAGACCTCAATAACGTTCCATCTCATTTGTTACTGAATTTCTTTCGATCTTGGCATGGTGTCTAGCTGTTGAGTGTCTGTTGGTCTACTTCATTTTGTCAGGTGTGGCAGTAATCAGACCGAGGTGTGGCTAGAGAAATTGAACTCAGGTGTGGTAAACCACAGTTATGTTTAAACTGGGGGGCAAACACTTTTTCACACAGGGCCATGTAGGTTTGGTTTTTGTGTTTACTTGTGTTGTCTATGACTAATATCGAAATTAGTTTGATGATCTAAAAAAACTTTGTAGACAAACATGCAAACAAAATAAGAAATCAGGAAGGGGGCCAACACTTTTTCACACCACTGTATATCATCATATCATTTTACATCATATTGGTATATAAAAGGCCGGATCCGATCCCTACAGATTCTAGGTAGTGTTAAGTTTATATACAGCTCTGGAACAATCTAAGAGCCCACCTGTAGCTGATCAGGTTCTCTAGGTGTGCAGGTTCTGGGTTTGTGTTGGTTCTGTTTGATTCTCTACACTACTGGAACCATGTCTCCCAAACTCCAGATCAGATATTGTATTACATCTGTTTATTTAGAAAATCACTAATGACCTCCAGAAGCCTGTTTTTAGAACCATGCTCGCTGTGCGTTTCACCCCAGCCACCGCTCGCCAGTCTCTCTGTAGGTCACTCAAGGTCATCTTACGGTGGGTAAGGGACATTGGAATGAGGTGGCGCTCATCACGGTCAGTAGAGAGTGGGTTTGGCCCTCTGCCAGTCTGTAGCTGTGTTGTCCTGTGTGTTTGCTGCTGGACCTCGTTCTTATGAACCAGACGCTCACTGTATCTGCCAGTAGAGCTAGAACCCGACCTTCGGTTCCTCACTGAGAACCTGCTGTACATGTAGAGATGCTGACTTAAGAAGGAAGTGGAGTGGGCCCTGATTAATTTCCAGAGCTGTATGTATATACATATATATATATATATATATATTCTACTGTGCGGTGTTAAAGATGCCTGGTATGAAACACATACTGACATATTAATAAAGTATTCAGTCTGGTCACCAAAACACTCATAAACAGGCATCGAATTTGTGATTAATCTGATTTTGCTGATACAAATTGACTCGCTGAAAACCTTTCATATCTAATTAGTGTTAATTAAACTGCACTTTAGAATATGGAACACATCTTGAAGCATTAGTGACTTATTAAACTTGTCAGTGATAATTCATGCTCAGTAATTTGCATAACGAGGGCTTAACAAAATGTGTAATGAATATTATTAAAATGTACGATGTGGTTCTGTGACAGAACAGACCACCGCTTATATGCCAGTACAGCTGATCATGAACTAGGCTGAATTCAGCTCCTGTGCAGAACGCTCGGTTTGAGTGACTGTCCCTTTAAATGATAATGAGCCCCTGCTGACTCCGCCCCCAGGCGTTTCCTGGCACCTGTACACATTCTTTCATTTTACTCTCACCTCACTCACCTCACTCACCTCCTGATGAAGTTCATCTTACAGACATTCAGCTACCAGAGTTAACGTTACTGTGGATCCGGTAGAACCAATAACACCTAGAACTACCTAGAACATTACACCTCTGTTAGTACAGTACCTCATCTGTTAGCTTTGCTAGTGCTAAACACCAAGAACTATCTAGCTCATTACACCTCTGTTAATATAATACCTCAGCTGTCGTGTTAGCTAGTACTAAATGACAGTCACTATCTAGAACTTTACATTACCTTTAATAGTACCTCAGCTGTTAACGTTAGCTAGCGCTAAGCATCAAGAACATTACATCTCCACTATTACCTCAGTTTTTAGCGTTAGCTTGTGCTAAACATTAAGAACTATCTAGAGCATTACATCTCTGTTAATATATACCTAGGCTGTTAGCATTAGCTAGTGCTAATCATCAAAAACTATATAAAGCATTATGTTCCTATTAATATATTAACTCAACTGTTAGCTTTAGCTAGTGCCAAACATCAAAATCTATCTAGAACATTGGTTATATATATTACCGTAGCTGTTAGCGTTAGCTAGTGCCATACAGCAAGTACTATGTAGAACAGTACATCATCTGTTAATGTTAGCTAGTGCTAAACACTGACAACTATCTAGAAAATTACCTCAGCATTTATATATTACCGGCGCCGTTAGCATTAGCTAGTGCTACACATCAAAATCTACCTAGAACATTATGTTAGCGTTTGCTAGTGCCATGTAGCAAGTACTATCTAGAACATTACTTTATCTGTTAATGTTAGCTAGTGCTCTTCTATCTAGAAAATGCTGCACCATTTAAGGTGGAATGGGAAAACTGGAAGGAGAAGCTGATCAGGTATCCTAAAGCACCAGAATGTAGCTTCTGCACCATTTAAGGTGGAATGGTAGTGTTTGAATGAAAGCTGGACGGGTAGCCTGAGGGGCCAGAATGTAGCTTCTGCACCATTTAAGGTGGAATGGGAGAATTTGAATGAAAGCTGGACGGGTAGTCTGAGGGGCCAGAATGTAGCTGCCGCACCATTTAAGGTGGAATGGGAGAATTTGAAACAAAAGCTCGATGGGTAGCCTGAGGTGCCAGAATGTAGCTTCTGCACCATTTAAGGTGGAATGGGAGTGTTTGAATGAAAGCTAGACGGATGGGTAGACTGAGGTGCCAGAATGTAGCTTGCGCACCATTTAAG
>JAMWET010004109.1:0-92500 GCA_024036415.1 Prochilodus magdalenae | reverse complement strand
ACAGTATAAAAGACACCTGCCTACAACCTCAGACACTCACACTCCAAACTCCACTATGGTGAAGACGAAAAAGCTGTCGGAGGACACCAGAAACCGAATTGTAGACCTGCACCAGGCTGGGAAGACTGAATCTGCAATAGGCAAGCAGCTTGATGTGAAGAAATCTACTGTGGGAGCAATAATCAGAAAATGGAAGACCTACAAGACCACTACTAATCTCCCTCGATCTGGGGCTCCACGCAAGATCTCAGCCCGTGGGGTCAAAATGATCACAAGAACGGTAAGGAAAAATCCCAGAACCACAAGGGGGGATCTAGTGAATGACCTGCAGGAAGCTGGGACCAACGTTACAAAGGCTACCATCAGCAACACACTACGACGCCAGGGACTCAGATCTTGCAGTGCCAGACGTGTCCCCCTGCTTAAGCCAGTCCATATCCAGGCACGTCTGAAGTTTGCTAGAGAGCATTTGGATGTTCCAGAAGAGTATTGGGAGAATGTCATATGGTCAGATGAAACCAAAGTAGAACTATTTGGTAAAAAACACAACTCGTCGTGTTTGGAGGAAAGTGAATGCGGAGTTGCATCCAAAGAACACCATACCAACTGTGAAGCATGGGGGTGGCAACATCATGCTTTGGGGCTGTTTCTCTGCAAAGGGACCAGGACGACTGGTCCGTGTACATGAAAGAATGAATGGGGCCATGTATTGTGAGATTTTGGGTGCAAACCTCCTTCCATCAGCAAGGGCAATGAAGATGAAACGTGGCTGGGTCTTTCAGCATGACAATGATCCCAAGCACACTGCCAGGGCAACAAAGGAGTGGCTTCGTAAGAAACATTTCAAAGTCCTGGAGTGGCCTAGCCAGTCTCCCGATCTCAACCCCATCGAAAACCTTTGGAGGGAGTTGAAAGTCCGTGTTGCCCGCCGACAGCCCCAAAACATCACTGCTCTAGAGGAGATCTGCATGGAGGAATGGGCCAACATACCAGCAACAGTGTGTGCCAACCTTGTGAAGACTTACAGAAAACGTTTGACCTCTGTCATTGCCAACAAAGGATATACAACAAAGTATTGAGATGAACTTTTGTTATTGACCAAATACTTGTTTTCCACCATTATTTGCAAATAAATTCTTTAAAAATCAGACAAAATGACTTTCTCAATTTTTTTCCACATTTTGTCTCTCATAGTTGAGGTCTACCTATGATGTCAATTACAGGCCTCTCTCATCTTTTTAAGTGGGACAACTTGCACAATTGGTGACTGACTAAATACTTATTTTCCCCACTGTATATGGCATTTAGCTGACGCTCTTATACAGAGCAACTTACAGGTTATTGCCCAAGGCATCCATCCATCCATCGCTACCCATCTCTCTAAGGCTTGATGGGCTTGATGGGCTTGCCCTCCCCATATCCATGTCAGTCCCTTTTGGGGAATGCCGGAACGCCGAACATATACACAAGATGGCTCATCCTGAAGGAAACAAGCGGAAGACTGATTACCACAGCTGGAACGCTCACTGAATTAGCGTGCTTGATCATCGCGGAGATGCGTTTTAGTAGCACGCTCACAGAAGCTCTCGCTGTTCTTCCTGGTTTCAGGTCTAGCTTCCTGGGAAGCATACTCCCATGCCTGGAGTGCAGCTTCCGTCATTTTTGCATTGGGTTCTTCAAAACGATCAATGCCTTAAAGTCCATGTACGTACCAAAGCAGACATCGTAGAGGACAAAGCATCAGAACGACCTCTAGCTTCTCTAGTTTCCAGACTTCCGGTGCGCTCCTGCAGTCGTGAGTTTTGTCCCGCCCCCGGTGATACGACCGCTTAACAGCATTTCTAGGAATTTGCTGTTTATTGCGCTTTTTTGGAAGCTTCATAGAAAGACAACACGTATCTAGAACCAAGTGACACCCGTGTCTATGTGGACACTCCGAATAAGCTCCTACCTTGTTCTTATTTTACCTCTGAGCTCCCACCTGAACCGAAGTGATGTGTCCAAATGGAGGCTGGTGGTGATTGAAGTTCTCCCCTCCAGAGACCTTTCCCATCCTCTTCCCTTCAAGGTCAGGGCTTGAAAGAAAGGTTCCAGGTGCGGGTAAGTGTGCAGCCCCTTACCCAACGATCTCAGCATCTCAGAAGCCGGTCCCATTTTCTTTCGCTCTATCTCTTTTAATCTAACTTCCCCCCACATTCCCATTACTCCAGAGTGGATCGCTATTAGGCCTCTAACAGAACTGTCAGTTCCTGAGCAGGAGAAGCCACTTCTGTGTCCCTTTGATGGGATTTAACGTTTTGTTCCTCTCCTCTCGCACCTCTTTAATAATAAATGACTTGTGCATTAGGCATTCTGCACAATTAAGGCTCGGGGTTTCAGAAGAGAAGGGGCTGTTCTTGTTAAATGGCAGAACCGGCTAGGCGTGCAATTTCCCCCACCGGCTCCCAGTTTCTTTCTAGCTCTGCTAGCATCCCGTATCCTACAAGTGGGGTACCTCAAACGTGCCCCCGTTAGATTCAGCTCCGTAGGAGAGCTCGGAATAAAACCAGTGCCGTGACGAGAGCCTGAACACCGTCGTACCAAATTCCTGCAAGCTGCCGAAGCGCCGGCGGCTCCTTTGTTAGCTCTGAAGTTGGTAAACGGGTAAATAAGCTCGAGGAGATGGCGCTAAGTGACACGATGTGGAGCACTTCAGCGCAAATTAGCTTAACGCTGAAAATTTTATAGCGCTTTTGACAGACGTCAGGAGGCTGAAAGCCTCTCGAAAGTGCCGATGGAGGGAGGAAAACAGCCCACACCTTGATTTGCTGGGTATTATGGGGTTGCCTGAGGTTGCAGGAACAGCCCTAAAGATCGCTGGAGCTCTGGAAGTGGTAGAAGCTATAATAGGATACAGTTTGTGATGAGATTAGCGGATCTCAGCCACAACAAGCGGAACGCAGAACAGGAGAGTTCACCGGTGTCATTATTCCGCTTGCTCCTATATGCGCTAGAGAAGTGTGAGTAAAGAATATCACCGAAGATAATTAGTCCTGATTGGTGTGGTACAGCATGGTCACCAAGACGGGGAATTGAACCCCAGTCTCCCAAATGGGCCGGTAACTTCCTGGTGGGCAGTGGTGTTCTCTGCTGCGCCACCCCAACCACTATGTGTCCTGTTTTCGTAACCCATCCATCGCTACCCATCTCTGGATTGGACAGGTGTCACCGAGGTGACCCATTGACCGAGATGAAAACATCAGTACTACTCTATGTAAAGAGAAGCCCACCGGATGAAATGAGCCTGTGGCTGAAACCTACCTAATACCATGTGACCTCCACGAGCACCAATACCCGCTGTGATTGGCTTGGACAAGGATGTAGCCACATCAATGTTCAGACACTCTTCCATCACAGGATTGGTCAGGTGGTCCAGATTTGGTGGATGCCTCCCTGGCACAATTCCGAGGAGAATCCCCTGTAGACTGGGATTTTAGCCACGGCTGGTAGACCTGTACACTTCCATACACCTGCAGATTCAGCTACTTCCTTCACACTATGGTCTTTGGCCACGCCCACATGCAGTCATCCTTTTAGCCAGTCATTAACATCTGCCTTGTGACAATTTAGTTAGCTAGGCTAATCACTTGGAGCTAATGCTAGTAGCTAGCGTTACCTGTAGGGTGACCACATGTCCGGTTTAAGGCCGGATAGTCCGGTTTCTCGACTCCCAGTCCTGTAGGCCGGCTCGGTACCTGGACGGACGCCTAGCAGTCCTCTTTTCGGGATGACCTATTTGCAACGTTCACTCGCCAACAATGTGATGTGTGCCACTGGCTCACGTCCGTGTCTAAAGACATTGCATTTGATTGGTTTAACAAGGTCATGTGATGTCATGACTTGCCTACCGGCTAACCACAGGTCAGTCCTCCAAATGCTAGTCATTTAGTAAGCTCCCGTCTGACTCACGCATGTCATCCATTCCATTCCCTGCACTGTAGCACCTCTTCCCAATCTACGGATCCTGTCACTCACAGCCCACAGGTATCTATAGCCCCATCATCCTCGTGTGGCGCCATCTGCTGGAACCTGAATGTACTACCACCTTAAACACACAAGGTGGCTCTTTTTTTTTTTTTTTTCTTGAGAGCTCACTCGTGTCTCTTTGAACACAGTAACGAAATTTTAAACTCAGCTCGGATGTGCAGAAATCTGTTACGTAGGGATGATGTGTTGACTCGTTTTCACTTACCAAACTGACGAAGTGACTGTAACCGGGGTAAATGCGAGCTGGTCAGTCTGTAAGGAAGGACAGGTTTCCACCCCGCTGACTCTGCAGCGCACCAACAAACGAACCAAGGTGACCCGGGCCTTCAGCTTACTCAACAAGAGCAGGTGCGGAGCGGCCCGCGGTGGCCTGTCAGAGAGAGCTCCAATCTGGCCGGCCTATCTGTTCCCTCCCACGCGTCCATGAACGTCTGGAGCCCCGCGATTAGGCTGCGGCAGCCCAGTCAATGAGATATTGATTTCTGTGCTGTTATTGAGGCTGTCACAATGCAGACTCCTGATTGACTGATGCCAGAGCTCCCGCTGCCATCTTTTCCCTGCGCCAGCACCAAGGAAGTTGGAGGGCGTCCTTGCACCCGTCCTGCTCTGGTGTTTCTGAGTCTTTAAGCGATTCACATTCATTTCAGAGGCTCCTAACGAGAAGAGCCCCCTGAACCCCCACCACCACCACCACTCTGACCCCCACCCTCGCCCAACCACCAGCACTCTGCTGCTCCCCCGAACCCCCACCGACCCTCCTCTGAGCGCCCCTCGCCCAACCACCACCACTCTGCTGCCCCCCCAGACCATCACTGACACTCCCTAGCCCTACCACCACCACCACCACTCTGACACCCCCTGAAAAATCTTGACCAGCATCACTCTGCCCCCTCCCAACCACCACCACCCCCTTTGCCCCACCACGACAACCACTCAGCGCCCTCCCCACCACAGCACCATCACTCTGAAACCCCCCACCAGACAACACCACCACTTCTCTGACCCGCCGGCCCCACCACTCTGCCCTGCAACTCCTCACCCCACCACTACCCTAAAGCCCCCACCCCACCACCACTCTGACCCGCACTACCACCACCACTATTCTGAGACCCCCCTGTACAACCTTGAGCACCATCACTCTGTGTCCCTCTCTCCCAACCACCACCACCCCCTTTGCCCCACCACAGTAACCACTCAGCACCCACCCGCCCCATCACCATAACTCTGAGAAACCCCACCCGACGGCACCACCACTTCTCATCCCCGCCGGCCCCACCACTCTGCCCCGCAACCCCCAACCCCCACCACCACTCTGAACCTGCTTCGCCCCACTAGTCTGACCCCTCTTCCCCTCCACCACCACTCTGACCCCCGTCTCCATCACCAGCCACTTCCGCCCTTCACCACAACTACGACCCCCCACTCAACCCAACAACACCACATTAACCACCACCTCCCTCTCCATCACCACCACTCTGCCACTTCCGCCCCACCACCACTCTGAGCCACCTTAACCCAACAACACCAGTTTACCCCACCCCCCCTCGCCCCACCCCCACCACTGTGCCCCCCATTAGTGCTCTACAGGTCTGTCAGGACACGCAGTGAGTACGACAGTGACGTATGTATATGAGTATTATGTGATTTATGCCTCAAACGTAGAAACAGAAGTAGGCGCACACCTTTCTCTTCCTCTCCGTTCTGCTCTTATATATCTATCTATCTATGTTCTTTATTTTTTTCAAGGTTGTTTATAATTCCGGGACAGAGTTATCGATTTCGCTGTTCCGAAACCCCCTGAAAAGCCTGTCGCCTTGATCATTACATCTGCTTTGTTGCTGTTTATTCATTTTTATTTATTTATTTTTCGTCTTTTCCCGGCCGAGCCGCAAGCACAGTGATTTTATGAATATCTCTGGTGTCTTTGTTCTTTACTGAGCCTATTTACCGCCGGTGGCTCTCAGATTCCACGAAGGTACGTGCTTAATACAGCACCCAACGTCCGGACACATCAATTCCGAATTGTCGCTGCTTTGATTTGGATTTGTTGTTTCTCCTTTTTCTTTTTTTTTTTTCTTTTTCTTTTTTTAGGGCTCTATTCTATAAAACCACTCGTTTAGCTGTAAATGGTCTCTGATAATCTGATGTCCCTGAGTTTCTTGGGTAAAACTGGATGTTCTGTTTCAAGTTTGAACCTTTAACAGCCAACACAGCTGAGTATCCGTTGACGATCTCCTTATTTCCAGATGTAAATATATGAGTATATATTTTTCAATTGGGCCAGGACAGATAACCTACGGATGTTTTCTACCGCACCTGGCCATGAGGTTTAAATACTGATGTATTGATGCCTGATCTCTGTGAGATGACTCGCCTATAGCATTTCTGGTGTTTCATATTGAAACGCAGCTGGGGTTTTTTGTCCGTTCTACTTAAACTGTGCATGTGGAAGAAACTGTTTGGTGCATACGTGTTGGATTTTATAAACTTGTAACTTAATAAAAACCTTAAAAGGCCCGTGTTTCCGACTCATCTCATTATGCACCCCGTCTGGGAGAGTTCCTCTGGAGCGAAGAATCTGTATTCATCAGTGGAAATGGGCTTTGGCTCACGGTTTGACCCTTTGACCCTCAGTATCAGTAGCATGTTCTGGGCATCAGTACCGGAGATAGGGTGCTGAGACGGCTAATTGGGGCGAAGCCGGTTTCAGAGCTGTAATCGAATGTGAGCTTTGTGAAGTTCAATAAGACTTCAGAAGACCCAGCTCCAGGGATTCACACTGGGACGATATGCACGGCCTCTTTAGTCCACGAGATCTAAGAGGATTACGTGTTTGCCGTAGCCGCATGTAGAGCAAAGTGCTATAGCCGTTCTTTTCCATCTGAGGAAGCCAAGAGCATTAGGACACGCTAATGCTTCCTATCTGAAGCCATATTAGCATGCTAATTGCTGTGGTGCTTATTTAATTAGCAGGCTGCACTTAATAGGCTATTTTTAGCGAAACTAGCTAATAAAGCTAACGTTTTGGCTAATATCTACTCCAGCAGGGAAGGGAAACCGATTCCGCTCTAAGGCTCTGGTAAACACAGCAGCCCCGCGCACACCCACACGGCCTAAATATATGTATGCATGTTAGCCATGGCATCTCGTTAGCTTTGGCGAATCTGAAAAATGTTAATTAGACAGCTGGAATGTTGAAGTTCTTTCAGGGCTTCACGTCGCTCGCAAATAACCGCAGGCGTGTAGCCTCTGATTTGATGGTTCAAATTAAGCAGCTCATCACAGCGGAGCACTTTCCTCTTTCATTCGGAGGCGCGCAGAGAGCGGCGCTGCTTTTTAAGGAGGTATGCATGCCTGAAGTCGGAGCGTTAGCAGCATAGCGCTGGTACTTAGTGATGCAAAAGCACATTGCAAGCAAGCTCTCGAAGGCCACATTACACTGCCAGTGGAGCGTGTGCCAGAAGGCAGCAAACAAGGCGCTCGCTGGCTTTTAGCGCTCCCTGATCTGCTAATTCAGACCAGTGCGTTATGCTAACAGGAGAGGAATTAGCAGCACGCTGGCAGAACTGGAGGATATTAAAAAGTTTGTGGTCATTGTTTTCAGCATTTCAAAGGCTCTTCAGTTACATATGACGATGATGAAGAAGTGGAGCTATAGCTGGAGCTAACAGAATCCCTCATATTTGGAAAGTGGTGATCATAGCTCAGAGTACACAGTACAAGTACATGACTGTACACTCATCATCAAAAGAACAGCTGCACCCAGAAGAAGGTGTGGGAGTGCAGGAAGATAAAGGTGACCAGGATCAATAACTGGTGATAAATTTAGACTGATATGATCAATATTTATTGAGCTACACATACAGAAGTCTGTCTCTCAGTATGGCGTCGGGCCGCCGTGTTTGCTAACCCAACACGCCAGACGTCTCGGTATGGAGCTGTAGAGGTTCCTAATGGAGTCCTGTGATAATCCATCCCATGCAGCTTGAACATCCTCACACAGTTCCTGCAGATGGTGCGGTAGGGGTGGAGGTGGAGGGACACCAGGCCTTCTGGACGTGTGACGACAAACCGTTCATCTCGGTGCTGACCACGGTGCCTCCACACACGGATTCGTTGGGCGTCTCCACCAAGACTAAAGCGGGACTCGTCACTGAAGATGACCCGCTGCCATTCTGAGTCACTCCATGACAGTCTGGTACGACACCACTGCAGTCTTTGGTGACGGTGACGTGGTGTTAAGGACAGTCATGGTAACAGTCTGTGTGAGTGTAGTCCTGCGCGGTGCAGCCGTCTGCCAATGGTGCTGCTGCTAACGGTGACTCATGGAGGACACCACTGCTCGTTGAATGTCTGTTCAAAGGTTGGTAGGTAGGTAGGGTAGGTAAGTAAATAGGCAGGTAGGTAAGGAGGGAGATTGGTAGGTAGGTGGTTGGGTAGGTAGAGCGGTAGGTAGGCATGAAGGGTAGGTAGGAATATAAATAGGTAGGATTTGGGTAGGTAGACAGGAAGGTGGGTAGGTATGTGGAGATGTGGTTGGGAAGGCAGGTATGTACTGTAGGTAGCTAATTGGCTAAATACAGAGGAAGGTAGGCAGGTAGTTTTGTAGGTAGGGAGGTAGTTAGGTAGGTAATTGGTTAAGTATGGAGGTAGGTAGGCAGGTGGGGTAGGGAGGTTGGGAGGTTGGTATGTAGGTAGTTGGATAGGGAGGGAGGTAGGCAGATAGGGTAGGTAGGTAGATGTGTAGATAAGTGGGTGGATAGACAGGTATGTAGGTAGGTAAATGGGTAAGTAGGGAGGGAGATAGGCAGGTAGGGTAGGGAACTGGGGAAGTATAGAGGTGGATAGGCAGGTGGTGTAGGGAACTGGGGAAGTATGGAGGTGGATAGGCAGGTAGGGTAGGTAATTGGGGAAGTATAGAGGTGGATAGGCAGGTGGGGTAGGGAACTGGGGAAGTATGGAGGTGGATAGGCAGGTAGGGTAGGGAACTGGGGAAGTATGGAGGTGGATAGGCAGGTGGGGTAGATAAGTGGGGAAGTATGGAGGTGGATAGGCAGGTAGGGTAGGTAACTGGGGAAGTATGGAGGTGGATAGGCAGGTAGGGCGGGTAACTGTTGAAGTATGGAGGTGGATAGGCAGGTAGGGTAGGTATCTGGGGAAGTATGGAGGTGGATAGGCAGGTAGGGTAGGTAACTGTTGAAGTATGGAGGTGGATAGGCAGGTAGGGTAGGTAACTTGAAGTATGGAGGTGAATAGGCAGGTAGGGTAGGTAACTGGGGAAGTATGGAGGTGGATAGGCAGGTAGGGTAGGTAACTGGGGAAGTATGGAGGTGGATAGGCAGGTAGGGTAGGGAACTGGGTGAGTATGGAGGTGAATAGGCAGGTAGGGTAGGTAACTGGGGAAGTATGGAGGTGGATAGGCAGGTAGGGTAGGTAACCAGGGATGTATAGAGGTGGATAGGCAGGTAGGGTAGGTAACTGGGGAAGTATGGAGGTGGATAGGCAGGTAGGGTAGGTAACTGGGGAAGTATAGAGGTGGATAGGCAGGTAGGGTAGGTAACTGGGGGAGTATGGAGGTGGATAGGCAGGTAGGGTAGGTAACTGGGGAAGTATGGAGGTGGATAGACAGGTAGGGTAGGTAACTGGGGAAGTACGGAGGTGGATAGGCAGGTAGGGTAGGTATCTGGGGAAGTATGGAGGTGGATAGGCAGATAGGGTAGGTAACTGGGGAAGTACAGAGGTGGATAGACAGGTAGGGTAGGTAACTGGGGAAGTATGGAGGTGGATAGGCAGGTAGGGTAGGTAACTGGGGAAGTATGGAGGTGGATAGGCAGGTAGGGTAGGTAACTGGGGAAGTACAGAGGTGGATAGACAGGTAGGGTAGGTAACTGGGGAAGTATGGAGGTGGATAGGCAGGTAGGGTAGGTAACTGGGTGAGTATGGAGGTGGATAGGCAGGTAGGGTAGGTAACTGTTGAAGTATGGAGGTGGATAGGCAGGTAGGGTAGGTAACTGGGGAAGTACGGAGGTGGATAGGCAGGTAGGGTAGGTAACTGGGGGAGTATGGAGGTGGATAGGCAGGTAGGGTAGGTAACTGGGGAAGTATGGAGGTGGATAGGCAGGTAGGGTAGGTAACTGGGGAAGTACGGAGGTGGATAGGCAGGTAGGGTAGGTAACTGGGGAAGTACGGAGGTGGATAGGCAGGTAGGGTAGGTAACTGGGGAAGTACGGAGGTGGATAGGCAGGTAGGGTAGGTATCTGGGGAAGTATAGAGGTGGATAGGCAGGTGGGGTAGGTAACTGGGGAAGTATGGAGGTGGATAGGCAGGTAGGGTAGGTAACTGGGGAAGTACGGAGGTGGATAGGCAGGTAGGGTAGGTAACTGGGGAAGTACGGAGGTGGATAGGCAGGTAGGGTAGGTATCTGGGGAAGTATGGAGGTGGATAGGCAGGTAGGGTAGGTAACTGGGGAAGTTTGGAGGTGGATAGGCAGGTAGGGTAGGTAACTGGGGAAGTACGGAGGTGGATAGGCAGGTAGGGTAGGTAACTGGGGAAATACGGAGGTGGATAGGCAGGTAGGGTAGGGAACTGGGTGAGTATGGAGGTGGATAGGCAGGTAGGGTAGGTAACTGGGGAAGTATGGAGGTGGATAGGCAGGTAGGGTAGGTAACTGGGGAAGTATGGAGGTGGATAGGCAGGTAGGGTAGGTAACTGGGGAAGTATGGAGGTGGATAGGCAGGTAGGGTAGGTAACTGGGGAAGTATGGAGGTGGATAGGCAGGTAGGGTAGGTAACTGGGTGAGTACGGAGGTGGATAGGCAGGTAGGGTAGGTAACTGGGTGAGTATGGAGGTGGATAGGCAGGTAGGGTAGGTAACTGGGTAAGTACCTAAGGGGTGGGTAGCCATGCTGAGGTTAACCTGAGGTAACATCGGCTAAACGTTTCCAGATTTGCCCGGCAGCTTAACCTCTGTGATGGGAAGATCCGCTGTTGTGCGAGTGCCTCTCCGAACGCCCTCCGAACGAGCCTTTCTGATACACTGCACCTCTAATGGCAGCGATATCGGATCAGGGTAGGGGCTGGGCTGGGTCATGCTCATTCGCAAGCTGAATAGTGAGTAATTAGAAGTTCAGTAGAGCCGAGCGTTTTCCTAATTAAGTATAAATGCCAGGCTCGTCAGGAAGAGGCCCCGGCTCCATCCGAATGCCAGCCGGAGATTTTATTAGTAAACAGCATGCCAGGAAGTCATTCTCTCCCTCCTAATCACCGAAACACACTCACACGCACACTTCTGAGCTGTACAATCAAAGCCCGGGCCAATAAATCATCATATTAACGTTGTTTTATGGTTCTGACATTACATAGAGACATTTCAGCTGCTTGTTTTAACAGGAAGATTGAAGCGCGTTCATCCCCGGGCATGTCCGTGAAGGATCGCAGGCTTGGTTGGAGGCCTCCATCACAGACGGATAATAACGCTGACGTTTTAATGAACACCTAATAGTGGGGTTTTCATGTACAGCCCTATAAGGTTTGGTGAGACTTGTCTTCGACTCTATTTGACACTGACATCGCTATGCCATAAGCATCACGGCGATATGCCGTATGAAGGATTTAGTTCATTAATTTAGGAACGTAATCTCTGTTGTTTGCCATAACACATGCTGTTATGTTAGGGAGCACACACTTAACAAGGTTAATTAAGATCTTGCTATGTGTTCAGTAAGGGCCAAATAAGACACTTATAAATTGGGCATTCACCCTGTATTAAAGTGTTTTCATTATTAGCACATAATTGGAGGCTTATTCTGTCAACATCCCATAATTCATAATAGCAACTGTAGGGATGGAGGGAGATTGGCAGGTAGGTGGTTGGGTAGGGATGGAGGGAGATTGGCAGGTAGGTGGTTGGGTAGGGATGGAGGGAGATTGGCAGGTAGGTGGTTGGGTAGGGAGGGAGGGAGATTGGCAGGTAGGTGGTTGGGTAGGGAGGGAGGGAGATTGGCAGGTAGGTGGTTGGGTAGGGATGGAGGGAGAATGGTAGGTAGGTGGTTGGGTAGGGATGGAGGGAGATTGGAAGGTAGGTGGTTGGGTAGGGAGGGAGGGAGACTGGTAGGTAGGTGGTTGGGTAGGGAGGGAGGGAGATTGGCAGGTAGGTGGCTGGGTAGGTAGGTGGTTGGGTAGGTAGGTAGGTAGGTAGGTGGTTTGGTAGGGATGGAGGGAGATTGGCAGGTAGGTGGTTGGGTAGGGATGGAGGGAGATTGGCAGGTAGGTGGTTTGGTAGGGATGGAGGGAGATTGGCAGGTAGGTGGTTGGGTAGGGATGGAGGGAGATTGGCAGGTAGGTGGTTGGGTAGGGAGGGTGGAAGATTGGCAGGTAGGTGGTTGGGTAGGGAGGGAGGGAGGGAGACTGGTAGGTAGGTGGTTGGGTAGGGAGGAAGGGAGACTGGTAGGTAGGTGGTTGGGTAGGGATGGAGGGAGATTGGCAGGTAGGTGGTTGGGTAGGGATGGGGGGAGATTGGCAGGTAGGTGGTTGGGTAGGGATGGAGGGAGACTGGTAGGTAGGTGGTTGGGTAGGTAGGTGGTTGGGTAGGTAGGTAGTTAGGTGGTTTGGTAGGGATGGAGGGAGATTGGCAGGTAGGTGGTTGGGTAGGGATGGAGGGAGATTGGCAGGTAGGTGGTTGGGTAGGGAGGGAGGGAGATTGGCAGGTAGGTGGTTGGGTAGGGATGGAGGGAGATTGGCAGGTAGCTGCTTGGGTAGGGAAGGAGGGAGATTGGTAGGTAGGTGAGGAGGGAGGGAGGGAGATTGGCAGGTAGGTGGTTGGGTAGGTAGGGAGGGAGGAAGATTGGTAAGTAGGTGGTTGGGTAAGGAGGGTGGGAGATTGGCAGGTAGGTGGCTGGGTAGGTAGGTGGTTGGGTAGGTAGGTGGTTGGGTAGGGAGGGAGGGAGACTGGTAGGTAGGTGGTTGGGTAGGGAGGGAGGGAGACTGGTAGGTAGGTGGTTGGGTAGGGATGGAGGGAGACTGGTAGGTAGGTGGTTGGGTAGGGATGGAGGGAGATTGGCAGGTAGGTGGTTGGGTAGGGAGGGTGGAAGATTGGCAGGTAGGTGGTTGGGTAGGGAGGGAGGGAGACTGGTAGGTAGGTGGTTGGGTAGGGAGGGAGGGAGATTGGTAGGTAGGTGGTTGGGTAGGGATGGAGGGAGATTGGCAGGTAGGTGGTTGGGTAGGGAGGGAGGGAGACTGGTAGGTAGGTGGTTGGGTAGGGAGGGAGGGAGACTGGTAGGTAGGTGGTTGGGTAGGGAGGGAGGGAGATTGGCAGGTAGGTGGTTGGGTAGGTAGGTAGGTAGGTGGTTTGGTAGGGATGGAGGGAGATTGGCAGGTAGGTGGTTGGGTAGGGATGGAAGGAGATTGGCAGGTAGGTGGTTGGGTAGGGATGGAGGGAGATTGGCAGGTGGGTGGTTGGGTAGGGAGGGTGGAAGATTGGCAGGTAGGTGGTTGGGTAGGTAGGGAGGTTAAGTAGGTAGGTAAGGAGGTGGGTAGGGTGGGAGATTGGTAGGTAGGTGGTTGAGTAGGGAGGGAGGGAGACTGGTAGGTAGGTGGTTGGGTAGGGAGGGAGGGAGATTGGCAGGTAGGTGGTTGGGTAGGGATGGAGGGAGATTGGCAGGTAGGTGGTTGGGTAGGGAGGGAGGGAGACTGGCAGGTAGGTGGTTGGGTAGGGAGGGAGGGAGATTGGCAGGTAGGTGGTTGGGTAGGTAGGTAGGTAGGTGGTTGGGTAGGTAGGTAGGTAGGTGGTTGGGTAGGGAGGGAGGGAGACTGGTAGGTAGGTGGTTGGGTAGGGATGGAGGGAGATTGGCAGGTAGGTGGTTGGGTAGGGATGGAGGGAGATTGGCAGGTAGGTGGTTGGGTAGGGAGGGTGGAAGATTGGCAGGTAGGTGGTTGGGTAGGGAGGGAGGGAGACTGGTAGGTAGGTGGTTGGGTAGGGATGGAGGGAGATTGGCAGGTAGGTGGTTGGGTAGGGAGGGTGGAAGATTGGCAGGTAGGTGGTTGGGTAGGGAGGGAGGGAGATTGGTAGGTAGGTGGTTGGGTAGGGAGGGAGGGAGATTGGTAGGTAGGTGGTTGGGTAGGGATGGAGGGAGATTGGTAGGTAGGTGGTTGGGTAGGGAGGGTGGAAGATTGGCAGGTAGGTGGTTGGGTAGGGAGGGAGGGAGACTGGTAGGTAGGTGGTTGGGTAGGGAGGGTGGAAGATTGGCAGGTAGGTGGTTGGGTAGGGAGGGAGGGAGACTGGTAGGTAGGTGGTTGGGTAGGTAGGGAGGTTAAGTAGCTAGGTAGGAGGTGGGTAGGGTGGGAGGGAGGTTGGTAGGCTTGTGTTAAGGAGCACACACTTAACAAGGTTAATTAAGATCTTGTTATGTGTTCAATAAGGGCCAAATAAGACACTTTTGGCTGTTCAGGATGTATTAACTTGTTTTTATTATCTGTACATAACGGGGGGGCTTATTATGTCAACATTCCATAATTCATATTTGCATTACTGTTATGTGCCAGAGACACATGCATGTTTTGTTTTCTTCTTTTTTGTCCTCCATCCGACTTCCCAGGTGGAGCTGCACTTAGTCATTTCCTGCACCCCCTGTTCACCAATCAGAGTTGCTGTTGTCTGAGCAGGGGGCGGGGCCCTGAAGTTAAATCCCCTACCTGAGCACATGTGGAGGGGAGCCATATTGTGTGTGTGAGGGTGGTGTGGTCGCTGGCTGGGTTGGTCTTGCTCTTTGCCTCATATCGATTGCTCTCCCTCTCCTATCTCTCTTCTCTCTCTTTCTCCTCTTTCTCCTCTCTCTCCTCTCTCTCCTCTATCTTCTCTCTCTCCTCTCTCTCACTAATAATCAGTTTCTCTACTCGCCGTGATGTGTGGACAGACAGGTAGGTCTTTACTCCTCACCACAGTATCACTTGAGCCCATCCCATTTCACCCCTCGCCCCTAGCACTTCCCCTACCCTCGGTTTTGCGTGTTCAGGTCTAGGGGTAGGGTTGTCTTGATTTTTGCTGAGATGGAGGTGCAGGTGAAGTGTTAGGGCACACTCCAAACAGGGTGTTATGAGAATTCCCAGAATGCCCTGCAGTTCATCGGCAAGATGGCTGCACCAGTGACCAAAGAGTCAGATAAGTATGAGTATGGTCTCTGTTACTAAAAGCCACTGTCATATAAGATCACCATGGTAACAGCGTTTTAGGGTAATTTTCTTCATGTACATGTAAAAAGCGCTAGTACTACGCTGATGTCTCGGCATCACCTAGCGACATTACCCGTTCCACCTTAAATGGTGCAGCAGCCTCAGGCGCCAGGACGTAACTGCTGCACCATTTAAGGTGGAACGGGGAATTTCGCTAGGTGGCTCTGAGACATCAGCGTAGTACTAGCGCTTTTTAAGGTGGAACAGGGAAATTGGATCATGAAGCTGGAGATTAAAGAGCTCAGCTTCATATCACTTGGAATTCTTGGTGGTGATAATAAATAATTGCCCCGCCCCCCTGCCTCTTTGAAGTCATATGGTGCCCTAAATGTATTTAAGCAGTGAGGAGCTGAACTCCACCCTCCTCTGCTGGCACTGCAGACTGCTCTTGTTTATTGGGCAACTCGTTTGATTGATTGATTGATTGATGTGTAAAACTGAAGTCTGATTTTCATCTGTTTACATAAAAGCTGCTGGCAACACCTGATGACGTATCCGGTTCCTGAAGGGATTCATAGGGGGGCAGATTTCAACCACTACCCCGTCTAACTCAGTTTCAAAGGGTTAGGGTTACACTCGAAAACAAGGGGAAGGGGGAAAACAAGAAACGAGATTGGGCCTTGGTATAGACACACCAGGTAAGGGGCGAGTTCCACTCTATGTATTTTTGGCAGAACAGTTAGGTAGGTGTTTATTTATCTTTTTTTTCTTTTTCACCTTTGCTCCTGGTAGGCCACATCAGCGTTCAGACACTCAAAGAACTGGTCAGGTGGTCCAGATTTGGTGGAGGCCTTCCCTGGCACAGTTCCGAGGAGAATTCCCTGTAGGCTGGGATTGTATCCACTGCTGGTAGACCCATATGACCGTACGCTTCCATACACCTGCAGATTCAGCTACTTTCTCCACACTATGGTCTTTGGCCACGCCCACATGCAGTCCCTCCTTTTAGCCAATCATTAACATCTGCTCTGGAGCGTTTACCACACATGGAACGAGACATTCCCTGCACTGTAGCACCTCTTCCCAATCTATGGATCCTGTCACTCACACCCCACAGGTATTTATAGCTCCATCATCCTCATGGAGCGCCATCTGCAGGAGCCTGAAGGTACTACCACCTTAAACACACAAGGTGACCGATTTTTGTCTGGGTCCTCATTAAATTTTTGAGAAATGAATATGGCGTAGTTTGGGAAAAGCTGGGAACAATATGAACTCTGTTTTCTCTTTTTCTCTAAATTCACGAAACTCCAGACATCATTTAACCTCGGCTTTCAGCCTCACACTTTCCGCATCGCATGTTGCAGCTTGACCCAAAAGATTTCATAACAAAGCCCCAACCGTGCACCATTGATTTCTTGTCTGCGGCGTATTCCAACTTAACCTAGATTCCCGATGCCGAATGCTAATTCGTGGCGGCTAATCTACCGCGACGCCGTAGGGTCAGACATTAATCTGCGCTTTAGACACAGGTCTTCCAATATCCTTCATTTTGCATTGGTGAACTTTCAGTCTGCATACCGGTGATCCTTTCATACATGAGCGGAGGTGGTGCGCCGTATTGAGTGTGATGGGACTCCCTACCAGGGTAATTATGTTGGAGATTGCCTCCCACTACACATCCTCGCCGCCTCCCTCGTCGGCATGCGGGCGTCATTAAATCAATGCGGCACGATGTTCACTCACGCCACGCTGACGCAGCTGACAAATAGCCTGTGTTAATGCACAGCTCGCAGGCGATACAAAATAAGAGCCGTGTCAAAGGAGCCATCCACGGCATCGCCATGAAAACATCTTCATCGCGATCCCACACACTCGCTTCAAAAGCGCGACGCGGATTCAAAGAGGAAGGTCATGGTGGAACCTCCGCACACCGCCAGCCGTGCATTTTAGAGGCCAGCGGGAGGCCAGAGGAGCCAAAGTATTGTAATTCCTAAATAACGCTTTTCAGCCGTCATCCCAACCAGCCGAGGCTGGGGCGGCAGAGACAGGAAGCTGTTCTGTGGCACTTTGGAACAAGGGCAAAAAGTGGATTGCCTTGAATTCCTGTCCTTAGCAATGACATGCTAATCCGTAACTCAATAAAGCAGTCCAAGGACGTTTCCGAGCTGCATAAGCGGCCCGGTCCGAGGTATTGCACAGCGCCTCACATCGGCATCCGGACATGATTTGGAATATCTTTATTCCGCTTCTCATCAGGCCGCCCCGTTCTGCCGAGTGGCGCTAGCGGGGGCCGTGTGCAACTGTATGCAAGGCGAAGTGGGGTGTCAGGATTTTAATGCCTGGGTTAATCTGTTGGCAAAGGCCGGGGTTTTTCACGGGTCTGTCCTTGGTGGAAAGGTTGAGTGAAGGCTTCCCTGTCTGTAAACTTTAGGTTTTAGTATTCCATGCCAGGCCTCCGAGTCTGACTCTTGCCAGGCATTCAAGCAAAGTTTCACAGCAAGTTTCATGGTGGGTTGACTGTGAGAGGATAAAGGTGTATATGCATGTTCTATGGGATGTAGTTTTTGTACAGGATGGACTTGTAACCCCTTAAACACACCCCTGGGATCTGGGCTGTGCTATAGGCATATGCCATACATCCACCAGCTTCCTTGTATCTCCACTCACTGTCCACTGTATCAGCTCCACGGACCATACAGGACACTCTGTAGGTGTACAGGTCCAGACTGTAGTCCATCTGTTTCTCTGTATACTGTATTACCCTGTTCTTCAATGGTCAGGACCCCCACAGGACCACCACAGAGCAGGTAGTATGTGGGTGGTGGATCATTCTCAGCACTGCAGTGACACTGACGTGGTGGTGGTGTGTTAGTGTGGGTGGTGCTGGTGTGAGTGGATCAGACACAGCAGTGCTGCTGGAGTGTTTAGACACTGTGTCCACTCACTGTCCACTCTATTAGACACTCCTACCTTGCTGCTCCACCTTGTAGATGGACAGTCAGAGACGATAGCTCATCTGCTGCTGCACAGTGCAGTGTGGGTCATCCTCTAGTCCTTCATGAGTGGGCACAGGACGCTGCCCACAGGATGGTGCCCACAGGATGGTGCCCACAGGACACATTTGGCTAGATAGTTTTGGTTGGTGGACGATTCTCAGTCCTGCCATCACCTGGTAGGACTGCAGCTCTGCATCTCAACCTCACCTGGCTGCACCTGGCCAGGAATCCTTACCCATCACCTGCTCCACAGTGCCGCCATTAACGAGCAAACTGGGATTCATTTTTATTCAGCTTACACAACTGGGCCATGGGGGGGCTGAAGCCTATCCCAGTGATCAATGGGCGGTAGGGCAGGACAAACGGCCAGTCCATCGCATGGCAGTCAGGCACTCCATTCACCTGACTGCAGACACACGGAGAAGACCCAGGCCCTACCTCTTGCAGTGAGACAAACGGACTACCCACGTGCCTTAAACCTCTTAGCCACTTATCCTCCCGAATCATAGGTGGTGCTGGGGTCTGTGCCAATGGGCAGGAGGCCGGAGACACCCTGGACAGGCTGCCAGTCCATCACAGACATCTTAAGTTCTCAGACAACTTCAACTTCTTTTCAAATAACATCAGTTGAATAAGATGCTACACAGAAATGCACCAGGCAGCTGGACACTGAGCACAGTGAGCAGACGCACTCTCCTTCTCATCACACTGCAGGACGGATCTGACAGACCGGGGATAACAAACCGGCACATCGCATGCCGACTGTAACCGTGCATCATCTAAAGCGACTTCACCAGACATTTTTTAACAAGGCACATTAGGTACACCACCCGCCCCCCCTCCTCCAGGAAAGCTACCACCCACGCGAGACTGAAATTGAATCCATGTTTTAATTAAATCTAAACATTACGACTTCAATAACATTATATTATCGGATCCAGGAGACTGGACATCTCCAATATAATAACAGGGTATTAATGAGCGCTGAGAGCCAGGGGTAAAACGAGTCCATCGCCCATCCCAGCGACAGTGACGTGCCGTGTTGATGGCGCCGCAGAATCTCTCATCATTTGCGAGGGCAGTGCTCCCCAGACGGCGGTTGTCTTGGGTCATTTTGGTTAAACAAGACATGAGAGGACCGAAGACGTTGGACTTTTGGCTAAGGGTCGGGCACTGCGATATTTTATGCGGCTCTGACCTCAGAGGAATGGACTCGGCTGGTGGATCGATAAAAGGGAAGGCCTTCTGATGGGGATGGACGGAAGTGTCAATAGGAAACAAATTGAATCTGCCTCATAAATTCAAGCTCCCTCCGCACTGATCTCATACTTGCCACTCATTTATTCATTCTCAGGGAGACAGAGTTCTGGACAAACGCATGCCTTCCTCCCCTGCGCTGCCAGTAATGATACTGATGGGAAGGCGAGGGGGTCGAATATATAGAGAGCCAATATAGCACGGCGTACAATCAATGAAGCCGTGCTCTGGACCGGCTGGTGTGATAGGAAGTTGAGAACTGTGTGTGGAGCAAGGATGGTGGAGCTGTTGTGTGGAGTGGGGAAACTGGAGAAGTGGAGTAAGGCTGGAACGAGGGTGAAGCGGCAGTGTGGAGATAAGACAGTGAGGTGGCAATGTAAAGGGAGGATGGTTAAAGAGAGGTGGTGTGGAGGGAGGACGGTGGGGAGGCACTGTGGAACGAGGACGGTGGAGTGGCGGTGTAGAGCCAAGAAAGTGGAGTGGTTGTGTAGAGTGAAGTTGGTGGAGCGTCATTGTACAGCAAGGAAGGTGGAGCGGTGGTGTGGAGCTGGGGATGATGGAGGAGTGGTGGTGAGGAGTGAAGATGGTGGAATGACAATGTAGAGTGAGAACACCGGGGCGGTGGTGAAGAACAAGGAAGGTGGAGCGGCGGTGTAGAGCAAAGAAGGTGGAGTGGTTGTGTAGAGTGACGTTGGTGGAGCGGCAGTGTACAACAAGGAAGGTGGAGTGGTGGTGTAGAGCAAAGAAAGTGGAGCGGTTGTGTAGAGTGAAGTTGGTGGAGCGTCATTGTACAGCAAGGAAGGTGGAGCGGTGGTGTGGAGCTGGGGATGATGGAGGAGTGGTGGTGAGGAGTGAAGATGGTGGAATGACAATGTAGAGTGAGAACACCGGGGCGGCGGTGAAGAACAAGGAAGGTGGAGCGGCGGTGTAGAGCAAAGAAGGTGGAGTGGTTGTGTAGAGTGACGTTGGTGGAGCGGCAGTGTACAGCAAGGAAGGTGGAGTGGCGGTGTAGAGCAAAGAAAGTGGAGTGGTTGTGTAGAGTGAAGTTGGTGGAGCGGCAGTGTACAGCAAGGAAGGTGGAGTGGTGGTGTGGAGCTGGGGATGATGGAGGAGTGGTGGTGAAGAGTGAAGATGGTGGAATGACAATGTAGAGTGAGAACAATGGGGCAGCGGGGAAGAACAAGGAAGGTGGAGTGGCGGTGTAGAGCAAAGAAGGTGGAGTGGTTGTGTAGAGTGAAGTTAGTGGAGCGGCATTGTACAGCAAGGAAGGTGGAGCGGCGGTGTAGAGCAAAGAAGGTGGAGTGGTTGTGTAGAGTGACGTTGGTGGAGCGGCAGTGTACAGCAAGGCTGGAGGAGTGGTGGTGAAGAGTGAAGATGGTGGAATGACAATGTAGAGTGAGAACCATGGGGCGGCGGTGTAGAGCAAGAAAGGTGGAGCGGCGGTGTAGAGCAAAGAAGGTGGAGCGGTTGTGTAGAGTGAAGTTGGTGGAGCGTCATTGTACAGCAAGGAAGGTAGAGCGGTGGTGTGGAGCTGGGGATGATGGAGGAGTGGTGGGGAAGAGTGAAGATGGGGCAATGACAATGTAGAGTGAGAACAATGGGGCAGCTGGGAAGAACAAGGAAGGTGGAGTGGCGGTGTAGAGCAAAGAAGGTGGAGTGGTTGTGTAGAGTGAAGTTAGTAGAGCGGCATTGTACAGCAAGGAAGGTGGAGCGGCGGTGTAGAGCAAAGAAGGTGGAGTGGTTGTGTAGAGTGACGTTGGTGGAGCGGCAGTGTACAGCAAGGAAGGTGGAGTGGTGGTGTGGAGCTGGGGATGATGGAGGAGTGGTGGTGAAGAGTGAAGATGGTAAAATGACAATGTAGAGTGAGAACAATGCGGCGGCGGTGTAGAACAAGGAAGGTGGAGCGGCGGTGTAGAGCAAAGAAGGTGGAGTGGTTGTGTAGAGTGACGTTGGTGGAGCGGCAGTGTACAGCAAGGAAGGTGGAGTGGTGGTGTAGAACAAAGAAAGTGGAGTGGTTGTGTAGAGTGAAGTTGGTGGAGCGGCAGTGTACAGCAAGGAAGGTGGAGTGGTGGTGTGGAGTTGGGGATGATGGAGGAGTGGTGGTGAAGAGTGAAGATGGTGGAATGACAATGTAGAGTGAGAACAATGGGGCAGCGGGGAAGAACAAGGAAGGTGGAGTGGCGGTGTAGAGCAAAGAAGGTGGAGTGGTTGTGTAGAGTGAAGTTAGTGGAGCGGCATTGTACAGCAAGGAAGGTGGAGCGGCGGTGTAGAGCAAAGAAGGTGGAGTGGTTGTGTAGAGTGACGTTGGTGGAGCGGCAGTGTACAGCAAGGCTGGAGGAGTGGTGGTGAAGAGTGAAGATGGTGGAATGACAATGTAGAGTGAGAACCATGGGGCGGCGGTGTAGAGCAAGAAAGGTGGAGCGGCGGTGTAGAGCAAAGAAGGTGGAGCGGTTGTGTAGAGTGAAGTTGGTGGAGCGTCATTGTACAGCAAGGAAGGTAGAGCGGTGGTGTGGAGCTGGGGATGATGGAGGAGTGGTGGGGAAGAGTGAAGATGGGGAAATGACAATGTAGAGTGAGAACAATGGGGCAGCTGGGAAGAACAAGGAAGGTGGAGTGGCGGTGTAGAGCAAAGAAGGTGGAGTGGTTGTGTAGAGTGAAGTTAGTAGAGCGGCATTGTACAGCAAGGAAGGTGGAGCGGCGGTGTAGAGCAAAGAAGGTGGAGTGGTTGTGTAGAGTGACGTTGGTGGAGCGGCAGTGTACAGCAAGGAAGGTGGAGTGGTGGTGTGGAGCTGGGGATGATGGAGGAGTGGTGGTGAAGAGTGAAGATGGTAAAATGACAATGTAGAGTGAGAACAATGCGGCGGCGGTGTAGAACAAGGAAGATGGAGCGGCGGTGTAGAGCAAAGAAGGTGGAGCGGTTGTGTAGAGTGAAGTTGGTGGAGCGTCATTGTACAGCAAGGAAGGTAGAGCGGTGGTGTGGAGCTGGGGATGATGGAGGAGTGGTGGGGAAGAGTGAAGATGGGGAAATGACACTGTAGAGTGAGAACAATGGGGCGGGGTTGTAGAACAAGGAAGGTGGAGCGGCGGTGTAGAGCAAAGAAGGTGGAGTGGTTGTGTAGAGTGACGTTGGTGGAGCGGCAGTGTACAGCAAGGACGGTGGAGTGGTGGTGTGGAGCTGGGGATGATGGAGGAGTGGTGGTGCAGAGTGAAGATGGGGAAATGACAATGTATAGTGAGAACAATGGGGCGGGGTTGTAGAACAAGGAAGGTGGAGTGGCGGTGTATAGTGACGACCGTGAAGTGGCGGTGTAAAGCAAGGAAGGTGGAGCGGTGGTGTGGAGCTATGACGGTGGAGTGGTGATGTGAAGGGATGATGATGGAGTGGTGGTGTAGAGAGAGGACAGTGGAGCCCTTCGATGGAACTGAGGGTCCAAGCCCAAACCCTAAAAGCACCAGACCCTTATCCCTCCACCACACTGCTGGTCCTCTGCATACCAGTAGGTGGCGCTGTCCTGGATTCGTCCTTCAATCCCAGATTCCTCCATCAGACTTCCACAAAGTGAAGCATGACTCACCACTCCAGAGAACACGGATCCACTACACCAGAGTCCAGTGGTGGAGCTTTACACCACTCCAGTCGAGTGGAGGGCAAATCCAGAATGTCCTCCATAAAGACATGGATGAGCTAGTCTGGTGTGGAGTAACTGGACTGGCCTGCACACAGTCCTGACCTCCACCCAATAGAACACCTTTGGGATGGATTAGAGTGGCGACTGAGAGCCAGGCCTTCTCGTCCAACATCAGTGTCTGACTTCGCTAATGTGCTTCTGGAGGAATGGTCAGAAATTCCCATAAACACATTCCCAAACCTTGTGGAAGGCCTTCCCAGAGGAGCTGAAGCTCTTATAGCTGCTAAGGGTGGTCCGACATCATATTAATCCCTATGGAATAAGAATGGGATGCCACTCAAGTTCATACGCATGTGGGGATTCTCCTGTGAAAGGTTCAAGCAGAGGAAAGTAGGAGGGGTTATGTGTGTAGACCTGGCAACCCGTGAAAAGAACTTTTCAATCTCCCTGATAGCTTCCTGACCTTCCGGCCCCGCACAGACCAGGGGGTTAAAGTGGAGAGCCTGCAGGGGGTTAGTCTCTTTACGGAGAAGTACATAACAGAAATGGGCTTAAATGGGATTATGCAAATGGTTGCTCATAGCGTTCCGCATTACCGCATCCATAAGTAAGGGCGTTATGCCATTATCAAACGGATGGCATGCCGACTAGTTGTGCGCTTGTGTCGTTCCCTGCCTCCTTTGCATAATGTCAATTATTTATTTGTCTTGGAGTCCCGAGATGCCGGCGCCGGTAGCAGTCTGTGGTGTGCTTCCCTCCACTTTTGAAGTCTCACTCGAGGGTTAAACGTGTCTGAACACATTCAGAAGTAATGACAACATCTTCTGAGCTACGCTGGCATGTAAACGCAGGCTGTAACGGGTAAGGGCTGTCACAGTAACATCAAAGAACGTCATTCGGCTCCACAGAGCCAGCGTAAAGGCAAATCAGCTGCAGCTTTATAACAGATTAAAGAGGTGATGCCAACGTATACCCATCACATCAACCTTCATACGTGTGGATGCAATGATGTACACAGTCCTCATCAATAAGAGCTACACCAGAAGGAGTCACCGGACAGGTTTGGCATGGTGAGACATGCTAATGCCCACAATCACAGACATCCAGTGAGCAGTGATGCCCCCTCCATGATGCCAGGACCATTGGAAGACAGCTGCACCACTCAAGACTACATGCACACAGACCGTTACCACGACTGTCCTTAACACCACGTCACCGTCACCAAAGACTGCAGTGGTGTCGTACCAGACTGTCATGGAGTGACTCAGAATGGCAGCGGGTCATCTTCAGTGACGAGTCCCGCTTTAGTCTTGGTGGAGACGCCCAACGAATCCGTGTGTGGAGGCACCGTGGTCAGCACCAAGATGAACGGTTTGGTGTCACACGTCCAGAAGACCTCCGCCTCCACCTCCACCCCTACTGCACCATCTGCAGGAACTGTGTGAGGATGTTCAAGCTGCATGGGATGGATTATCAGAGGACTCCATTAGGAACCTCTACAGCTCCATACCGAGACGTCTGGCGTGTTGGGTTAGCGAACACGGCGGCCCGACGCCATACTGAGAGACAGACTTCTGTATGTGTAGCTCAATAAATATTGATCATATCAGTCTAAACTTATCATCAGTTATTGATCCTGGTCACCTTTACCTTCCTTCCCAACACCAATGCAATCCCACACAGGCCCACGAACCACTGGATGTTTCTTCATGACCATGAGAAACCTGGTTCAGGACACATTGTGATGTACTGTGAGCTGTAGAAATGAACAGATCTCCCATTTGCTACCCAATGAAGCTTCTACAGTCCACAGGTGTTCTCCTCAACCACCACTGCGCACCCTTGATGAAGACCTTGGCACAGTTTGAGCAGGTTGGGAGAAGTTGTGAGGACGTATGTACCGAAAGCATTCGGGTGACTAGTGCCTTCCAGTGTTTGCTAGTGACGTTAGCCATGCAGCTCTAGCGCTAAACTAAAAACCAGCTGCATCTGGACCCCAAACACGTCTCGGCTGATCTGGAGTAAGAGAAAAAAATTGCATAAATTAAATTTCTCACCAATCCTTTCCTTCAAGGAAGTGTCTTTACTAATCAAACAGGAAAAAAAAACCCAGCCGGATCAGAACCAGCTTAATTGGCTTTAGTTAATTGGATCCATCCATTGGCTCAGATCCAGTGGGACTGTCTCAGCAGCTCTCGATTTCAAAGCGAGCGAACAGCAGCTGTGATCCTCCTAATAGAGACAGAAAGCTCAGAAAAGACGCTGGCCTTCTACAGAAACTATTTTGAGAGCGAGCAACAAGGGATGTATTTTAATACTGGATGGCATTTCGGCAAAGCTCTTTGATTAATATTTTCTCACCCTCCCTTATTGTGTTAGCCCTCGTGGCGTTGATGGAAGCTAATTAGGGAGATGGAGAATCACAAGGGTGTCCGGGGCCATGATTGGAGGCCGGGGTTGCAAACACCCTGCCATTATTTTTGGGCCAGTCCAGCCTCTCGATGTGATAACGATAAAGAGCAAACGGTGCATCAGTTCACAGAGTTCTGGTCTGAGGTTCCAATAACCTTTATCATTAGATTCATAGATCCATAGATTGGGAAGAGGTGCTACAGTGCAGGGAATGTCTCGTTCCATGTGTGGAAAATGGCTCCAGAGCAGATGTTAATGATTGGCTAAAAGGAGGGACTGCATGTGGGCGTGGCCAAAGACCATAGTGTGAAGGAAGTAGCTGAATCTGCAGGTGTGTGGAAGCGTACGGTCATACGGGTCTACCAGCAGTGGATACAATCCCAGTTTACAGGGAATTCTCCTCGGAATGGTGCCAGGGAAGGCATCCACCAAATCTGGCCCAATCTGGCATTCCAGTAGGTAGCGCTCTCCTAGATTCATCCTTCAATCCCAGATTCCTCCATCAGACTTCCAACAAGTGAAGCATGACTCATCACTCCAAAGAACACGGATCCACTACACCAGAGTCCAGTGGTGGAGCTTTACTGGGCCCTGACCTCCACCCGATAGAACACCTTTGGGATGGATTAGAGCGGAGACTGAGAGCCAGGCCTTCTCGTCCAACATCAGTGTCTGACCTCACTAATGTGCTTCTGGAAGTATGGTCAGAAATTCCCATACCCTCATTCCCAAACCGTGTGGAAAGCCTTCCCAGAAGGCAAATCTGGCCCAACTGACCAATGCTTTGCAAAACATTGATGTGGCCTACATCCAGAAACTTGTCCAGTCCATGCCCAATCCAGTCCCAGCTGTTACTGGTTACAGGCTAGGTAGTCATAGTGATGCATATTTCCAGATCCATTCTCAAGACAATCCAGCATCCACTGCAGGTTAAGAAAGCTGATTCGTCCTCCTGTAAAGGTCCATTCTGAAGGGTTTAAGGTGGACTGGATAATTCAATGTGTGCTTAGTTTAGTTTATAGTTTGGTGTCTTCAGTTTCACCTGCCTTAAGGAGCCGTGTCTAAACTTTTGACTGGTAGTGTACATTTCACTTTGCAGTAAGGAGCAGAGTGGCTGTAGTACAGTGGGTGAGTCCCAGTTACACACCTAATACTAACACTAACTGGAGTTTGGGTATGTAGTATATAGTACAGTGACGAATGTCAAAGTCGAGTATACTCAAAACCCACACTACACACCAGTCGAGTTTTGGGTGTGGTAATGATGGACACTATTATCCCACAATGCAATGGGAAACAGAAGGGGAGGAGCTTCTCACGTCTGAAAAATGGTGATGCTATGGCGGCTACGGTTTTGGCGGGACCAGAAATGGTGTATAAATATGAGTTTAACCCAAATCTGTTATAAAAACCGGTAAACATAAATGTGTTCTAGTAAATAACCTGTTCATTAGATTGCATTATGAAGGCGAAGTAGTAGAAATGATGTAGTATACTAATAATGTGTGTACTAGCCTGCAGAACTCGCAGTTCATTGCAGTCCAATGAAAAACATGGATCTCCATTTATTGTTGATTTTTACTTTTATGCATTATCGGAACCCAGCAGCTGCTGTTTACACTGTGTACAAGTTTCATGATAAATGGACCAACAGCACTGGCCCAAAATCGCTTGGAAAAACGTCTGGTCCCATTGACTTACATTGAAATGAAATGAGGTTTTTGCCCTCTCCTGTAAAGTTACCATTTTGGAGATACTTGTTTTTCTTTGGCCCTGGCGTAACACTGTGTGGTATCAGTGTGTAGTACACTATTGAGACACAGCCAGTGTTTCTCAGCCCTGGTCCTGGAGGCACTGGCTCTGCAGATTTCAGTGCTGTCCCTGCTCCCTACACACCTTCTTCAGCTCATCAGCTCATTAACAAGCCCTTTCAGAGCTATGGAGTCCACGAGGACAGGATGCCTCCAGGACCAGGGTTGAGAAGCGCTACTCCGGCAGACTCAGGAGTCCACTTTAAATGTAGCAGTGCTGTAATACCCAGCGGTGCTGATGTGATAAACGGACCACACTAGCCCTGTTCGGAGGATAGTTCTAGTACCCTGCCTGTTGGGCCGCCTCTAGCCTGGACACAAGGAGACACAATTGGGCATGAAGGCTTATAGGTCCCATATGGCATCCTGTGGCACATTTGCCCACAGATGTTGCAGCTGGGCCTGTAGATCCTGCACACTCATAGGCTGCCAACGCTGGCGTCCCAGCTGGTCCCATAAAGGCTGGATTGGTGTTGAACGTGGTGACTGGGCCGGCCAAGGAAGTGTTCCAGTCTGGCAGAGACATTCCTGGGAAACCCTGGCAGTGTATGGGTGAGCACTGTCCTGCTGAAGAATGCCAGTTGGAAGCCCTGCCATGAGAGGCAACACATGTGGCCGGAGGATGTCCTGCACACATCGCTGAGCTGTTAGTGTCCCTCGTACACTACAAAGGGGGTCTGACCATCGAACGTGATGGCTCCCTGAATCTTCACACCAGCAATTGGGGCAGTGTGTCGCTCCACAGCAAAGGCAGGATTGAAGAGCAGCTCACCATGGGTCGTCATCCGGTGTCATCCGGGTCACCCTGTCGTTGTTGGATCCCAAACAGAACCTGGATGTGTTGCTAAAGACGATATGGTCCAGTCCGTAGCAGTCCAGGTTTCTCATTCCAACACCTCTGTAAATGAAGGCGACGGAGGCAGGTCGTCAATAGAAGGACAATTCCCCTCTACTAAGTGCCTGGAAATGGTCCGGAGCTACACGGAGCTAACTTCTGGAAAAATCATTTCCCCCCAGTGATGTGCTTGGGGATGAGCGCATTCATCAGGAGGTGTCCGTCTTCCAGTGAGCTGAAACGTGAAGCATTAAAATCATGTTCCAGGATGATCCGGAATGTGGGAAACACTACAGGTAGCTAAGAACCTTAACGTGCTGGTTTATAATAGTCCACCTTCATAATGGAGAGGGAAACTAAACTACGAGTCGTCTTGTGTGAATTAGGTGAGGCGAGTCATTCTCTGAGTAGAGAGTTTTTTGAGCCATTAGTGCTTTTACACACAGAGGAATTCTGCCTTTAACCCATCCGTGAAGTGAAACACCCACATGCACACTCTAGTGAAGTATGCTCACACTAGTGAATGCACACTCACAGTGGGCACACTTGCTGGGGACCAGTTGGGAGTTAAGTGCCTTGCTCAAGGGCAAATCAGTCGTTACTGTCAGTTCAGGGCATTAAACCAGCAACCCTCCGGTCACAAGGCTGGTTCCCATCCCTCCAGCCCACGACAGCCCACGACTTCCTCCCTCCAGCTCATGACAGCCCAACTCCAGCCCACGACTGCCCCAACTCCAGCCCACAACTGCCCAACTCCAGCCCACGACAGCCCCAACTCCAGCCCACGACGGCCCAACTCCAGTCCATGACTGCCTCCCTCCAGCCCACAACCGCCTCCCTCCAGCCCATGACGGCCCAAATCCAGGCCATGACAGCCCCAACTGCAGCTAACGACTGCTCCAACTCCAGACCATGACTGCCCAAATCCAGCCCACGACAGCCCAAATCCAGCCCACCACTGCCTCCCTCAAGCCCACGATGGCCCAACTCCAGCCCACGACGGCCTAAATCCAGCCCACCACTGCCTCCCTCAAGCCCACGATGGCCCAACTCCAGCCCACAACGGCCTAAATCCAGCCCACGACTGCCTCCCTCCAGGCCACTACGCCCCATCTCCAGCCCACGACTGCCTCCCTCCAGCCGACTTCCCCAACTCCAGCCCACGACTGCCTCCCTCCAGCCGACTTCCCCAACTCCTGCCCACGACTGCCTCCCTCCAGCCCACGACAGCCCAAATCCAGCCCACCACTGCCTCCCTCAAGCCCACGATGGCCCAACTCCAGCCCACGACGGCCTAAATCCAGCCCACGACTGCCTCCCTCCAGCCCACGACTGCCCAACTCCAGCCCACGACGGCCTAAATCCAGCCCACCACTGCCTCCCTCAAGCCCACGATGGCCCAACTCCAGCCCACGACGGCCTAAATCCAGCCCAAGTCTGTTCCAACTCCAGCCCACGACTGCCTCCCTCCAGGCCACTTTGCCCCATCTCCAGCCCACAACTGCCTCCCTCCAGCCACCTTCCCCAACTCCAGCCCACGACTGCCTCTCTCCAGCCCACAATGCCCCAACTCCAGGCCACGATTGCCTCCCTCCAGCCCACGACTTTCCCAACTCCAGCACACAACTGCATCCCTCCAGCCCACGACTGTCCCAACTCCAGCCCACAACTGCCTCCCTCCAGCCGACTTCCCCAACTCCAGCCCACAACTGCCTCCCTCCAGCCGACTTCCCCAACTCCAGCCCACGACTTTCCCAACTCCAGCACACAACTGCATCCCTCCAGCCCACAACTGTCCCAACTCCAGCCCACAACTGCTTCCCTCCAGCTGACTTCCCCAACTCCAACCCACGACTGCCCCAACTCCAGCCCACGACTGCCTACCTCCAGCCCACAACTGCCTCCCTCCAGCCCACGACTGCCTACCTCCAGCCCACAACTGCCTCCCTCCAGCCCACAACTGCCTCCCTCCAGCCCACGACTGCCTACCTCCAGCCCACAACTGCCCCAATCACTGTATGACCGTCCCTCTGGGCTGCGCACAGATGCTGAAAGAGCTGGTTCTGGATGGTGAGATATACACCCTCAAAGCGGGAAGTCCAATCTACACTAGAAGAACATGTTCCACCATGTTTGGTTTAGGCGCTGTCCGCTGATGTCTGCTTCTGGACTAAAAACCGCCCACGTCCAGAAACCCAATCACTCGGCTAATATGGGAAAGGTCTGGGTTCTGAAGCCATATGTGGAACACTATAGTTGATAAAAGATCTGACAGCATAAAGGAATTTGGTGTCCTCAGTGCCCAGCACAGACACCCCTTGGTGGTTCCTTATAGAACCGTGGTGAGGAAGTCTGAGCTGATACCAAACTGAAGCGTTCCTATGACGCCAGCTGATTCAGTCTGACACGCAGTTCCCATGTCTGCACAGCAGAGAGAATTCAGACCTCATAACCGAAGAGGTGACTACGGTTACGTCCCACCTCGGCTCATCACAGTGAAGTTCTTCTGTGGGCTACAAGTGTTGAGCAATCGCGGGTTCTTTTCAGGGCTGAATGTTCTTTGCTTCCTTTCATCTCTTCATTAGTCCTCTCAGAAAGGCCCCAGCATGACTATCTGCTCCAGCTTTCTGAACACGCAGCCTACAGAGGCACAATAACATCACTCGCGAACGCGCCAGCATGCCGTCGTACAAATAAAGCTTCTTGGAATGCTAATGCACTTCACAACAAGCGTAGCTTCTCGCCTTCTGTCTGAAGCAGCTCAGATCCGGGTGTAGCTTCATGTCTGTGGAGTTTAAACACATGAGCTGACAGGCATTAGTAGAGTCTTGTCGTTGTTGTTGTTGAGGCATTAGAACAACTTCAGGTTGCACTGTGGATGTCCTGGTATTCTCCGTCAGAGTTTGCTGGTATAATCCAGAATACGTTCCATCAATCAGCAGCAAAACAGGCCCAAGCCATGACACTACCACCACCATGTTTCACAGATGGGATAAGGTTCTTATGCTGGGATGCAGTGTTCTCTTTTCTCCAGATTTAATGGTTCTCAAATGATCCAGAAAGATCTATTTTGGTCTTATGGGTCCACAGAACATTGTTCCAGTAGCTCTTCTGGCTTGTCCATGTGATCGTTCTCAAACTGCAGATGGGCAGCGATGTTTATTCCTCACGGAGAGCCGTGAGGTTCTCCTTGCAGCCCTGCCACGTATAGCTTGTGGTTCAGTGTTCTCCTGATGGTGGGCTCCTGAACATGTTTACATGTTAGAGAGGTCTTTAGAAAGTTGGTTAGAAGGTTCCTGGGTCTCTTCGTGAACTCAGGGACTGTTACACACTTGGATCTTGGAGTGATCTTTCTTGGTGGCCCACTCCTGGGAAGGGTAACGGTGGTCCTGAATCTACGGTGAAAAAAAACAAAATTGTAAAAAATCATAAAAATAAATTTACAATTGAAAAATAAGAACTACATTAAAAAAAACAAGATTTTAAAAGCAAACAAACGTGAAACACGTTTACCAGGGCCGAAACACTTTTACCAACTCTGAATTCTGACGGAAAGGGGCGGTCTAACACACAGGAAGTGTTTGTTGCCGACCCTTGTCAGTCAAACGGTTTGGCGGTGGTGGAGTGGGTGGAGTTTGGGATGGTGATGACGTTAGAGCATGATTTGTCCATTTTCTGGCACTTATTTTTATCCAGCTGGCACGCTTTTCTTTTCCTGTGGAGGGAGATTTTAAAAGAGCTACGGAAGAAAAGGTAAATGTGTGCCAGCGAGTTCCAAGTGTTTCACATCTGTTCTGTTTTTATTTTTGTAATTTTGTTTTCTGAAATGTAATTTAATTTTTTCGCCCTTGAAAAATTGTTTCTGCTTTTGTATTTTTGTTTATTTGATAGATTTTTTTGTTTGAAAATTAGTTTTTATTTTTGTAATTTAGTTTTTTTTTTCATAATGTTTCTTTTTTTTGTCGCAGTAAAGTATCACATCCAGAGAAGTCACCGTAATCCACACATATAAGTGCAGCATTTATTCTTTCAGAACAAAAAATCAATTATGCTAAGCAATCATACATAAGGAGAAGAGTGTTTGGTCACTTATCCCGTCACCCACCCTTCCCCTTTTTATCTTTATCTGTTTATCTTTCCCTCTTAATGTCTCCAGCTTGGACTTTCTTTGGTTTGTTTTAGTTTGTAGCTCCTCCCAGCCTCTGCCCTTTTGCTACACCCCTCACCTGTCTCTAGTTAGTGGCTCCTCCCCTCCCCAGGTGTTCCTCGCCTGTCCTTGTGTATTTATACCCCTCTCCCACTGTGTGTGCCTCCAGTTACTGAACGAATGCATGTACTCTACCAAGTTCAGACACTGCTACAAAACAGGAAATGATAAAAGTCTTTAAAGGGCTAAACGCTAAGAGTTTAAAACAAATAACTTACACCAATGAGCCCAGTTCTAGAGATCCTGTAGTGAACTGCAGCTTGCTGGTGTGCTGTAGCTAAAGGCAGAGTTTACCAGTTCAGTGAAAAGACTTCCGACTGAAGCGCAGACAGGCTTTTAGGTGACGTTCCTTAAACATCTATACTACTATAATCAACAGGGGGCGTCCTCAAGTTCATACATGGTGAACTCATCAAGTGGTTCTTTTGAAAAAGCTGCAGCTCTGGAACAATCTAAGACCCCCGCTGTAACTGATCAGTGTCTCTAGGTGTGCAGGTTCTGGGTTTGTGTTGGTTCTGTTTGGTTCTCTACACTACTGGAACCATGTCTCCCAAACTCCAGATCAGATATTGTATTAGATCTGTGTATTTAGAAAATCACTAATGACCTCCAGAAGCCTGTTTTTAGAACCATGCTCGCTGTGCGTTTCACCCCAGCCACCGCTCGCCAGTCTCTCTGTAGGTCACTTGAGGTCATCTTACGGTGGGTAAGAGACATTGGAATGAGGTGGCGCTCATCACGGTCAGTAGGGAGGGGGTTTGGCCCTCTGCCAGTCTGTAGCTGTGTTGTCCTGTGTGTTTGCTGCTGGACCTTGTTCTTATGAACCAGACGCTCACTGTATCTGCCAGTAAAGCTAGAACCCAACCTTCGGTTCCTCACTGAGAACCTGCTGTACATGTGGAGAAAAAACTGGAGTGGACTTAGGCATCAACCCAAAGAACACCTGTTGACACCTGGATGGTGGAGGGTTTTTCCCAAAGCCACATTGATCCCTATAGACTGTATAGAACCAGTAAAATGAGAACTCCACCAACCTTGGACCGAAAGCAGTCCACCCACTGTTCCATACGCCTGCTTAAGTGCATTAACTCCGGGGCTGGAGATCCGGTGCATAGTGAACCATGTTCAGCCTGCGCAGCCTCTCTGGCAGAGTCTGTTTACAAGCCGTTGATGCCGTATGAACCGGAAGCAGGCATGCCAGTAACCGTGCTGATAGACGAGCATATCGAAACTCCCATTATGTGAATTACGAAGGCCCAACACGGTCTCGCGTGTTGTGGTTATGTTCACGGGCCTCTGGAATGAAACTGCTGGAGCTGTGAAGTGAAGCCAGCGGAGCAGAGGGGGCCGTAAAAGCGCCCGGAGCCAAAGGGGGCTGACATATGTTAATATGTTCTTTGGCTACACTCTAATTTTCCCATCCGCACACACACACACACGCCTGGGGGCGGCTGAAACGGGTACGTTAATTATACATGTGCATTAGCAACAAAATAAAGCAATGAATCGTGAAGTTCCGAGCGTTGGAGGGGCGGCCGCGGAATTACAGCGGAATCATCGACTCCTGCGCTTTCCGGAGTGTGGAAACGGTGTCGGGGTTTTACTGGAGTGATCCGCAAAGGTCAAACGCGTACACTGCAAAGTAGCGTCCCGCCGTGAAGGCCGTGGATTTCACTCGGCTCGCACACGGGACGTTTTCAGGGTTGGATGGGATCGACTGGGAATCGGGCTCATGCCGTGATGCTCATCCACAGCTCACGGATAACTGGTCTCACTTGCAGATTATTAACCCTGTAGGTGCTTTAGGTTCCTCAGATGTGGAACCGACGGGAGTATGGAGTAGTCATCCATAAACTCCATTTACTCAGTTCGGCCATGGGCCGTCGGGGGCTGGAGGTTAGGAAACCGTCCCGTTTGAGCCGACCAGAATGAAACTTGGTGGATAGGTTTGACATGCAAGCTAAATATGCCTCAGGGAACAGTTCCAGAACAATCCAAGCATCTGGGTCGCATCGAAGACAGCTCTGGGAAGCTGGATGTTCAACCAAACCACGTAGATACCACCATAGCACACCTTTGATGATGAGAGTACTTTATAAGTGTCTGTCTGTCCCGAACTCCAGCTAACCAGAAGAAGGATACACCGATCAGCTCCCCTGATCATACAGGACACTCTGTAGGTGTACAGGTCCAGACTGTAGTCCATCTGTTTCTCTGTATACTGTATTACCCTGTTCTTCAATGGTCAGGACCCCCACAGGACCACCACAGAGCAGGTAGTATGTGGGTGGTGGATCATTCTCAGCCCTGCAGTGACCCTGACGTGGTGGTGGTGTGTTAGTGTGTTGGGCTGGTGTGAGTCGGTGTCACCTCAGTGTCACAGCTGGACCGAGAATCGTCCATCAACCAACACTGTCTAGCCAGCAGTGTCCTGTGGACAGTGTCTTATGGGCAGCGTCCTGTGACCCCTGGACTAGAGGATGACCAGCACTGCACGGTGCAGCAGCAGATGAGCTATGGTCTCTGTATCGGGGGAAGTGAATACAGGCGGTGATGTAGGAGCGTGTTCCGGGTCTACTCCCTCCATAAGGACTGGCTCTCCTGGTGAAGACGAGAGCAGTGGAGGGACGTATGAGCATGATCAGACGTCTCAATAAGAGAGCAGCATTCACAGAAGGGAAACAGACCCAGCATCTACACCCGCTCTGAAAGACGTGCGGTGGCTTTTCATCCGCCAGCGGAGAGATGTACCGCCTGATCGGGGGGATGTATGATGTGCGTTATCTGTTTCTCTCTTTGAGCTTTTCTGCAGCTTCTCGTTCTTCTTCCTGCACTCGTTTATCTGCACCGTGAGCTCGCCTGTTCCTGAGCCCTTCTCCTCCCACTCCCACTCCCTAACTGTCCAAATACCTGTACACACCTACAGGGGGTCTGATTAGTGAGGTCAGGTACTGATGCTGAACATTGCTGTGAGGATTTGATTGAGAGCATTAGTGAGGTCAGGTACTGATGTTGAACATTGCTGTAAGGATTTAATTGAGCATTGGTCTGAAGTGGTCTGCTGCTGAGATACTGCCCATCCTGTGAGCTCTGATGCCTCGGCAGCGTGCCGCTGGCTTCCTGCTGACCAGTTTGCCTACAATGGAGCTTCTTCATGTCCAGTGCTGTGAGGGGCTTCGTCTGCGTCCCGCACGTCCATCCAACAACCCTGCTATTCAATCACAGACCAATCAGACTCGACACTCCTCCTCAAACACTCAACATTCTTCCCTAACACTCCTCCTCAAACACTCAGCACTCCTCCTCAAACTCCTGACACTCCTCCTCAAACTCCTGACACTCCTGCTCAAACTTTGTGTCATATGAGGCTAAAGGGTCAACGTTTTAAAGAGTATCATGGTACAAAGAAGCAGAGATGTAATGTCCCCATATGAGGACGCTGGGGTCTCAGGAGGTTAATATACAATGCTGTCCAATGAAAACCACGTATCTCCATTTTTCTTTACCTTTCCCCTTCATTTGAACACAGTGTACACTGTGTGAGCATTTCATGATTTCATGATTTCATGAACAGACCAACAGCTTGGCCCAGAACTGCTTGGAAGAAAGTCTGGTTCCATTGACTTCCATGATAATTAAGTTGCCATGTTGGAGATAATAGTTTCTCTTTGGACAGTGACGGTGTAAACGCGCCTAACAGGCTGAGACGTACTCATTATGTACAGACACTACACACCAACCAAGCAGCATACACATACGTTTATGTATCTACATGTATGGGGAAGAAATGATGGGGTATAATACAGTATGGTATGTGAACGAAGCAGGACCGAACAGGACTGAGCAGGACTGAGCAGGAGTGGTCGCGGTCCAGCAGATGGTTTTACTGATCAGCTATTAATGAAGGTGATGGCATGAGGGAAGAAGCTGCTCTTTTGTCTGGTAGCCTTAGTATACAGGGTTCTGTAGGAGTAGACAGGGTTCTGTAGGAGTAGACAGGGTTCTGTAGGGGTATACAGGGTTCTGTAGGAGTAGACAGGGTTCTATAGGAGTATACAGGGCTCTGTAGGGGCATACAGGGTTCTGTAGGGGTACACAGGGCTCTGTAGGAGTATACAGGGCTCTGTAGGGGCATACAGGGTTCTGTAGGGGTACACAGGGCTCTGTAGGAGTAGACAGGGCTCTGTAGGGGTATACAGGGTTCTATAGGCATATACAGGGTTCTGTATGGGTTTACAGGGCTCTGTAGGAGTAGACAGGGTTCTGTAGGAGTAGACAGGGTTCTGTAGGAGTAGACAGGGTTCTGTAGGAGTAGACAGGGTTCTATAGGAGTAGACAGGGTTCTGTAGGGATAGACAGGGTTCTGTAGGAGTAGACAGGGTTCTATAGGCATATACAGGGTTCTGTATGGGTTTACAGGGCTCTGTAGGAGTAGACAGGGTTCTATAAGAGTATACAGGGCTCTGTAGGAGTAGACAGGGTTCTGTAGGAGTATACAGGGTTCTGTAGGGGTATACAGGGTTCTGTAGGAGTAGACAGGGTTCTATAGGCGTATACAGGGTTCTGTAGGGGTATACAGGGCTCTGTAGGAGTATACAGGGCTCTGTAGGGGTATACAGGGTTCTGTAGGAGTATACGGGGTTCTGTAGGGGTATACAGGGTTCTGTAGGAGTACGCAGGGTTCTGTAGGAGTATACAGGGTTCAGTAGGCGTATACAGGGTTCTGTAGGCGTATACAGGGGGGATCTGTAGGAGTATGCAATGTTCTGTAGGAGTATACAGGGTTCTATAGGAGGATACAGGGCTCTGTAGGAGAAGGCAGGGCTCTGTAGGAGTAGACAGGGTTCTGTAGGGGTATACAGGGTTCTGTAGGTCCTGCTGTAGAGGAGGAGCTAGCTGGGTCCAGTACCTCAGTTATTCCAAGATGGCAGTTCTGGCGTTCACAGGACTGCACATGTGACTGACCGGCGTGATGAACACTCAGGAGCATTGACACATCTGTACTGGCCTGCACAATCCCAGATTTGTAGCCTGTTGAAATCTGTGTTAACTACCTGGATCAACCAGGAAGGCATCCACCAAATCCAGCCCAGCTAACCATTTCTCTGATGTAAGAGTGTCTGAACATTGATGTGGCTACATCCAGAACCTTGTCCGATCCATGCCCACTCCAGTCACAGCTGTTATTGGTGCTGGTGGAGGCATGACAGGCTATTTGGGTGACTATTGACTGCCAGTGTTTGATGGCTACATTAGCCTTGTCGCTTCAGAGTTGAACTAGAGGCCCAGTATGGACAGTAAGCATTCCGTCCGGTGTTGGTGAAAATCCGTATGGAATATAATAAGTAGAATTTGCCCTGAAGGTAGCCAAATTCAGAAATGATCAGAGCATCTGGATACACAGCGAAGCTCTCTATTATCAAAATCATAACTTCATAAGTGTGAGCATATCTCCGCATACGATTGCCCTGCCCTAAGCGGTATCAGTCTTGCATGTACACCATAAGGCATTATGGGAGCAGAGGTGGCTGTCATGATCCGCTGCCTCTCGGTACAGAGGCACAGTGAGTCAGAACGGCCCTGAGCTTGAGCTCGTTCATTACAGCTTAATTAATCTACTCCAGGCCGCTGTGTATGCGGATGCTGATAACGAGGAATGGCGCGCCACCGTTCACGCTTTCCCCCTCTTTTTTCTCTCCCACGTTCCGCATGGCTTGAGGGGACGCACCGCTGCATTGCTCTGGCAGCTGAGACATCATTACAGTCAATCTACACAGCCACACATGCCAAGGTCATAATGACCTAGATGCGAGATATGTACACAAGCGTGCGAGCCGTGATATCTTCAGGTCTGATCTCGCCGTCTGATTGGTGTGACTAAAATATTGAGCAGTGTTAATTACAGCATCGGGCCTCGGCGCCAAACCCATCTATATGGAGAGTGCTAAGTCATGCTCGGAATCCCGCGTCCCTCATTACTGCAGCTCGGAGCTGACCAGCTCCCACTTCTGACCGGGCGGAGGGGTGGGGGCTCAGACCACTCAACTCGGATTCAGCTGAGTATAATGAAAGCTGGCATATCTGCCGAACAGGCTGCGCGGAATTCTCCGTAGTTTCACACGGTTGGGCTGAAAGATCTGTAGCAGGCTAGTTCTTATGCGGGTCTGGTCATGCGGTCACATCCAGAACATGTCTAATTGGATTTGGAATGGACTGGACGAGTTTCTGGATGTAGCCACATCAGTGTTCAGACACTCTTACATCAGAGAACTGGTGAGTTGGGCCAGATTTGGTGGATGCCTTCCCTGGCACAGTTCCGAGGAGAATTCCCTGTAGACTGGGATTTTAGCCACTGCTGGTAGACCCGTATGACCGTACGCTGCTTCCATACACCTGCAGACTGTGGCTCCACCAGATCTGGCCCAACTGTGGCATCCATCAGATCTGGGCCAACCGTGGCATCCACCAGATCTGGGACAACCGTGGCATCCACCAGATCTAGGCCAACCGTGGCATCCACCAGATCTGGCCCAACTGTGGCATCCACCATATCTGGCCCAACTGTGGCATGCACCAGATCTGGCCCAATTGTGGCCTCCACCAAATCTGATCCAACCGTGGCATCCACCAAATCTGGCCCAACTGTGGCATCTACCAAATCTGGCCCAACGGTGGCATCCACCAAATCTTGCCCAACTGTGGCCTCCACAAAATCTGGGGCAATTGTGGCATCCACCAAATCTGGCACAACTGTGGCATTCACCAGATCTGGCCCAACTGTGGCATCCACCAGATTTGGCCCAACCATGGCATCTACCAGATCTGGCCCAACGGTGGCATCCACCAGATCTGGCCCAACCGTGGCATCCACCAGATCTGGCCCAACCGTGGCATCCACCAGATCTGGCCCAACCGTGGCATCCACCAGATCTGGCCCAACCGTGGCATCCACCAGATCTGGCCCAACCGTGGCATCCTCCAGTTCTGGCCCAACCGTGGCATCCACCAGATCTGGCCCACCCGTGGCATCCACCAAATCTGGCCCAACTGTGGCATCCACCAGATCTGGCCCACCCGTGGCATCCACCAAATCTGGCCCAACCGTGGCATCCACCAAATCTGGCCCAACCGTGGCATCCTCCAGTTCTGGCCCAACTGTGGCATCCCCCAAATCTGGCCCACCCATGGCATCCACCAAATCTGGCCCAACTGTGGCATCCTCCAGTTCTGGCCCAACTGTGGCATCCAGCTGATCTGGCCCAATTCTTTGATGTAAGAGTCTGAACACTGATGTTGGTGCTGGTGGAGGAATCAGATGCTATTAGGTGCGGTTCACAGCTGACTGTAAGCCTATATACGTCCACAGTTCAAACTACAATTAAAACAGATTTGCCTGAATTATAAAAAAATATTGCCATTGGACAGATTTAAATTTGACAGGTTTATTAAACTGATATGAAATTGATAAATTTATCAGGTAGAATCTTTGGGTCATGTGAGGTCACTGGGCTCAGATGCCTGTATTTTTCACCCATTGTAACCTCTCTCAAATAAATGAGCTAATGCTAATCCAGGTATACGAACATTAGCATACGTAGAAAACCATCAGACGTCAGAATCTTCCCGTAATTCCTGGATGACTGCAGCCCTGAGTCTGGACTCAGGTTGCTAGAAGCCGAGGAACTCGCTTCATATTTAAGATGGTCTTTGCATTTCAGAGACCTAATCAGATATTGGTTATCATGGCGTGGTCTGCGCGCTAGCACCGCTCCTCTCCACTCTGGGATTCGGCTGCGGCTCTTTGACTTTCATGTCGCCTCAGTGAAGCGGCGTCTGGGCCTGGATGTTCCTCGACAGGCCTGCGCTGGTGGATTCATCCCTGCTGACAGGTGTTTGATTGTGGGCTATGATGAGAGACGGCTCTGGCTTGACAGTGGCACCGCTCCCCGAACTGACAATCTGAATTAGGCGAGGCCGGTGCCTCTGAGCCCCGAGCGCACGCCGGGCTGTGTACACACACACGTACACACACTTCAGAGTCACTTCCTGAGCTCTCAAGCTCCCGTCACAACTAGCCGCCAGACTCGCTGATGCAACGAGAGGGCCACGGACCTTATCACTCGGCGAGGCTGTCTGTGACGTGTGCACATATACTGCAGTAATGGAGGACCAAGATAAGTTTGGTGGTTGGCGTTGCTGTGGTTTACTCTACGGCACCCTCACAGCATGTTAACATCGGCAAGTTGTGGCTAGTTTATGGTGGACCTGGTTAAGAGATCCCAGGACTAATATTCTATTGCTATGCTTATCGCTGTACCTGTGCAGCAGTGCAGCACCATTGGCAGACGGCTGCACCACGCAGGACTACATGCACACAGACCGTTACCACGACTGTCCTTAACACCACGTCACCGTCACCAAACACTGCAGTGGTGTCGTACCAGACTGTCATGGAGTGACTCAGAATGGCAGCGGGTCATGACGAGTCCCGCTTTAGTCTTGGTGGAGACGCCCAACGAATTCGTGTGTGGAGGCACCGTGGTCAGCACCAAGATGAACGGTTTGTTGTGACACGTCCAGAAGACCTGGTGTCCCTCCACCTCCACCCCTACCGCACCATCTGCAGGAACTGTGTGAGGATGTTCAAGCTGCATGGGATGGATTATCACAGGACACCATTAGGAACCTCTACAGCCCCATACCGAGACGTCTGGCGTGTTGGGTTAGCAAACACGGCGGCCCAACGCCATACTGAGAGACAGACTTCTGTATGTGTAGCTCAATAAATATTGATCATATCAGTCTAAATTTATCATCAGTTATTGATCCTGGTCACCTTTATCCTCCTTCCCAACACACCTGCACTCCCACACCTCCTCCTGGGTGCAGCTGTTCCTCATTTAAACATCTTTCCTACAGGTCTAGGAGGAAAACCCTGCTACGAGTATATGTGCCTATATTCTGAAATCAGTGAAACCTGAAAGTGCCCGGGAGACGGTTCTTATCTCACTACAGAACCCGCAGCGCGAATGCTCCAGTGCTGTAATCTGTTCACTGCACAGCCTGACGGAAACATTAATGTTCAGCAGTTATTAAAAAAACATCACAACAAATGACAAAAGTTAAAGTGAAACATGCAGCGTCGGCCTCCGCCAGAGCTCTCGAGGCGCCCTCGATTTGTTCCGGAGCACGCTGATGAGTTATGACATCCTCTTTTTTTATTATTTGTGATCCAGTCTCAGGTAGACAGCGATTTGCCTTCGCCAGACAATGTTGCATCACCCCCACCACCGCTCGCAACCCACCAACCCCCACCTTCATCCCACTTCTGAGCTAGGCTGCCAAGGCTCCAGTGGGAGACATTGTTCTATCAAAAATTGAACATCATCCTGAATGCTTGAATGGAAACGTCAGCAGCACTCAGTGTGCTCTTGATATGCTACCGAGGTGCTTAGGCATCCAACCTGAATATATTTTAAGTGGCATTAAAGTTCACTTTAGTCCCAGTGAATTAGTAAACTTGGTGAATTTCAGATTTAGCCTTATTATATAATTTTTTTTTGAAGACAAAACATCCACTTAGGAAAATTTAATTCCTAAAAAGATGAATAAAATACCGTACATTTGACCTATTTTTGGTTATTATGCTATATGATACGCTCGCTGGAGTCCCAGAACCGTACCGAGTTTGTAATTCCTCCACAAACACCAATAACACCGGTTGGGACTGGATTGAGCATGGACTGGACACATTTCTGGATGTAGGACACATCAGTGTTCAGACACTCTTACATCAAGCAATTGCTCAGTTGGTCCAGATTTGGTGGATGACTTCCCTGGCACAATTCCGAGGAGAATTCCCTGTAGACTGGGATTTTATCCACTGCTGGTAGACCCGTAGGACCTTACGCTTCCATACACCTGCAGATTCAGCTACTTCCTTCACACTATGGTCTAACTGATGATAAATTTAGACTGATATGATCAATATTTATTGAGCTACACATACAGAAGTCTGTCTCTCAGTATGGCGTCGGGCCGCCGTGTTTGCTAACCCAACACGCCAGACGTCTCGGTGTGGAGCTGTAGAGGTTCCTAATGGTGTCCTGTGATAATCCATCCCATGCAGCTTGAACATCCTCACACAGTTCCTGCAGATGGTGCGGTAGGGGTGGAGGTGGAGGGACACCAGGCCTTCTGGACGTGTGACGACAAATCGTTCATCTCGGTGCTGACCACGGTGCCTCCACACACGGATTCGTTGGGCGTCTCCACCAAGACTAAAGCGGGACTCGTCACTGAAGATGACCCGCTGCCATTCTGAGTCACTCCATGACAGTCTGGTACGACACCACTGCAGTCTTTGGTGACGGTGACGTGGTGTTAAGGACAGTCGTGGTAACGGTCTGTGTGCATGTAGTCCTGCGTGGTGCAGCCGTCTGCCAATGGTGCAGTCAGTCCTTTTAGCCGATCGTAAACGTCCTCTTTGGAGCCGTTTAGTTAGCTATGCTAGTTATTTACTTTACTAGCCTGTTTATACACACTTCCTACTTTTGACGGATCTTCCAGCAAGACAATGTGGAATGTCACATGTCTAGAAATATCTGGCATTAGTTTAAAGAGGATGTCCAAGACTTCCACATACAACCCTGCCCCTTCCTAATTTCCCAGACTTGAACCCAGTTGAGCATCAATGGGACCACCTTGATTATCATGTTTGCTCTATGGACCCCCACACACCCTCCAGCAGCTGAGGGATGCACTGCAGTCAGCATGGCTCCAGATACCTGTGAGAACCTTACTGAGTCACTCCCAGCCCGTCTAGCTGCTGTCTGTGCCGCACACGGCAGTTACTCTGGATATTAGCCTGTGGTTATAATAATGTGACTCGACTGTGTATGCGCCAGTGATGTCAGTTTAAAGACCCCCAGCGACGGTTCCAGTGCTGATTGTGTTACCTGGAAACTGCTGGGTTCTTGGGTTGTACCGTATGAGCAGCTTCCCCGTAAATGTTTCAGCTTGAATGCAGAGATCTACGTCCTACAGCGTCTCATGCTTCAGATACAGTCAGATGGCTCCGCCGCCAGAGCTTTCGAAATCGAGCCGAGCTCCGCCGCTTCGCTCGGAGAGCCGTACGGGTTAATTGCTCCATTGATGTGAGAGGTTGGGAGAAGTGTGCCATTAATTATGAGAGTAATGTCACTCCAGTGGCTCTGATCACTCTGCTATTAATGAACAATTAGTTCCAACAATATTTCTGAACGTTAAGCCTAAAGGCAGTCACACTCTCTTAATACCAATTTGAGCTCCGGCTTCTTTCCCTGTTTTTGGGGGGGGGTCATCAGGCAAGCTCATTCATCCTGATTCACTCTCGTATGAGTAATAGAGGAGATGATGAGGGATGCCAATAAGAACTTTCAGATCGTGGCTTTACGAGTGTAGCTGTGTTGTTAGGAATGAATGAACAAAATACAGACGGAAATCAACAGCACATACACTCAACAGCTGCACCCAGTAGGAGGTGTGGGAGTGCGGGTGTGTTGGGAAGGAAGATAAAGGTGACCAGGATCAATAACTGGTGATAAATTTAGACTGATATGATCAATATTTATTGAGCTACACATACAGAAGTCTGTCTCTCAGTATGGCGTCGGGCCGCCGTGTTCGCTAACCCAACACGCCAGACGTCTCGGTATGGAGCTGTAGAGGTTCCTAATGGAGTCCTGTGATAATCCATCCCATGCAGCTTGAACATCCTCACACAGCTCCTGCAGATGGTGCGGTAGGGGTGGAGGTGGAGGGACACCAGGTCTTCTGGACGTGTGACAACAAACCGTTCATCTCGGTGCTGACCACGGTGCCTCCACACACGGATTCGTTGGGCGTCTCCACCAAGACTAAAGCGGGACTCGTCACTGAAGATGACCCGCTGCCATTCTGAGTCACTCCATGACAGTCTGGTACGACACCACTGCAGTCTTTGGTGACGGTGACGTGGTGTTAAGGACAGTCGTGGTAACGGTCTGTGTGCATGTAGTCCTGTGTGGTGCAGCCGTCTGCCAGTGGTGCCGCACTAACAGGATGACCACCGGTCTGTCCTTGCTTGGTTTTGATCCCTCTGCTCCAGTCTTGGTAAACTGGTCCACAGTCGTAGTGAACGCGTCTGCCGGATGCTGCAGACTCGTGAACCCTCTAAATGACCCAACTCTGTATTCACCATCCCCTCACTCAGCTGTAACACATCTCTATTTATACTGCCATGTAAACTACTGGACAGTCTCAGACAGTTCTAGAACGTTCTACCAAATTCCCTTCTTCTAAAGAGTTCTCAGAGTTCCAGAACCTGAATGTGGGGCAGATGATCTGGACATCACTGTCCTAACCTCAAAACCAAAGTTTATAGGGAACAGCAGACCCTTTCTCTCCATCTAAGCCTTGGGAACCGGGGTAACTGGCTGAACCACGTTTAGGGTCGTCTGTTGTTGTGGTTGGTACCGCTTTGCCTGGCTACGGTGAGGTGGTGTTGTGCCCCGCTGCTCATGTAGAGGGTGTCTGATTTGCAGGTGGAATTAATCACCGCTACAGAAAGAAGTTACATAAGCCAATCAAAAAAAGGAAAACCCGGAATGTTCCGCAGCAGCTTTATTATCTGGAGCGGGAGACGGCAGCCCCGGAGGCAAAACCGACAAACGGCAGCCACCACCCTGCGTTCCAGCATGAGTCTCCATTGATTAGCTGTTAGAGAAGATCGAAGGACGGATGCCGCTGATCCTGCCGCCGCTGCTGCCGCTGCTTTCCATACACTCCGGATTCTTTTGTGCGGCATGCTGCTTGAAAAGCTCGGAAACGTGTCCTACCCAGGCTCTCTCACACGCTGCTCCCTCGTCTAACAAGGCAACACGGATGAATGAGATCGGTGCCAGCATCCTTGAGCTCCCCGTGCTGCCAGCCATGCGTGCCAACCCACAAACAGAAAAGCGCACCCTGGTGTCAGCAGAGGCCTAAGTCACGCCGGACAAGCAGGCAGGCCCCGAGGCAGCTTTCAGTCGAGGACCACACGAGGCAGGGAACACCAAAATCCATACCCTGCTGACACAACACACAGCCTGTTTACTGTACCGCTACCAGCCACGATAAACCCCGGCACCTCCGAGGGCCGCAGCGGCATCAGGCACTGAGGAGATGGCGCTGGCTGTCCGAGATAAAGGAGAGGAAAAAAAAGAGTGGATGACATTCCTGAATCAAACGGAACGCTGGAGGCCGGCACGTGGCGAAAACCAACACAGGGAACAGTGGATAGAAAGGGTTCTTACACTGAACACCAACACCGATCCTTCATCCGTCCATTCCTTTACCCTTCACCAACACTGTTCCTTCATCCATCCATTCCTTTACCCTTCACCAACACTGTTCTTCAGTCCTTTACCATTCACCAACACTGTTCCTTCATCCATCCATTCCTTTACCCCTACACCAACACTGTTCTTCAGTCCTTTACCATTCACCAAAACTGTTCCGTCATCCATCCATTCCTTTACCCCTACACCAACACTGTTCCTTCATCCATCCATTCCTTTACCCCTACACCAACACTATTCCTTCATCCCTTTACCATTCACCAACACTGCTCCTTCATCCATTCATCCCTTTATCCATCACCAACACTGTTCCTTCATCCATTCATTCCTTTATCCATCACCAACACTATTCCTTCATCCCTTTACCATTCACCAACACTGCTCCTTCATCCATTCATCCCTTTATCCATCACCAACACTGTTCCTTCATCCATTCATTCCTTTACCCTTCACCAACACTGTTCCTTCATTCCTTTACCCATCACCAACACTGTTCTTTCATTCCTTCATCCCTTTACCCATCACCAACACTGTTCCTTCACCCCTTCATTCCTTTACCCTTCACCAAACCCTGTTCCTTCATCCCTTCATTCTTTTATCCATCACCAACACTATTCCTTCATCCCTTTACCATTCACCAACACTGCTCATTCATCCTTTCATCCCTTTATCCATCACCAACACTGTTCCTTCATCCATTCATTCCTTTACCCTTCACCAACACTGTTCCTTCATCCATTCATTCCTATACCCTTCACCAACACTGTTCCTTCATCCATTCATTCCTATACCCATCACCAACACTGTTCCTTCATTCCTTTACCCATCACCAACACTGTTCTTTCATTCCTTCATCCCTTTATCCATCACCAACACTGTTCCTTCATTCCTTCACCCTTACACCAACATTGTTTCTTCATCCCTTCATTCCTTTATCCATACACACACCCAGTACAAAAATTCTGCAAATGGTGGAGAGAGAGAGAGAGAGAGAGCGAGAGAGAGAACCCTAGATGGCCATCTGAGCCGCTACAGCTCATGTCAGCTACACCGCACAGACAGATACGTCTTAATCTCATTAAAAAGCAAAATGAGAGCTCCGTTATTGGCATGTTGTCAAGCGTAGCCCATTCCAGTGAAGATAAAGGCTCGCACACGTCTTCGCCCAATTCAACCGGGAGGAGCTACAACAGAGCTACAACCTATTCATTACTGCCGGCCGTGGGTTTGGTAATATCCTCATCTGTTCCTCACTCAGCGCCATGTGTAGTTGCTTAACCTGCCTCGCTTCTATTAAAAATCATAATTAAGGAGAGTAATTTCGCCAGTGAGCCGCTCAAACTCGGCCAAACAGTAGGAGAGTGAAGCAGCTCGGCTAACGGGTCATACAGCAGATCACACGCTGTTTATTAAAGATGCTTTTTCATCATTTCTGTATGATTAAACAGCTGAGATGTAAACTCCTACATAACACATACATGATGCTTTACTCAGCTAACTGGCTGGAACGGATGACATGCGCGAGTCCGATGTGAGCTTACTGATAGGCTAGCATTCAGAGCACTGACCTGACGTTAGCCGGTAGGCAAGTCATGTCACATGACCTTGGTAAACCAATGAAATGCAAGGCATGTCTTTTGTCATGGCCTAAAACCAGCTTGTGCAGGTGCTAGACTCTAGCTGCAGAACCATTTAAGGTGGAACGGTAAACGCACAAAACAGGCTGGAGAACCGGAACTCCAGCTCCCACATCTTTAACAGGATCCCGGAACAACTTTAATCCCAGAGTCCACACATTCCACTCCGGACAGATTCCCAAACCTCTCTGGACAATACGGAGCAGCTCCTCTCAGCGTCTGACCCTGAGGAGGCTAAAGAGAGGAGCAGCTCCACCTTTATTAGCACCACCACCCCAACAGCAGCCTGTACGTAGCAGCCATGCTGGGTGATTGTATCCGTGTGTGCTGGTTGGAGCAGATCATCTCAAACTGAGAGCTCCATAGTGAGGATCAACTTTAACCTACAGTGTGTTGGTGTCCAGATGGAGCCAGTAGCTAGTACAGGGAACGTTAGCGACTAGCATTAGCTCCAAGTATCAAGCATAGCTAACTAAATAGTATGAGGATGGAGCTTATTTACACCGAGGCTCATTTTATTTCCACATGGTGCTTCTGTGTGATTATCATGGGCGGGGTCTCGCTGTAAACCAGCCACTCAGAGCAGAGCTCATCTAATTATTCATGAGCTCACATACCTTATATACTCACATACCTTGTATATAGAACATCGGAGAACAGTTTAAATGCTGAACGAAGCCATTCAGAGGACACCTAAAGCTTAGCTTCAGTAACATCACCTGAAACCGTATCTGCTCTGTTTGTACACATCTGTATCTTCAGCCTTGAGGTGTCATTCCCTACATCGGTTGCTGACACTAGGATACAAATTTCCAGTGCCCCCTCAAGTCCCAGGGGTCCTAGCAGTTCTAGCCCTTGGTAATTGTACTACCTAACTGCTTCTTGAAATATAAGGAAGTCATTATCATCAGAGTCTTCAGTAACCGAGGCTCCTATAGTCAGTAGACCAGCATAATGAGGCACCGCTAACGCTGTATTGACCCTCCAGTGATGGACAGTGAGATCTTCAGCTAGCAGGCTTGGGTAGACTGTAACAGGTCAGTTTGAGTGGTTTGGCTGTGATGGGCTAGGCAGAAGCTCAGCTGTGTTTGTGTTCGGTAGCCAAATAGAGGGTTCAAGTACCCCTTAGCATTAGCAATGCCGCTAGCTAGCTTACATATTGTAGAACGTAGCTAGCTTAGGTGTCAGGGATCACTGTACAAGTAAATAAAAAAAAACTCAGTGTCACAGCTGGACTGAGAATCGTCCACCAACCAAAACTTTCCAGCCAACAGCGTCCTGTGGGCAGTGTCCTGTGGGCAGCGTCGTATAGGGCAGCGTCCTGTGACCACTGATGAAGGACTAGAGGATGACCAACACTGCACTGTGCAGCAGCAGATGAGCTATCGTCTCTGACTGTCCATCTACAAGGTGGACGAGCAAGGTAGGAGTGCCTAATAGAGTGGACAGTGAGTGGACACAGTGTTCACTAAGGTCCTGGTAGGTTCTCACAGGTATCTGGAGCCATGCTGACTGCAGTGCAACCCACAGCTGCTGGCGGGAGCATGGTGGAGGATCCATCGAGCCAACACGATGATCGAGGTGGTCCCACAGATGCTCAAGTCAGGAGAAGTAGGGGGCCAAACAAGTCTTGGTTATGCTCTTCCAACCAATGCTAGACATTTCTAGCCATGTGACATGTAGCACTGTCTTGCAGGAAGACCCCATCCGCCCCAGGGAAGACGGTCAGAGTCTATAGGGGTATGCGATCTGAATCAGTTGAGAGTGCCTTCCACATGGATGAGTGGGCACAGAGAATGCCATGTCTTATGACCCAGTCTAGGGTTGGGCTATAACAGACTGGAGACTTTGTTGTAATAGGAGGGAATACGTGGGACAAGGTTGAGGAGAAGCTGGGATTAACATGACCTGAGGTTATTTTAGTGGCCCCTTTTCCAGGTAAAGGTAAAAGGCACTGGAATCTTTTCTGATTGTCACATCTCTGTCTGTCTATCTGTCTGCCTGTCCCTGTTCATGTCTCACAACGCCCCCCTCTGGTTACTTCTTGTCATAGCACAGCTCTTCCTGCTCCCCCTAGCTCCGCCCACTCCCACACCTGAGACCAATCTGTTACCCATTTGGACGTGTATTAAGACCCCTTTGTTTGCCCGGCCTGTTGTACCTTTGTGCGTTCTGAGCCTGTTACTCCCCTCGTGAGTTTTGCCGTGGTTCCTTTCTGTACTTGTTCCTTTTGTTTTGTAGTGTTTTTCTTTGTCTGTAGTTCTTCACCCTGGTTTTGTTTCTGCTTTCACTTTACAGACATGTCTTTAGTCACACCCATCTGTGTTTTGACCCCGGTTACCTGGACTGAATCTAATAAATCCCACCTCAACCACATAGTTACACTGATGTGGGAGCACACAGTTGGTAAAAGTGACGGACATGGTGCACTCGGATGGGACCAAAATCATTGAGAAACAACAGGGACAATTACCGCACCTCCCCATGTAAACTAATCACATCCAAACAGAACTACAGAGTCTGAATCACAGTTCCCAAATCACCCTCACCACACAAACTAGCCTCCTTTCAAAACAGCACTTCTGTAGTTCAAGAATCTGTGCTTTCGTTTGATTTGGGCTGCTAACTGTACTTCTAAGGACTGGCTGAGCTCTTTGGCGTGTACTTTGAACATCCCCAAAGGCATGAGAGAAGATGCAGCCTAGTCAGTATCAGGTGCATGTTTTGGGTAGCCATGGTGTTCATGTTGTCAGTACCCGTGACTAAAGTTCTAAAACCCGGCGATTAACTCCTAAAACAAACACTGAAAGATTTATGCCGAGGCCGTCTGCACGCTTTCATGTGCTTGGCATTACCAGCGAAATCGGGTTTTAGAAATGAGCAAATTGCAAAACTAATTTCCGAGTTCTGAATCACAAAATTCACAAACCGGAGGGTTGAGCACTCGCTGTTTACTGCGCAGGCCTGTAGCGCCGAGCATGCCATCGAGGATCCCGACATGGACTCAAATTACTGCCTGTTTAGTCGACAGCGATGTTCATGCATATTTGATGGCCTCGCTAGAAGTTGCACAAAATCTCATAGCTCGTAGCTCATAAAGCGCACTACTTAACCGACACAGATCCGGCTGACACGGGTAGAGATTACAAGCAGGCGGAATGTAAACACATGAGACCCAATGAGCAGAGTGCATGTCAGATACCGGGACGTCACCAGACTAGAGGACTGGCACAGCAGTAACGCGTCCTGAGGTGATTCATTCTAAACAGCCACAGCATGACAAGCACAGCTGGACTGTAATGTTAAATATGTCCTAATTCTGAAGACATGGAAAGTCTGAACAGAGGACGTCAATTGGGGTCGGCAATATGGCAGCGTTTCTCTGCGATACATGAGGCCACGATAAAGTACTTTGAGAATATCGTGGATGTCCCAGAAGGAGGTGTGGGAGTGCGGTGCTGTTGGGAAGGAGGATGAAGGTGACCAGGATCAATAACTGATGATGAATTTAGACTGATATGATCAATATTTATTGAGCTACACATACAGAAGTCTGTCTCTCAGTATGGCGTCGGGCCGCCGTGTTTGCTAACCCAACACGCCAGACGTCTCGGTATGGAGCTGTAGAGGTTCCTAATGGTGTCCTGTGATAATCCATCCCATGCATCTTGAACATCCTCACACAGTTCCTGCAGATGGTGCGGTAGGGGTGGAGGTGGAGGGACACCAGGTCTTCTGTGACAACAGACCGTTCATCTTGGTGCTGACCACGGTGCCTACACACGGGTTCGTTGGTCGTCTCCAAAGACTGTCTCAGTAGCTGAGACAGAGACAAGACCCCGAGATCAGGAGTGACAGAGACTAGACAAAGCCAAGATTGGACTGGCTGGGACCAAGACAAGACTGAGACCAGGAGAGGCCGAGACAGAAAGCGGATAAATTCAGTGCAGGTGGGACTTTAGTAGTCCAGTTACCTCAAATAGAGGCATCAGACACGTCTCAACCTTATTTGGAAAAGGGCAAGTCCACTCGGCACCTTACCCGGAGACCGAGACGAGGTGGTCCAAATGAGGTAGAGACTGAGATAAGACCCAGGCTGCTAGTTAACGGTCTTGAGCAGTAATTGATGAACAATGGCAGCCCAGCACCACTCTGTTCCTCATCAATGGGGGGAGGTCAGGCCTTCTAGCTCAAAGCTGTATCCAATTCAGAATTCTCCCATTCAGTCTCTGGGCATGCCACCGTTCACGTCCACTCAGAATCCTCCCCTGGTGTTGTTCCTCTGGCCCATGGGTGACGTGGTCAGGAGAGATGAGTCATGAGCACAGTAAGCTCACTGGACCCTCAGCCATGCATCTGCCTCGCCTTCAGCCCACCCTGGCCTTTGTCATACGGCCGGCAGCTGCGGCTAGCACGCGTCCGTGGTACTAATGGCGAGAAGCCACTGAGCCGTAGGTCACGGATGTAGGTTCTGGCATCGTGCTAAAGTCAACACAACCTCGGCTTTGGACTTAAGACAAGCAGCTCATATCAATATTGCACGTTGTTTTCCGGAGGAAAGGCGCGAGAGATGATTTGCATTCTTTTGAACAAAACGTGATGGCAGATGTTCATTCCGCTCAGAGGAATTCCCTGAAAAAATTTGAAATCCTGCGATACTGTACACGGGCAATGGAAGCGACACACTTCTGGGGAATGCTCGATGAGGCATGACCTGATCTTAAATTATGCATGCTGCAGAGTCTGTCTTCCGTCTAAGGCTTGGAAGAGATACAGACAACAAACAGCTACACGCACTGGTACCACGCGATTCCTATTTTTCAGCTTCGGGCCTTAATTGTGGAGGACTTTGATGCTATACAGCCGAAAGGGGTTCAAAACAAACAGATGCATCAGGCTCGACTTACATGCTGCATTTCCATATAAAAGGATTTGGACGATTGTTTCAGCTGGCTTGTTTTACCTGTAGTTGCTCGTATAAGCACTGTCAGTAACTGTATGTGTATGATTTGAATTGAACAATAATAACAAGGCATCAGTTCCCTGGCATTCCAGTCCCCAGGAATTCCCAACAAGCTTTCCCAATGATTTGGAATGCAAGGGTCACTGTTAAACCGATACGTCTGTTAATGTTTGGTTTAAGCTTCCAATAAAATATATGGAATGATTTTAATAAACTTCAAAAGGTTCCATTTAGAATGGCCAAAGAACATCAATGGGCACTGCTGTCAACTTACCACCAAAGATGGACCAATCAGTAATGTTGTAGTCAAGACTCCAAGTCTAAATCAAGACCAAGACTTTTAGTGGCCAAGTCTGAGGCAGCGAGACAAGGAGTGACCTAAACCAGGAGTAGCTAAGACTGAGACAAGACCAGGAGCAGCCGAGACAGAGACCAGACTGAGACCAGAAGTGGCCTAGACCAAGACAAGACTAAGATCAAAAGTGACGGAGACAGAGACGAGACCAAAACATGGACTAGCTGAAACCAAGACCAAGAGCATCTGAGAGAGACAAGATTGAGACCAGAAGTGACTGAGACCAAGACAAGGCCAAGACCACGAGTGGTATACACCAGAACAAGACTGAGACCAAAAGTGGCCGAGGCCAGGACAAGGCTGAGACCAGGAGTAGCCAAGTCTGAGACAAGACAAGGAGCAGCCGAAACAGAGACAAGACCAAGACCAGGAGTGACTGAGACCAAGACAAGGCCAAGACCAGGAGTAACTGAGACCAACACAAGGCCAAGATCACGAGTGGTATACACCAGAACAAGACTGAGACCAAAAGCAGCTGAGACCGAGACAATACCAGGACCAGCAGCAGCAAAGACAGAGACAAGAGCAAGAACAAATGTGACTGAGACCAAGACAAGGCCAAGACCAGGAGTGGTATACACTAGAACAAGACTGAGACCAAAAGCAGCCAAGACCAAGACAAGGCTGAGACCAGGAGTAGCCAAGTCTGAGACAAGACCAAGACCAGGAGTGACTGAGACCAAGACAAGGCCAAGATCACGAGTGATATACACCAGAACAAGACTGAGACCAAAAGCGGCAGAGATCGAGACAATACCAGGACCAGCAGCAGCAAAGACAATGACAAGAGCAAGACCAGATGTGACTGAGACCAAGACAAGGCTAAGACCAGGAATGGCCTACACAAAGATAAGACTAAGACCATTAGTGGTTGAGACCGAGATAAGGCAGAGACTGAGACAACGACAAGACCGAGACCAGGAATAACTAAGATCCGGCAAAAAAGACTCAGAAACAGGGAGTGGCAGAGACCAGGAGTCGCCAAGACGAGACCAGGAGTGGCCAAGACCAACCGCAGACTGAGACCAACAGTGACCAAGACGAGAAGTGGGCAAATTCAGTGCAGTGGGGGGTTCTGTACTTGGGCTGATTTTGTTTATTCTGATTTTGTAGATATTTAATAAATTCGGTTTCCTCAAACAGAGTCAACGGACTCATCTCAGCCTCAATTGGAGTCGGCAAGTCCACCCTACCAGGAAACCCAGATGAGAGAGAGTCCAAATGGGGTAAAGACAGAGAAGACCAAGGCTAGTTCTAGTTCATAGTCTTGACGAGTACAACACTACTGGTCAGTGTTTTTGGGGTTGATGACCGATACTGATTTTTTGCATTGACCAAAAGAACCACTGTTCTGCTCCTCAGTATGATAACTTCCAAATCTACTTTCCACGAGACTCCCATAGGGGGCGCTAGCAGAAACTAGCATTATGTGGTTAGCAGTGTGGTTCTTTTCTAAGTTTATATCCTGAACTAAACCAGCAGTCCTGGATCAACACAGCTAACCCTCCATAGCTTCACCTACACCCACTGCAGCACGGGATTCGTTTTCCTTAACCAGCTACGTTACATAACGGATAATAAACGACGCAGAAAATGCAAAACCAAAAAAAATTGTATATGTGAGTGTGGGGCGAGTGATTACCGTCAACTGTATCCATTTGTGCCTTCAGAGAAACGGGGTCACTTCTTCTCCGGGCTTACAGGACAGGAACTGAGCGGAGGGCACCTGCATGCATGAAGGTATCGATGTACACATTTAGCTCTGAATGAGGCTGAGAAATATCTATCTGTCTGCTTGTATCCATCGTCTCAGAGAGCTGTGTAGCTGGAGCTGACACAATGAGGCTACAGCACTGCCATTCTGCTCACACATCTTTAATTAATACAGAAACACTGGCAGAACCCTGCCACCCCTCCCTCCCTTCACCCCCACCACCACCACCTCTCTCTTTCTGCTGTACTTAAACAAGAGAAAACCAAACTGTTCCCCGAGACATAAAATAGCTGGCACTGGTTGGTTCCCTTTGATGCTTTGATGGTACAGTCGAAAACACTGTCCTCCTAACAACCACCTGGGAGACCAACTAACGCTGTGCCCATCAGATTGAGAGAGAGAGAGAGGGAGGAGAACATCAAGCTCCATTCTTTAGCTTCAGGTCTGAAAACATCTACAGGTGTTTCTGTCCATCCTCCTCCCACTGTGGTGGATGCTTATGGAGGTCTGAAAGGAGGTGTAGCTGTTCAAGAAGCTCGTCACTGAGAAAAGGAGACCCACACAGATCCTAACGAAGCTTCTGCTGGTGTTCAGTCAAGAACAATGGACTGAGCACCCCAAAGTCCAGACCCTCAGACCCCCCTGAATGCGTCAGCCAAAGATCAACCTCAGCTCCCACATAGGAGATTCTGATAACCTGCACAGACCTGGCCGCCCTGTCTGGAGTCTGCCGGTTGCATGCTGATAGACTATCCACACTTCCGCCTTCATATGCTTGCGTCTTGGGTTTGGTGCTGGTCTTCCGAGTTTTGCCAAGGGAACAGTGGTCTCAGCCACAGACCCTCATCATTTACCTCTGTGTTTCCAGAGGGACTGTTTTTGTCGTGGCTCCATTTCCAATAAGAAGGCCTCCTTCTATATGCTGTGTCAAATTGCCAGGTCCTGATTGGTCATTTTGAATGTCGGTCCACATGTCCTGCAGTTGTAGGCGGTACTTGGCCATGTTATGGTAATCTCCCTAGATCAGTGTTCCTCAGCCCTGGTCCCAGAGGTTCCCTGCCCAGGAGGTTGCAGTGGGTTCCCTGATTTACCACATACCCTGCGACTCTGAGGCCTTGTTAATGAGCTAAATCGGGTGTGTTGGGAGCCAGGAAAGCACGACAGGGTAGGGTTGATGGATACTGCTCTGGAGAGATCTCCAGGATCTTGGATACATCTCCCACAGTACACCAGCAAGGTAAAGCCTCCTAAACTGTTCCCAGTAAAGTGGCTGCTGGCCGGTAAACCGAAACCTGTATGCTGGGAAGGTCCATTCGGGTTGCCTTCGGATAATTAGTCAAGGCGCAAATGTGGTTAAGAGCTCAGCGAATGGAATTTGAAAGCACGTCTTGCAGGGCTAACAGTAATAGAGGCCAGGATGAAGAGGCGAGTCCACTAACAGCGACTCTCTGGTCCAGCTGGACAGAAAGGGAGAGTAGGTCACTTCTGTCTTGTGGCCATTTGTCACATTTAACCACCACGCCACATTTTTTTACCCAAGGTCAAATGCAGCTTTGCTCTGTGAGCAGCTCGACCCATGTAGGAGACGCATGAAGATTCAGCCTCAGCCCTTTTTGCCTTCCCCCAGTTATTACGGCCAACATCTGACGTCCTTCTGCCTGCGAGACTTATTAAATTAGACTATCCGCGGACGGGCCACGTGACTGAAAACCAAGAAAAATAGCCCAGTCTGCGAGGGCACTCGCTCAAGTGACCTCATCTAAGAGGCCGAATTTCCTCTCGTGTTTGTTGTCCTTGTCCCAGATCCGGAGCTTTGATTTAGGAGGAGCTTCTGCTCCATGCTTTTCTTCCTGCTCGCGGTGGAGTCAGGGGGTTTGTTTGCTTTTGCCCCTGGCAAACAGAGGCACTCTCATACAAGGTCCCCTCCAATCTCCCCCGAGGCCTGGCCAAAGACGCGGGCGGCCTGAGCGGGTCAGCACTATTCCTGCAGCTGCTCGCAAACATGCACCAGTGCGCTACGGCTCCGGCATTTCTCCTGACTCGAGAGAGCTGTTTTGAAGTTGTACTGGCTCTCGGAGTCTATTGACCCAGTGCTCCGAGGCAAAACAAACAAAGTTTGGTCCGCGCTGTGCGGGAATGTTCTCGCGGATATTTATTTATTTAACGCGGTATTCCGGATAATGATGGGGGGAAATACTAAACAGCTTCAGAAGAAGCACAACCAGCGGGAATTCTCATAATGGATGCTGTCATTAATGAACATAAGCCCTAATTTCTCCCCCAAATCAAACAGAGTTTATGCAGCTGTCCAATTCCCATATTTGATCCGGTAACGCTACAGGAGAGAGAGAGCACTCAGGCAAGGCAGTACCGCACGTCATGTTAGAACACATACAGAGATTCTACAGAACTAAACTAACAAAGTGCACAAATACATAAACAATGTTTCTGATCTCCGTGGACAATCCACAGCACACCCACACCTTAATACAGGCTCGCTCTGTCCTTTAAATCTAGCATATACACTTCCGCACATATAGATTGACATGTACACTCATTATCAAAACAACAGCTGCACCCAGAAGGAGGTGTGGGAGTGCGGTGCTGTCCTGTTACCAGGATCAATAACTGATGATAAATTTAGACTGATATGATCAATATTTATTGAGCTACACATACAGAAGTCTGTCTCTCAGTATGGCGTCGGGCCGCCGTGTTCGCTAACCCAACACGCCAGACGTCTCGGTATGGAGCTGTAGAGGTTCCTAATGGAGTCCTGTGATAATCCATCCCATGCAGCTTGAACATCCTCACACAGTTCCTGCAGATGGTGCGGTAGGGGTGGAGGTGGAGGGACACCAGGTCTTCTGGACGTGTGACAGCGAACCGTTCATCTTGGTGCTGACCACGGTGCCTCCACACACGGATTCGTTGGGCGTCTCCACCAAGACTAAAGCGGGACTCGTCACTGAAGATGACCCGCTGCCATTCTGAGTCACTCCACGACAGTCTGGTACGACACCACTGCAGTGTTTGGTGACGGTGACGTGGTGTTAAGGACAGTCGTGGTAACGGTCTGTGTGCATGTAGTCCTGCGTGGTGCAGCCGTCTGCCGATGGTGCTGCACTAACAGGAGGACTCATGGAGGACACCACTGCTCGCTGGATGACTGTAATGGTGGCTGTTGGGTCAGTCAGGTACAGAGATAAGGCCGCCCTTGCTTACGTCACATGCACAGCCGTCATTAAGTCTCTTGCACCTGGCAACATAAACGCCCCAAACAGGACCATGATCGGACCACCTGTTGATCTTTATTAAAGTAGGTGCTGTCTATGGTTCTGGGTCTTAATTCTGAAAATGGTTCTTTATAGCACCAAAAGGTTTTCTGCAATAGGGATGTCATTGAACTACGCCACATAGAACCACATACAACATATTCTCTATCAGTCTAAAGAACCATTTTCAAAGCATGAAAAAATAAAAAAAGCCATTTAAGCTTGAGATGATTCTATGTAGAACTCATGGTTCCAAATAGAACCAGTGGCACTCCTAAAGACCCCTCGAAGAACCGTCTTTTATAGGGGCCTGAGTTTCGTCAACATGTGGAGCGTTACATTAGCACAATGCTAACTGATGGGCTGTTAGCTATAAGCTGTTAGCTAGATCAGTTCAAAGAAACCATTTCACCAAGCCAATAGCTATTTAAGCATGAGATGACTCGGTGTGGAACTCATGGTTCAAAACAGAACCAGTGCCATTAATAGAGAACCCTCGAAGAACCGTCTATTGCAGGCATGTGTCTGGAAGCTGGAAGAACAGTAAGCCACATATGCAAACGCAGTAGCAGCCATATTGAGCCCTGAACTTCACCAACATGTGAAGCGCTAAATTAGCACAACGCTAACTGACAGGCTAATAGCTTTCATACGTTTGTTAGCTACGTTAGCTTTGTAGCTCCGGCATAAAGCCAAAGATCTAAAGCTCGCTTCAGACGCCGAACACGTCTTAGATGATCAGCTACGTTTGAGGGGAAGCGGGTAAATGTGATTTCTCATCGCTTCACGCACCGACAGCTCTGACAGCAGGACTGCCATCATTTAATACATCGTGCATCAGCAAAGAAGCGGTTTTCATATCGGGGGGAAGCCGCCGTGACCTTGTCGGCCCAAGTTTCAAAGCAAACGGAGGGAATCACAGGGACGGCAGTGGTTTTCCTCAGACGGGGCGCGCCTAATGCTAGTGGAAGCGCCGAGCTCCGTCAGCTCTCAGAACAGCGCCTTGAATTAGAGCCGCGCTCCATCAGCAAGAAACGCACATCACATGAAAGAACCGCACCCAAACGCACGCAAACCTTAGGCTCCCGCTCTGTCCGCCATGCAGGCCACGCAGGCCAGAGCTCAGGTAGGCAAGTTAGACGGACAATCAGGGACCGAATGGATAAGGAGTCAGAATCTTGGAGAGAGAGAGAGAGAGAGAGAGCGGTGGGAAAACAACAATATGCATTTGTCAAGGTGGGAAAGTCTCCATTAGGGAACGTCAATCAGGGAAATGTGTCATCCTCGCGGAGCATAATAACAGCAGATAAACAAGATGGATCATTAATCCGCTGTCTGGAAACTGTTTGGCGGAATGATTTAAAAGCCCCCCTCCAGTCCATATAGCGTTAGTGTGTGGTGTTCGTGATGCCTAATCATACAGAGGCCTTATTTCTAATAGGCCAGCCATAGATATCTAGCCCAGCCCTCCTCCAGCCAACCCGCATCCTGCACGATGACAGTAAGCCACCAGCGCCCCATCATAATTTACAAGCATCCAATTACCCAACAATTAATGAAGGACTGAATATCTGGAACTCTGGCAAAACTTGATGACCCCATACACGTCATTCTGCCCCATCGATAGATAGATAGATAGATAGATAGATAGATAGATAGATAGATAGATAGATAGACAGACAGACAGATACTTTATTGATCACGAAGGAAATTTAGCAGCCAGTAGCAGTTTCACAAAAAACAGCACAGATACAAATGCAAATTAAAATAAATAAAGAAATAAATAACTAACTAAATAAAAATAAGTAATTAAAAAAAATAAAAATAAAAAATAAATAAAGAAATAAATAAAAATTATTAATAAAAATTAAATAAATAAAATAAATACATACATCAATAAAATAAAATTAAAAAATAACAAAAAAATTAATTAATTAAATAAATAAACAAATAAACAAATAAATAAATAAATGTAAAAAATAAAAACATTAAATGAAAAAAAAAATATATATATATATATATATATATATCCCTATTTCTAGAATATAGGCTCCCTGAGTCCCCTCTGTGATGTTCTGGGGGAGTTGCAATTAAATTAGATGGGGTTCTACACTGGGCTCGTGGACATCCAGGTTTTGTTCATCATCTTACAGAGGAACATCACATTCCTGTCCCAGTATTCCAATATGACCATTCCCACGTTCACAGGTCTGCAAATGGGACTGTTCGGCTTGTTGAACGTACAGGAGCAACTGGCCAGCAAAATGCAATCCAATCACAGTCAGGGGGAGGTCTCAAAACAAGTTGGCATGGTGATTAGCACCAATTATGATCGCGAGGTCTCGGAACAAACAGCATGATGAACTGGACTAATCACTGGGAGGTCTGATAATTAATGACACGGGGAATAGTACAAATCCCCAGTCGAGGGGAGGTCTCAAAGCAAACTGGCATAATGCTGAGGACCAATCACAGTCAGGGGGAGGGTCATTCGGTCATAACCACATGACGATTCAAACCAATTAGGGTCAGCGAGAGGTCTCAAAACAGACCTGGAGTCGATTTGGACCAATCACAGTAAGAGGGAGGTACCTCACACAATTAGCCGCTCCAAAACTCTGGCCACAGTTTGTTTGATTAACATTTACAGCGTGTTAATGGGGGGTTAACGTCTCGTCTTTGCTCAGCGCTGGACATTGTCTACCTGGCCCACTCCTCTATAATCTCCAGAAGCTCTCTTCAAAGCCCTCTAACCGAGCCCTCGGCACATAAGCTCCTACGGAATCGTCACCGCCCCCTCCTCAGATCAATGGTGGGATTTATAGCTGACTGAAGACTGCACACTTCCCTCAAACCTGGCGACCGGCGTGGGGGGGCCTTAATTGCAGAAGGCTATCGGGTTTGATTAGTTAGCGGTGCCGCTCATTAATTCACGGCTAATTAGAGACGTGAAACGAGAGACAGGGCCGGCTAATTAATTGAGCCGGGTTCCCTCACACGCAGATCAAATCAATGACATTGTTGTCGACTCCAGCAACAATTGGGGAGTATTCATGTGGTAGATCTTCGAAGACGCTGCCTGCCAAGAGATGGTGGTGTTGGCTGTTAAGGAGACAAATGCTGGCAGTTTTGGCACCTTCCCTTCCAAATTAGGGCCGCGTTCCTTTTTATCAAATCGATTTTCCGATGTCTGTTGCGCTCTTTTTAACGTTCGGGCTGACGGCGTATCTGTCAGTTCCCGGGAATGGGCTCCAATCAGTGTGATGGTAAAGGCTGCGGCTAAGTCTTTGGCGTGTTCTGGATTTTTCCTCGCCAGTCATTCTAGTTGAATTACTCCTAATAGCCTGTTTGTGTGCTATTTGTTTTGTACTGCGTTGCCCACACCCACACAAACACATTAAGTCCGCACACATCTCAGGGCCTCCGTCTCCGCTCCCCGCATTACAATGGAAGACATTTTCTAAATATTAGTCTTGGTGTGTATTTTCAGGCTGACTGCCTCCATTCACACTCATTAACAGGCGACGAGCAGGAGGAGGCGAGGCAGCCGGGCTTGGGTGAAGCCACAAAGCTTTTTTCCCGTACCAGGTAAATATGATATCCTTTACTCGCCGCCGTCACCTTGATAAGTAGAGTACAGAGCGACAGGGGTCTGTGGTGCCAATCACAATCAAGGGGAGGTCTCAATGCAAATTGGCACGAGGAGTCGCACCAATCGCAGTCAGGGAAAGGTCTCAAAACAATAACCACGTTTAAGGGGAGGTCTCCAAAAAATGTGCACAATGATTAGCACCAATCACAGTTAGGGGGAGGTCTCAAAACAAACCAAGAGTTGATTAGGACCAATCACAGTCAGGGGGAGGTCTCAAAACAAACCAAGGGTTGATTAGGACCAATCACAGTCAGGGGGAGGTCTCAAAACAAACTCGCATAATGATTAGGACCAATCACAGTCAGGGGGAGGTCTCAAAATAAAACAAGAGTTGATCAGGACCAATCAGAGTCAGGGGGCGGGGTCAAAACAAACCATGAGTTGATTAGGACCAATCACAGTTAGGGAGTGGTCTCAAAACAAACCAAGAGTTGATCGGGACCAATCACAGTCAGGGGGAGGTCTCAAAACAAACTGGCATAATGAACAGGACCAATCACAGTCAGGGGGAGGGGTCAAAACAAACTGGCATAATGATTAGGACCAGTCATAGTTAGCGGAAGGTCTCAAAACAAACCAAGGGCTGATTAGGATCAATCAGAGTCAGGGGGAGGTCTTAATGCAAATTGTCATGTGGATTTGCATCAATCTCAGTCAGGGAAAGGTCTCAAAACAATAACCACGTTTAAGGGGAGGTCTCCAAACAAACTGGCATAATGATTAGCACCAATCACAGTTAGGGGGAGGTCTCAAAATAAACCAAGAGTTGAATAGGACCAATCAGAGTCAGGGGGAGGGCTCAAAGCAAACTGGCATAATGATTAGCACCAGTCACGGTCAGGAGGGAGGGGTCAAAACAAACTGACATGATGACTAGGACCAATCACAGTCAGGGGGAGGGGTCAAAACAAACTGGCATAATGATCAGGACCAATCACAGTCAGGGGGTGGTCTCAAAATAAAACAAGAGTTGATCGGGACCAATCACAATCAAGGGGAGGTCTCAAAACAAACTGGCATAATGATCAGGATCAATTACAGTCAGGGGGAGGGGTCAAAACAAATCCAGAGTTAATTAGGACCAATCACAGTCAGGGGGAGGTCTCAAAACAAACTGGCATAATGATGAGGACCAATTACAGTCAGGGGGAGGGGTCAAAACAAACTTGCACAATGATCAGGACCAATCACAATCAGGGGGAGGGGTCAAAACAAACTTAGAGCTTAGTACGACCCATCACAGTCAGAGGGAGGTGAAGTTCATTCTGTCTCTCCTCCACCGAAGGGAGGACCAGGAGAGCTGTTGATTTAAGGCGAGTGCAGCTGGGTCTCTTGTCCAAAAACAGAATCTGGACACACAGTTTGTATAGGCTGCCTCCCCCTTAAAGAGCGTACACGGGCGGTGTATCCTAGGAGCTGGGTATGCTCAACTCTCCCAAACAATAATAGCCTAAAGGTATTTGACCCTTGACCTACAGCTCGATACCCCTGATGATAATATGCAATGTTCCCAGACTGCAACACTTCCTACAGGGCAACAACGGGTTAACTAGTGGTACACTCCACCAGCAAACCGGCTGGACTTCTACACACTTCTACACATACACACTAATACACCAACACTGATATCTGACGGGGGTCTCGGAGCAAGCCCCGCCCACAATTAAACTACAACTGAACGAAGCTCTGCTTCATGTTTGTTTTGATCCAGTACTCAGAGCTGGACATGCTCTACCACGTCCACTCCTCCGTAATGTCCAGAAACCCGTCTCAGCCTCAGCTGTACCCGGTACAGCTCTGAATCAGTCCGTTTTGATTTGTTGGCAGCAGTGAAATACAGAACCCAGTGCTTCTCCAGTCTCAGCGTGGCGCCAGAAAACAGCCGCGTGCACGGCCAGTACAATCAGACGGCCGGTGCCAAGCGCTCACGACAGCGCTCGTGTTCCCAGCTCTCTTTATTCCTGCCCTTCCTCCCCTGCAGACTCTTCGTCCTGTGTTCATCAGGGCCGCGCTTTTCTTTCACGAGAAAAATTAGCGAACAGATGTCTGACCGAAAAGAGAGAGATGCCCGGAGAGTGAGAATGAGAGGGGATTAAATAAGAAAGGCTGGGAACAAAGGCCTGAACCGCGGCCGCATGTGCTGCTATTTTTGGTCCTCCAAAGAATGGCTGAGAGAAGAGAGGGAGAGAGAGAGAGAAAAAGGAAGGAAGGCAGAGAGGGATGGAGGGAGAGAGATTGAGAGGGAGAGAGAGAGAGAAATGAAGGGAGAGAGATTGAGAGGGAGGGAGAGAGAGAGAGGGATGGAGGGACAGAGATTGAGAGGGAGGGAGAAAGAGAAAGAGAGAGACAGAGTGGGAGAGAGAGAGATAGAGGGATGGAGGGACAGAGATTGAGAGGGAGGGAGAAAGAGAAAGAGGTAGAGACAGAGGGGGAGAGAGAGAGAGGGATAGATAGATAGATAGATAGATAGATAGATAGATAGATAGATAGATAGATAGATACTTTATTGATCCCAGAGGGAAATTCAAGGATGGAGAGAGAGAGAGAGAGAGAGAGAGAGGGATGTAGGGAGAGAGATTGAGAGGGAGAGAGAGAGAAGGAGGGAGGGATGGAGGGAGAGAGATTGAGAGGGAGGGAGGGATGGAGGGAGAGAGATTGAGAGGGAGGGAGGGAGGGAGGGAGGGAGAGAGAGAGAGAGAGAGAGAGAGGGAGGGATGGAGGGAGAGAGAGATGTAGAGAGAGGGAGGGAGAGAGAGAGATTGAGAGGGAGGGTGGGAGAGAGGGAGGGATGGAGGGAGAGAGATTGAGAGAGAGGGGGAGAGAGAGAGAGAGAGAGAGAGAGAGGGAGGGAGAGAGATTGAGAGGGAGGGAGGGAGAGAGAGAGAGGGATGGAGGGAGAGAGATGTAGAGAGAGGGATGGAGAGAGAGAGATTAAGGGAAAGGGTGGGAGAGAGTGAGGGATGGAGAGAGAGAGATTGAGAGAGAGGGAGAGAGAGGGTGGGATGGAGGGAGGGAGAGAGAGAGAGAGAGGGTGGGATGGAGGGAGGGAGAGAGAGAGAGATGGGGAGAGAGAGAGAGAGAGAGAGAGAGAGGGAGGGATGGAGGGAGAGAGATGAAGAGAGAGATTGAGAGGGAGGGTGGGAGAGATGGAGGGAGAGAGATTGAGAGGGAGGGAGGGAGGGATGGAGGGAGAGAGATTGAGAGGGATGAAGGGAGAGAGAGGGAGGGATGGAGAGAGAGGGAGGGAGAGGGAGAGAGAGGGAGGGATGGAGGGAGAGAGATTGAGAGGGAGGGTGGGAGAGAGGGTGGGATGGAGGGAGGGAGAGAGAGAGAGATGGGGAGAGAGAGAGAGAGAGAGGGAGGGATGGAGGGAGAGAGATGAAGAGAGAGATTGAGAGGGAGGGATGGAGAGAGGGAGGGATGGAGGGAGAGAGATGGAGAGGGAGGGAGGGAGGGATGGAGGGAGAGAGATTGAGAGGGATGAAGGGAGAGAGAGGGAGGGATGGAGGGAGAGGGAGAGAGAGGGAGGGATGGAGGGAGAGAGAGGGAGGGATGGAGGGAGAGAGATTGAGAGGGAGGGTGGGAGAGAGGGAGGGATGGAGGGAGAGAGAGGGAGGGAGGGAGGGAGAGAGATTGAGAGGGAGGGAGGGAGAGAGATTGAGAGAGAGAGAGGGAGAGAGAGAGAGATTGAGAGGGAGGGTGGGAGAGAGAGAGGGAGAGAGATTAAGAGAGAGAGAGAGAGGGAGAGAGAGAGAGAGATTGAGAGGGAGGGTGGGAGAGAGGGAGGGATGGAGGGAGAGAGATTGAGAGGGAGGGAGGGAGAGAGGGATTTCTCCACGTTCTCTCACAGAGCTGGAGATGAATGTGCTCTAGCGCACTCCTACGCCTCCTCCTTGGGCCTGTCGGATGGGCCAAGGCTACTCATTCACGGGCAGCGTGCTCAGAAGACAGCAGGCCCAGAGCGTAAACAGGCACAGGGAGTTAGACCTGCTCGCACTCGCGTGGCATTAGCTCCACATGGCTCACCTCGCCCGGTGTCACCATCGGGGGCGGGGCAGCAGACTGTTTATCCAGACCCACGTCTGTTTGTTTGAGGGTTCCGTAGCTCTGGTGGCTCCTGGAGTCGGAGAAGTCCAACCTGTGATGCGTACTCAGAGCGGCGATGGACTGGCAGCCTGTCTTCTGCCCTAACATAAACCTGGGCTAATCCCGACCCCCTTCTGACATACACCTGGACTGATCTAGTCCCCCTATCTAATGTACACATGGACTAATCTAGAGCCATTTCTAACATGAATCTGGATTAATCTAAAACCTATCTTACATATACCTGGTCTAATATAGACCTGTGTCTAACATACACATGGACTAATCTAGATCCCCATCTAACGTAGACATGGACTAATCTAGACGCTGTCTAGCATACAACCGGACTAATCTAGACCCCCTTTGAACATACACCTGGATTAAACTAGACCCTCTCCAACATACCCCCAGACTAATCTAGAGCCATTTCCAACATAAATCTGGATTAACCTAAACCCTGTCTAACATATACCTGATCTAATTTAGATCGGCATCAAACATACACCTGGACTAATCTAGATCCTCTTCTAATGTACACATGGACTAATCTAGACCCTCTCCAACATATTCACAGACTAATCCAGGCCCACTTTGAACAAAAATCTGGATTTACCAGACCCTCTTTTAACTTACACCTGGACTTACCTATAACCCTTCTAACATACACCTGGACTAATCTAGACCCCCTTCTAACATACACCTGGACTAACCTAGACCCCCTTTTAACATACACCTGGACTAACCTAGACCCCCTTTTAACATACACCTGGACTAACCTAGACCCCCTTTTAACATACACCTGGACTAACCTAGACCCCCTTTTAACATACACCTGGACTAATCTAGACCCCCTTTTAACATACACCTGGACTAATCTGGGACCCTGCTAACATACACCTGGTCTAATCTAGGACCATTCAAACATAACTGGAGTAATCTAGAACCATTTCTAACATACACCTCTACTTATCTAGGACCCTTCTAACATACCCCTGGACTAATCTGGGACCCTGCTAACATACACCTGGAGTAATCTAGAACCCTTCGAACATACACCTGGACTAATCTAGGACCCTGCTAACATACACCTGGACTAATCTAGGACCCTTCAAACATACACCTGGACTAATCTAGGACCCTTTAAACATACACCTGGACTAATCTAGGACCCTTTGAACATACACCTGGACTAATCTAGGACCCTTTGAACATACACCTGGACTAATCTAGGACCCTTCGAACATACACCTGGACTAATCTAGGACCCTTCAAACATACACCTGGAGTAATCTAGAACCCTTTGAACATACACCTGGACTAATCTAGGACCCTTCAAACATACACCTGGAGTAATCTAGAACCCTTCGAACATACACCTGGACTAATCTAGGACCCTTTGAACATACACCTGGTCTAATCTAGGACCTTTCAAACATAACTGGAGTAATCTAGAACCATTTCTAACATACACCTCTACTAATCTAGGACCCTTCTAACATACACCTGGACTAATCTGGGACCCTGCTAACATACACCTGGAGTAATCTAGAACCCTTCGAACATACACCTGGACTAATCTAGGACACTGCTAACATACACCTGGACTAATCTAGGACCCTTCAAACATACACCTGGACTAATATAGGACCCTTCAAACATACACCTGGACTAATCTAGGACCCTTCTAACATACACCTCTACTAATCTAGGACCCTTCTAACATACACCTCTACTAATCTAGAACCCTTCTAACATACACCTCTACTAATCTAGGACCCTTCTAACATACACCTCTACTAATCTAGGACCCTTCTAACATACACCTCTACTTATCTAGGACCATTCTAACATACACCTGAACTAATCTAGAACCCCTCTGACTTACACCTAGAGAGCTAAGCTGAACTTGACTGTATAATTCCATAGTTGGATGTGTTCATGTTTATTGTTCTAGAGTTCTAGAGCATTAGGATGAACAGAAGTAGAACCCGCTGTGAGGAACCGTGTCTAAACAGTGTATACAGCTCACATTAAGATAAACAATAAAACCACACGACGTAACCCAGACGCCACGGTGTCTCCAGTAGCCTCCCTGACCGAGTTCCTGTCTGTAGCATGCTGTAGGTTCCTGTGATAGCTGGATCACTGGGAGGAACAGTCGTTCTGTGTTTGGTTCTGATCACGCTGGACGCCTTCACGTCGCGTTCAGTGCTATTAATGGAGCATTGCTGTAGCCGCCGCTCACTTATAAAATAAACAAATCTGATTGATTTTTGTCCTCACACAGCGGGTGCAGTAAGTGCCGGCTTCCCGCTGCCTCCATTTGTTCCCGCTCTCACACAGTCGAGGTTATAAAACCACTGCTGTGGGGTTCTGTATCGTTTGCCTAGCACTTGTTGTGATTACATTGTGGAATCGGAGGTGTGGCCAGTATGTTTAAGGAACAGCACTGTGAGGTGGAAGACTGAGAGTACCGGGCGGAGCTTCAACCAGGACGTGCTGTCCTCTGAGGAGACAACAGATGAGTATGATGCTGCAGAGGTATCTACTGATGTTAGCATGCTAACCAGCTAGCCCCATCTCATCCTGTCTCGTAATACCACTGTGTACCTGAGGAGGTGATAGTGAGTCACTGTAGCGCTGTAGGAGTGGAGTCAGTCCAACATGAGAGGATGGAGAAGTAGCCCTGCTGCCCTGATGGCGTCTTCTAACCTCTTATCAGTCATGGTGATGGAGCTGGTCCCGGTTAGATCATTGAAGGGCAGGTAGACAATGAAAGGAGCAGCAACTAGATAGATAGATAGATAGATAGATAGATAGATAGATGCCAGAGGGAAATTCAGATGTTTGCTGAAGCTCTTGGCAAGTCACCGCCACCACCGCCCGTGTCATCAGCACAGCTGTGAACACTGCTACCATGTTTCCTAATGACATCACCTGGAGGTAGCATGTACCAACAAGAGAAAAGCATAGGCCCTAAGACTGACCCCTGTGGGACACCACAGGACATATGAACTGTTTTGATGAATGAAGGAAAAGGCCATATCCATTTCCGATCGTGTACATATCAACCACAAGACTGTGACTCAGTCCTGGACTAGCGGAGGAGTGCAACCGCTATTTCCGTAGCATCAACAATCCAATAAAGTGCACACAGCTCTGGAAACACTATAGAGCCCACCTGGAACTGATCAGTGTCTCTAGCTGTACCGGTTCTGGGTTTGTGTTGGTTCTGTTTGATTCTCTACACTACTGGAACCATGTCTCCCAAACTCCAGATCAGATATTGTATTAGATCTGTGTATTTAGAAAATCACTAATGACCTCCAGAAGCCTGTTTTTAGAACCATGCTCGCTGTGTGTTTCACCCCAGCCACCGCTCTCCAGTCTCTCTGTAGGTCACTCGAGGTCATCGTACGGTGGGTAAGGGACATTGGAATGAGGTGGCGCTCATCACGGTCAGTAGAGAGTGGGTTTGGCCCTCTGCCAGTCTGTAGCTGTGTTGTCCTGTGTGTTTGCTGCTGGACCTTGTTCTTATGAACCAGACGCTCACTGTATCTGCCAGTAAAGCTAGAACCCGACCTTCGGTTCCTCACTGAGAACCTGCTGTACATGTGGAGATGCTGATTGACGAGGAGACTGGATGCATTGGCATATAGTGTACCAACCCCATTTACAAACGAGATCAAACAGTCAGCAGGCAGGCTGATACAGGTAAAAACGAAACTACACAGAATCCTTAACAGCTAAATAAGCTAACCAAACAAACGCTAGTCACCTGAGACTGAAATACCTACCTAACACCTCCATGACAACCAGCTGTGGTGGGATTGGGCATGGACTGGACAAGTTTCTATATGTAGGCCACATCAATGGATCCCTTGATTCACTTCCTTCACACTATGGTCTTTGGCCACGCCCACATGCAGTCACTCCTGTTAGCCAATCATTAACATCTGCTCTGGAGAATTTTCCACAGATGGAGCGAGACATTCCCTGCACTGTAGCACCTCTTCCCGATCTATGGATCCCGTCACTCACACCCCGCAGGGATTTATAGCCCCATCATCCTCATGCAGCGCCATCTGCAGGAGCCTGAAGGTACTACCACTTTAAACACACAAGGGGACTCATTGTTTTGGCCAGTGAGCTTATAATATCAGATGCCTGAGTGTTTAGTGTGTCCAGGAGACTCACTTTCAGTTTCTCAGCTGCTGTCGTTTATCTTCCTCCTTCCTTATCCGAGTGGATTATCTGATATCTAATCTCCTCCCGAAGATCTCTTGAAAGGGGAATATCGTTCTAGCCGCTTTGCCTGGATATGAAACATTCCCTGGATTTTGCACACTGCTGGTTCTAACAAGCGACCCTTTAGGAGATACGAGGTTTGGTTATGAGAGGCACGGTAGTGGTTTTGAGAGAGGGGAGCTTGGAGAGGCAGCGATAGGCCGTTTTTCTGCCTGGACGTTTAGAGGGTTCATAGCTGAAGTAAACACTGCAGGCCTTTAGCGCCCACTAAAGCTCGCTACGTGGGCATGAGTGAGCGCGGTCGGAGCGGTGGAGAGAGGGATCGAACAGTCGCAGCAGTAATTAGCACTCCCTTGGCTCCTGCTGACATCCAGCTGGCCTGCAGACATGTCACTGTTTGACCTTTGGCTCCACCTGAACTTTGCGTTCCTCTCTTTTAATTTTTTCACTCTTTTTTTTTCGCTCCCGTGAAGCATATGTGTTTATACGGCTGTGTTTTGGCTGGCATTTGGCTGTGACTCACTGAGATGTGTGTGTGTGTGTGTGTGTGTGTGTGCGTCTGACATTTTTACAGAAGGCTGAGGGTCCTCCCGGCTATTCACACACACACACACACACACAGGCACGTGGCTGTATGAATCCGGGGGTCTCTGGTTTGAGGCGGGTGAATAAATCTTTGTGATAACAACCCTGTGTGTGCTCTGCTTTAGCACTCACTGCTGCATCTGCTCCCTCCTGAGACGGCAGCGCAAACAGATAAGGGCGATTCTGAGGCCTTGAAGAGACAGCGGCCTGGAGGTTTATAGGCTGTGTGATCATTTAGGGGCTTTGTGCATATGATTTTAGCGACTTAGTCTAACATAAAGGTAATCACACCAAACATATCGAATATGGATGGCAAAGGGACAAAAAATGAGTCCCCTTTGACTGAAATGGAGCTAATGGCCTGTAACACCCTATGAGCAACAATAACAGCTGGGACTGGATTGGGCATGGACTGGACAAGGTTCTCGATGGAGCCACATCAGTGTTCAGACACATCAAAGAACTGGTCAGGTGGCCCAGATGTGGTGAATGCCTTCCCTGGCACAGGTCCGAGGAGAATTCCCTGTAGACTGGGATTGTATCCACCGCTGGTAGACCCGTATGACCGTACGCTTCCATACACCTGCAGATTCAGCTACTTCCTTCACACTATGGTCTTTGGCCACGCCCACATGCAGTCCCTCCTTTTAGCCAATCATTAACATCTGCTCTGGAGCGTTTTCCAGACATGGAACGAGACATTCCCTGCACTGTAGCACCTCTTCCCAATCTATGGATCCCATCACTCACACCCCGCAGGTCTTTATAGCCCCGTCGTCCTCATGCAGCGCCATCTGCAGGAGCCTGAAGGTACTACCACCTTAAACACACAAGGGGGCACATGTTTTTGGCCAGAGAGCTTAGCATATTAACGTATCCACTCAAGCCAATCGTGTTCTGGCAGCTTGTGGTTGAGTTTGTAGTAGCTTGTAGTAGTGCTGTATTGGTGGGATTTCCAGTACTCTGGAGACGTGTGAAATGGGGTCTGTACTCGGTCATGCAGATTCCTCCTCTACAACATCCAGAGGATACGACCCTTCCTCTCTCAGGAGGTCACCCAGCTGCTGGTCCAGTCTCTGGTCATTTCAAGGCTAGACTACCCCAACTCCCTCCTGGCTGGTCTTCCTCTACGGGCCATCAGACCCTACAGCTGGTCCAGAATGCAGCAGCTCGGCTCGTCTTCAATCTTCCCACGTCACTCCACTGCTGCGCTCCCTTCACTGGCTTCCTGCTGCTGCCCACATCAGATTTAAAACTATGACACCTACAGAACCAGGAATGGACCAGCGCCTCCCTCCTTATGGCGATGGTGAAGAGTCTATCTGTACCTTGAGTCCTTCCAGCTTCAAGTACAGCTCGACTCGACCCGCCATCCCTGAGGACTCATGAAAGACAAGTGTCCAGACTCTTCTCTGTCCTGGCTCCTAGTTGGTGGAATGAACTCCCAATGGCTGTCCGAACAGCGGAGTCCCTCATGGTCTTCAAGTGCAGACTGAAGACCCATCTCTTCCTAATGCACTCTATGAGCGCTGGGCTAGGGTTGCCAGGTTGTGCACTTTTGCTTTATATATGTCTGTGTATTGATCTCTCTAGGTATCAGTACTGGCCCCCTGTTCGGGCAGTGTCTGAGCTCATGGCAAGTTTAGGCTCTAACCTTCCTGTACTAGCTGGAAACATCATTCAATAGAACCTTGAGCATGGTTCTAGATCGCTCTGGATGAAAGCGGGGCACCCAGGAGTGATGAATCCCTAACTCAAGTCAATCTATGAGCTCTATTTCTTGGACGAAGCCTTAACACACTGAAATAGAGTTTGTTGGTGCTCAGTAATTACACAGTAGACTCTGGAACTTAGACCGGGAATTTCAAAAATTTTGTATTTCCGGCCGATTTCTCAAAGACACACCTCCAAAGGTCAGTCGTAGATGTTTAGCGTTTACTGCTTCTTCTCATCATCCAAGATACACATTCACTGGTGTTGAGGTCTGGACTGGGGTGACGAGTCCACTATTCCGAGAACACAAGTGGCGGCTTCAAGTTGAGCAGCTGAAGATCCTTTTAGACCTTTATAGTGTTGAGGTGTCTCCTCAGAGTAGAAGGATGGACAGAGACACCTGGTAGTGTTCTAAGATCCGAAGCAAGGGTGGAGCTTGATGTTCTCCTTTCTCTCTTTCACTGTTTCTGTGATATGGACAGTGTTGGTGGGTCTACCAGGTCTTCCAGGTGGTTGTTAGAAGTCACATTTCTAAGAAGGTCCTAATGGATGGTTACACCTCCTCTGTAGGTGTCTTCTCACAGTGGAAGGACAGACAGGAACACCTGTGGATATTCCCAGATCTGAAGCAGCTTGACGTCCTCCTGTTTATCCGATGGGCACAGTGTTGGTGGTCTTCTGACCTTCTCCTTCCTTATGCATGTGGATTATCTAATCTACAGTCTTCTCAGAAACATCCCAGTAACCAAATAACATCTACTTACCATCCATGTGGGCTGAAGCAGTAACGAGACTATCCATATACCACCGAACCCCAACCGTGATGGCGGTGATGCTCCAGCAGTTGGCCCACACACCCGCTCATCACATGTTGCTTGTGTTAAGGGTCGGAGCTTTGACAAGCCATGTCAAATCACATCACATCTAATGAGACACCAGCAAGCACTTCCAGAACAGCAGCCTCCGCCTCCGGTAGCATTCCCATCATTCTCCACGAGCATTGCCCAATTGTTTTCCTTAGGAAAGCTCTGCTCGGCAGCGTGAGGATGGATGGACACACCAATTAGGGCCAATTTGTTTGATTCATCTTGAAGCAGTGCGCACGGTCCATCTGGCCTTGCCGAGACATATAGCTGCTCACTGACGTGAAGTAATTGAGCCTAATCCATATTCATGCCGTGCCGTATAGGCCTCTATGTGCTCTAAATTACAAGCCTGGGTAATCGCTTGCGCGCCGAGCGCCGTTCGATTGAGTCGCTAAGTGGAACGTGAATGAGATATCAGTGCATTAGTTTAATAGTTTCCCGTGTTATGCTTGTTTGCTCCTCTGACTAACCCACCTCTTCCATCTCACTCATACACATCAGCGCCTGGAGTGGGAGCTGAGCGCCGAACAGCTAGCCTTGCAAAGTGCATCACCTCTCCAAGCCCCTTTGTCAAGCGTGATTTTCATGATGGCTCTCCAGAAGTATTGCCCTGACCTCAGCCCACTCCAGATAAACAAAGTTCAGCTGGAACATCCACTTACACCGCCGAGCACTGACTTCTATTTACCGAGCCCTGCACAGCTGCGGTACAATGTCTTAAAGGAACACGGACGTTGCGCTAAATGCTATGCTAACTCTAGGCTAAGGAAGGCTTTCCACAAGGGTTGGGAATGTGTTTATGGGAATGCTTGACCATTCTTCCAGAAGCACATTTGTGAGATCGGACACTGATGTTGGACGAGAAGGCCTGGCTCTCAGTCTCCACTCTAATCCATCCCAAAGGTGTTCTATCGGGTTGAGGTCAGCACTCTGTGCAGGCTGGTCAAGTTCTTCCACACTAGTCATGTTGGAACTGGAAAGGGTCGTCCCCAAACGGTTCCCACAAAGTTGGGAGCAAGGAATTGTCCAGAGTCTCTTGGTCAGCTGAAGCATTAGGTTTGGGAATGTGTTTATGGGAATTCCTGACCATTCTTCCAGAGGCACACTCGTGAGGTCGGACTCTGATGTTGGACGAGAAGGCCTGGCTCTCAGTCTCCACTCCAATCCATCCCAAAGGTGTTCTATCAGGTTGAGGTCAGGACTCTGTGCAGGCTGGTCAAGTTCTTCCACAGCAGTCACGTTGGAACAGGAAGGGACTGTCCCCCAAATTGTCCAGAGTCTCTTGGTCTGCTGAAGCATTAGGAGCTCCTCTCACTGGAACAGCTGTGGTATGACTTAAAGGAACACTCCCGGTGTGCTAAATGCTAGGCTAACGCTAGGCTAAACCTAGAGATAGATAGATAGATAGATACTTTATTGATCCCAGAGGGAAATTCAATAGAGCACAGGCGTCAATGGGGACACATGACCAGCTTTGAGAGGACCATGCTAATGGAGGGTATGAGATACTGGAGGGGAAGTCCCAAAGCTGACTGGACATACGTTTGATTGTTGAGCCATGGCTGCAAGTTCCTACTGGTACCGTCTCAGTTCACTTGTTTGAAGTTTGAACTGGACACTATCACCTAGCAATGCAGGTGTTCAGTGCAGATGACTTATTACCATGGGCTTCTGTCACTTGTCTCAGTTACTGGCTTCATCGTCTTTATTAGAGTTGACCAACTGCTACTTCCCATTGGCTCCTGGCATCCTCTATTTGCATAGGGTCCTGCCCACCTTCCGTTGTGTGCATCTTTGTCCATTGCCTTCTATTGCAAGGTTAACAGGTGATACCTAGGGGGCCTTGGTGAAGTTGTTCTGGTGTGGGGCGAGCTGTAGCAAATGATCAATCCCAGCAGACGATAAGGTAAACAGCTTCTTGTACTCAAACAGAGAAGAAGACCAGTTCGCCGGGGATTCATTAATAATAGAGGTCAATGGACGTGACGCCGGAAGCAGCTGTGCACTGGCTTCGATTGCACGTGTGCTCTCGGGGAGCGGGTGTTCGGGCCGTATCCGAGCACAGGGAAATCCCCCTGTGGTAATCGACCCCATGTCACTGATGTGTCCGATACAGATGAAGTGCTGGAGTGCTCCGTTGAGCAGCATCCATCCGAACGCCTCCTAGTCAGTAAGAAGGCTCGGGAAGCTGCAGTGCCTCCTAATGCTCTGTGCATTACTAGATTAGAAATAAATTTCAGACATGCTGTAAGCAGATGTACGCGGGAGCAGAGTGAAAGCCTCGGGGTGAAGTGACTTGATCGATTGCATTAGGGATGGAAATGAGCAGCCAGCGTTGGCTGTGCTTTACACTGTTACAGTCTACATTTTCCTACATTTGATACTCGGCGTCAATAAAGGTCGTTTCCAGCACGACCGCAGAATTACGCTCACTGGCCACTGTTCTCGAAACACCGGTAACACTCGGGTATCAGGAGACATCAAAATGCCCTTATACAATCCGGGAACTGGTTATCTAATTTAATAACGTTGTTATTACTAGTTATTAAGTAGTTAGTACTACTTTATTAAGTATTAACTACACAGAGCTTTGGTAAGGCTTCTATTAGGCTGTATCAAACTAGCAACTGGCTGCTAACTGGTATTTCTAATTTACCTACAATGCATGAGCAATACTCAACACCAGTACCCGACCTTACTAATGATCAATCATATCCTCACAGCAATGTTCCCACATCAGTACCTGACCTCACTAACACATTTAATCAAATCCTCACAGCAACGTTACATCAGAGTCTGACCTCACTAACGCTCAATCAAATCCTCACAGCAATGTTTCAAAGTACCTGACCTCAAACAAATCAATGTTCAATCAATGCTCAATCAAATCCTCACAGCGATGTTACATCAGTACCTAACCTCACTAACGCTCAATCAAATCCTCACAGCAATGTTCCCACATCAGTACCTGACCTCACTAATGTTCAGTCAAATCCTCACAGCAATGTTTCACAGTATCTGACCTCACACAAATCAATGCTAAATCAATGCTCAATCAAATCCTCACAGCAATGTTACATCAGTACCTAAACTCACTAACGCTCAATCAAATCCTCACAGCAATGTTACATCAGTACCTAACCTCACTAACGCTCAATCAAATCCACACAGCAATGTTCCAACATCAGTAGCTGACCTCACTAACGCTCAATCAAATCCTCACAGCAATGTTACATCAGTACCTAACCTCACTAACGCTCAGTCAAATCCTCACAGTAATGTTACATCAGAGTCTGACCTCACTAACGCTCAATCAAATCCTCACAGCAATGTTACATCATGGCCCGACCACACTAAAACTCAATCAAACCCTCACAGCAATGTTACATCATGGCCCGACCACACTAACGCTCAATCAAGTCCTCACAGTAATGTTACATCAGAGTCTGACCTCACTAAAACTCAATCAAATCCTCACAGCAATGTTCATCTAGTGTACAGCTTTCCCGGTTGAACAGAGGTTGTGGCTGTAGGACCACACTCTCTATTATACCGTCAGCTCAGCAGGAAGGTTAGGATGGAGTGTGCCGATGAAAACAGATCAGAGATGAACTCTATAGATATAGCAGGCTCAGATCTGAGCTCAGTGTCAACTGACACAATGTCTATGTCCTAGAGTTGTCCTTTCGCTCTCCTGTCCTCCGTCCTGAGCTCTAGGCGGGTCTGCTGGGACCGAGACTCGGCCCGTTCGCTTGCAAGCTCGCTGCTCGCCTGAGGCAGCTCTCACGTCTTCCTAATTTATAGCCTCAGTGGTGACATGGGCTAGATTACACCGAACTCTTTTTCTGAACCCCCTTCAAAAGCCTGCCGCACACTCGCAGCCGGATCAAAGGTGACTGGAGTGCCGATGTGTCTTTGCCACTCTCAATTGGTTCCCTGTCTTTTTTTCCCCTTTACATTTGTTCCAGTCATCTTGGTCCCGGTGTCTCCTAAGGGGGACACTCCACTATTCTTCAGAATGTCAGTCGTTAAGACTCTAACAAAGTCATTTGAGGTGGTTTGATTAGAAGTGCTCAAGCCAGACGTCTGTTGGATGGCTTCAAAAGGTCCCTCACAGAAAGTCATTACATTAAATAATTCCACAATGATTTAAAGACAATGTGGGGAAAACTCCCCGGACCACGGCAGTCTCTTAGCTGGCCCGGAAGGAGTCCCAGGATGCTGTGCCACAGTCTCACAGAAATGGCTGGTCTGGTAAACCGACCTAGGTAGCACTGCTCAAGCCTCATAGCTATAGTATAGCATCGTACCAACACAGCCAGCCTCGAGCTCCAGTGATTCATTACACAAATGGCTGGCCCAGTCAGCCGGCCCAGTCAGCCAGCCCAGTCAGCCGGCCCAGTCAGCTGCCCCAGTCAGCCGGCCCAGTCAGCTGCCCCAGTCAGCCGGCCCAGTCAGCCAGCCCAGTCAGCCGGCCCAGTCAGCTGCCCCAGTCAGCCGGCTATCAGCTGCCCCATAGCCCATCAGCCACCCAGTCAGCAAGTCAGCACAGCCCAGCCTCGTCAGCTCCAGTCAGCTCCCAGTCAGCCGGCACAAATGGCTGGCCCAGTCAGCCGGCCCAGTCAGCTGCCCCAGTCAGCCGGCCCAGTCAGCCGGCCCTGTCAGCCGGCCCAGTCAGACGTCCCAGTCAGCCGGCCCTGTCATCCGGCCCAGTCAGACGTCCCAGTCAGCTGGCCCTGTCATCCGGCCCAGTCAGACGTCCCAGTCAGCTGCCCCAGTCAGCCGGCCCTGTCAGCTGCCCCAGTCAGACGTCCCAGTCAGCCAGCCCAGTCAGCCGGCCCAGTCAGCTGGCCCAGTCACCTGCCCCAGTCAGCCGGCCCAGTCAGCCGGCCCAGTCAGCCGGCCCAGTCAGACGTCCCAGTCAGCTGGCCCAATCAGCCGGCCCAGTCAGCTGCCCCAGTCAGCCGGCCCTGTCATCCGGCCCAGTCAGACGTCCCAGTCAGCTGGCCTAGTCAGCCGGCCCAAGCAGGGTCTTAGATGATGTACAGCAGTGCACAAGCTGGCAGCTCAGTCGGCCTTGTAGCTATGGTGCACATGCAACTGGCCCAGTCAGCTAGGCCTTGTAGCTAACCTCGCAACAGCCAGCCTTAGCATACTCATAGGTGCGGGTGTGGATTTGCACAAGTGGTTTGGTCCAGGCAGCCATGCACCAGAGTGTAGTGTCCTTAAGTGCCTGGCCCAGTCAGCCTTGTAGGTCCTGTGATGCATTGCACAAATGGCTGGCCCAGTCAGCTGGCCCAGTCAGCCGGCCCAGTCAGCGTCTTAGGAGCAGGCAGCTCAGCCAGCCTTGTAGCTATGGTGCACATGCAACTGGCCCAGTCAGCTAGACCAAGTAGCTAACTTGTAGCTAACCTCGCTCAAACAGCTAGCCTTAGCATACTCATAGGTGCGGGTGTGGATTTGCACAGGCAGCCATGCACCAGAGTGTTGTGTTCCCAATGCTTGGTCCAGTCAGCCTTGTAGCTCCTGTGAAACATGGCACAAGCGACTGTCCCAGTCACCTACCCCTAGCAACCTCATAGCTGCTGGGCAGTACTACTGAAACAAGAAGTCCAGTCAGCATCCTAGTGTCTTACAGATGGCCAAGTCAGCTAACACAAGCGACCTCACTCAGTCAGCCTGGTGATGCTCAGTGTAGATTCCCTCAAACAGCTGAGCCAGGCAGCCAGTCATGCAACCCTCAAACCCCTAGTCATCCTTGTAGCTAGCTGTGGTGCAGATTTGCACATGTAACCTGTCCAGGCGGTATTGTAGCAACAGTGATATGCCCTTCATGTGGCTGGCCCAGTCTATGGCCTAATCATCCTCGTCACTCCAGTGCAGCACTGCCCATAAAGATGGCCCGGTCAGTTGGGCCAGTCAGCCGGCCCAGTCAGCTAGCCCAAGCAGCATCTTAGCTGCTGTATATAAACAACCGGGCCAGTCAGCTAGCCTAAGCAGCCTCGTAGCTGCAGCGTAGCATCACTTAAGCAATCAGCCTAACCTTGTATTTGTCGCTCCAGTGAAGCACTCCACAAAAAGCTGGCCCAGTCAGCCGGCACGGTCAGCAGGCCCAGTCAGCTGGCCCGGTCAGTAGGCTCAGTCAGTTAGCCCGAGCTGCGTCTTAGCTGCTGTACATAAACAACCGGGCCAGTCAGCTAGCCTAAACAGCCTCGTAGCTGCAGTGTAGCATCATTTAAGCATTCAGCGTAATCTTGTACTTGTCGCTCCAGTGAAGAACTCCACAAAAAGCTGGCCCAGTCAGCCGGCACGGTCAGTAGGCTCAGTTAGCTAGCCCGAGCACCGTATCAGCTGCTGTACATAACCAACCGGCCCAGTCAGCTAGCCCGAGCAGCCTCGTAGCTGCTGTATATAAGCAACTGGGCCAGTTAGCTAGCCCAAGCAGCCTCTTAGCTGCATTGTAGCATTACTTAAGCAATCAGCCTAATCTTGTACTCGTCGCTCCAGTGAAGCACTCCACAAAAAGCTGGCCCAGTCAGTCGGCCCGGTCAGTAGGCTCAGTCAGCTAGCCCGAGCAGCCTTGTAGCTGCAGTGTAGCATCACTCAAACACTCAGCCTCTTGTAGCTGTGGTGTAGAGTTGCTCAAGCAGCCGATCCAGGCCACCCCGTAACACGGTGTGTAGGGTTACTGAAGTGCCCGGCCCAGTCCTCTCCCAGCTACGGCGTTGCTTTCCACAAATGGAATCAAATGCTGCCTGCACAGTAACAGCTCCACGTTGTTACCCCGGATATTCATTAAGTATCAGCTTCCCCAAGATACAGGCGTGAGTGTGCTGAAATATATTTGCACCCTTAAGCTCCTCGTGCTCAGTCAATATTATGTTCTTGAGTCTATTTTTTATTACCTGGAGGCACAGCCTGCTGGAAGTCTACACATCTAACACTATCAAATGAAATTAGGGCTTTGTAAAGATAAGCTACTAATTAGCAAGACGTACACCTCACCGTTACGAAGTGTGCGTGAGAGAGCGAGAGGAAGGGATTAAGCGAAGATGCTGCAGCTACAGCGTCGGCGCTCCGTCTCCAGAGCCGTGCCGGCTGCTTGAAAGGAGCAGATAGATAGGAATTGATTCGGAGCCCAGCTCCATCAGCGCTGGAAATCATGCTATGATGTTTAGAGAAGAAGGTGAAGGGGCCAAGGGTCTTTTTCTACGGTCAGTACAAACTAAGTTTACTTGGGTTTTGAAAAAGCCTCCTATCGGCAGCGTTTCTGCCTCTGCAGGAGAGCAGCTGCGAATACTAATGCGCGGATGGAGGTCTGAGGCTATGCATACACTCCTAATCTTCAAATAACACACACTTTACACACTGAGTTACTGTTTATATGGCACACAGGGCGCATGCACAGGGCCTCGAGCTCCTGGCCTTTCGGCCTCCGACCTGCCCTATTGGTCAGCGTGTAATAATGGTAGTTTACACTGCCTCTTCCTCTTCCTCTGCCTCTGCCTCTGCCTGGCATCTGTTTCATGCTGCGAGGTTTAGCTGCACTCCAGAAATAGAGCTAGTGGGTCCGACCAGAGTCCAGAGATATACATGCATCAGGAAGTCCGCTTGCGTGCTTAAGGTGGTAGTACCTTCAGGCTCCTGCAGAGGGCGCTGTAAAAGGGTGATGGGGCTATAAATACCTGCGGGGTGTGAGTGATGGGATCCATAGATCGGGAGGAGGAGCTACAGTACAGGGAATGTTTCGTTCCATGTGTGGTAAACGCTCCAGAGCAGATGATAATGATTGGCTAAAAGGAGGGACTGCATGTGGGCGTGGCCAAAGACCATAGTGTGAAGGAAGTAGCTGAATCTGCAGGTGTATGGAAGCGTACGGTCGTACGGGTCTACCAGCAGTGGATAAAATCCCAGTCTACAGGGAATTCTCCTCGGAACTGTGCCAGGGAAGGCCTCCACCACATCTGTCACAGCTGTTATTGGTGCTTGTGGAGGTGCCACATGCTATTTGGACTCTTTGTTTGTCTGGTGGGCTGTCCTATATGTTAAGGCCTTGTGACAACATCAGGGCCCCAACTTTGATTTCCAATGTTCCATGTGCAATCTGGTAGGCATGTCTCGGTACACTGGATAGTACATATACAGTCAGTGGTTGTGTTGTAGACATGGGACCCCTGGTTCCTATCATCACCACTGTAACTGAGGCACCATAAAGGGGGTCTCCTAATTTACACCAAACCCTTTTGAATGACTGTTCACCTCTCAGCTAATAAATTATGCAGGAGTTTTCGATGGACAGTGGCCTTTACATTATGTGCACAGGCCTAAAGTATGGACACGGGTCGTTTGGCCATGTCATCATATCATCGCTGTCCAACAAAAACAAGTATCTCCAAAGTGGCATCTTACAGAAAAGGGCTAGACCTACCTCAATTTCAATTGAAGTCAATGGAACCAGACTTACTGAGCAGTTTTGGGAGATTTCTATCGGTCCATTCATCATGGTGTACACCTAAATTCCTCCATGGCCACTTTGATGACTCATCCAGGTGGTCACAAAAGAACCCAGAACAACATCTAAACCAAGTATCGAAAATTTAAATAAAAAAACAAGTATCTCTAAAATGCCAATTTTTCAGAAGAGGGCAACATTTTTAAGTCAATTTTAAGCCAATGGAACCAGATGTTTTTCGATTTGGGGCAATTTCTGTTGATGCATCCATCATGAAATTTTCCCACAGTGTAAACAGCCGGTCACACAATCCAACGATGGATAGAAGTAAAAATCAACAAAAATGAATTGAATAAAATACTCGCTCTTCCACCTCCACACACATATGATCTTAAGTGACATCCCATTCCTAATCCATAGGGTTTAACATGATGTCGACCCACCCTCTGCACCTACAACAGCCTCAACTCTTCTGGGAAGTCTTTCCACAAGGGTTAGGAATGTGTTAATGGGAATTTCTGACCATTCCTCCAGAAACACATTAGTAAGGTCAGACACCGATGTTGGACGAGAAGGCCTGGCTCTCAGTCTCCACTCTAATCCATCCCAAAGGTGTTCTATCGGGTGGAGGTCAGGACTCTGTGCAGGCCAGTCCAGTTCCTCCACACCAGACTCGCTCGTCCATGTCTTTATGGAGCTTGCTCTGTGCACTGGTGTGCGGTCATGATGGAACAGGAAGGGGCCGTCCCTAAACTGTCCCAAACAGTTGGGAGCATGGAATGGTCCAGAGTCTCTTGGTCTGCTGAAGCATTAAGAGTTCCTCTCACTGGAACTAAGGGGCGGAGCCTAACTCCAGAACAACACCCCCACACCATAATCCCCCCTCCACCAAACTTTACACTCGGCACAGTGCAGTCAGACAAGTACCGTTCTCTTGGTACCGCCAAACCCAGACTCGTCCTTCGGATCACCAGATTGGTCACTCCAGAGAACACGCCTCCACTGCTCTAGAGTCCAGGGGCGGAGCTTTACACCACTGCGTTCCACGCTCTGCACTGCGCTTGGTGATGTAGGCTTGGATGCAGCTGCTCGGCCATGGAAACCCATTCCATGAAGCTCTACACACTGTTCCTGAGCTGATCTGAAGGACACATGAAGTCTGGAGGTCTGTAGTGATGGACTCTGTAGAAAGTTGGTGACCTCTATGACCTATGACCCTCAGCATCCGCTGACCCCGCTTCGTCATTCTACGTGGTCTACCACTTTATGGCTATCGTTCCCAATCACTCCCACTGTGTTCCAATCCCACCGACAGTGGACTGTGGAATATTTAGTAGGGAGGGAATTTCACGACTGGGAATCCTATCATGCTGGAGTTCACTGAGCTCCTGAGAGCGACCCATTCTCTCACTAACGTCTGTAGGAGCAGTCTGCATGTCTAGGTGCTGGGTTTTACACACCTGTGGCCATGGAAACCAATGGAAACACCTGAAGTCAGTGATTTGGATAGGGGAGTGAATACTTTTGGCAATATAGGGTGCATATATAGATCAACTGAAACACATACAGTATATACATCAGTGGAAGGGGACCACCGTATTACCACTGACCAAATACTCTGCCTGATTGACTGCCTGATTGACCACTCTCAGCACTTGGTTCGGTTCTCCTCACGTGCCTCAGCGTTCTCCGTGTTCTGTCACCTACTCAGGTTCAGAATGAGACGTTTGGGCCGGGCGTGTCAGTCGTGCTCAGCTCTCGTGGCATTCCAGCTGAGGTCACGCGAGCGGAGAGCTCTGCACGCCTGCCAGGTCGCGTATAATCAAAAGTTTTTGCCCCACCGGAGCGCCTCGGTGCAGGAGCCAAATTAAAAGTTTGAGATTTATCACAACCTCCGACGGGATGAAGCCAGAGCGAGGAGATTTATTCAGCGCCACTCCGATCACGATAGATGTTAACGACAGACAATTATTGTTCATCTAATGCGAGTGCCGCTCCTGAGGAATGCTGACGGGGTGTATCAATCCCCTTGATATATGATAATACCTCTTTGTTTGGCCCAGCATCTGCCGCTGTGGCGCTCTTATGAGTTATGAATTACACCTATGCCGGGGAACGGGCTTCGGAACGCGCCGCTAATAGCTCCGTCACGCTCGGTTGTTGTAGCTCGGCCCGTGCCGCCCCATATAAGCGCCGTGGACGTGTCTCCAATTAGGCTCCAAATGCCACTGAAACGCCGGATCCCCTCAGCGCTTTATGAATAGGACCACTCCCAGGGCAATAGATATTATATCTCATTACCAGCGCAGTTAGCCACCTGGGGATTACGTCGAGCCAAGCCGAGCACTTAGGCAATTGGCTTCTTCCTCGCTCTCTCTCCCTTTTGTGGAACTGATTGAGTTTGTTCTCCCACAACACCCATTTAATGTCAAACTCAGAAACGGCCTGACCTCGATTTCCATGAAAGCTGCTGGTTTAGGGCGCGCACGTGGCGGCTTGCTCCCTAAGCCGACCCAACGCCCAGCCTGTGTACTACACATGCCGAATTAGTGCACTGGGGGCTTAGATCAGCGCTGCTGGGGTTCGGAAGGCCAGTCCCATCGTGGTTATACTGGTCTGAGGTGACCCGCTGCTCCTGCTGTCCCTTGATTTACCCTTCATGTTCCCTTGTGGTTCTCTTGTTCCCTTGTTCTCTTGTTGTTCCTTGTTGTTCTCTTGTGGTTCTCCTGCTGTTTCTTGTGGTTCCTTGTGGTTCTCTTGTTGTTCCTTGTTGTACTGTTGTTGTTCTCCTGTTGTTCTCCTGTTGTTCCTTGTGGTTCTCTTGTGGTTCTCCTGCTGTTTCTTGTGGTTCCTTGTGGTTCTCTTGTTGTTCCTTGTTGTACTGTTGTTGTTCTCCTGTTGTTCCTTGTGGTTCTCTTGTGGTTCCTTGTTGTTCTCCTGTTGTTCCTTGTGGTTCCTTGTTGTTCTCTTGTGGTTCCTTGTTGTTCTACTGTTGTTCCTTGTGGTTCCTTGTAGTTCTCTAGTTGTTCCTTGTGGTTCCTTGTGGTTCCTTGTTGTTCCTTGTGGTTCCTTGTTGTTCTCTTGTGGTTCCTTGTTGTTCTCTTGTGGTTCCTTGTTGTTCCTTGTGGTTCCTTGTTGTTTTCTAGTTGTTCCTTGTTGTTCCTTGTTGTTCCTTGTTGTTCTCTAGTCGTTCTTTGTGGTTCCTTGTTTTACCCTTCATGGTTCCTTTGTTGTTCCTTGTTTTTGGAGGTTTGGAGTTAATAGCGAGCCTGTCCCCCTTTCCTGCCTCTGTTCTACTGGGAAGGCTTTACACAAGATGCTGGAACATTGCTGTAAGGATTTAATTGCACTCAGCATTTTCAAGAATGTTAGGGAGGTCAGGTACTGATGTTGAACATTGCTGTAAGGATTTAATTGAGCATTAGTGAGGTCAGGTACTGATGTTGAACATTGCTGTGAGGATTTGATTGAGCATTAGTGAGGTCAGGTACTGATGTTGAACATTGCTTTGAGGATTTGATTGAGCATTAGTGAGGTCAGGTACTGATGTTGGAACACTGAAGAACATGTGGGTTTCAGGAGTCTTGTCGGTTACAGGTAAATGGTAAATCACTCAGTAAACTGGAATTATGATTTAGGAGACTATGCAAATTCACACTGGACTGAGATCTCGGATCACACAGGGCTTTAGAAAGCATGTAGCACCAGCTACTAACCTCCTCCAGGCTTTTCTGTGTGCATCCTCAGACCTGTGACCAAACGGCCTGAGATCAGCACACGAGGCCGGCGGAAGAAGGCTGTCCAGGCCTAAACCCAAGCAGTCCCTGTGAGAGCCAATATGCTGTGTGAAATCTAGTTTCCAGTTCCTGCTATATTGGTCTAAAGTGATTCACTGCTCTAGCGACTCGGGCCTGTCACTGTGTGTGTCACTTCATGCACACTGTTCTGTAATAAACTGGTGCCTACTGCTGTACATGTAAGGCTACCCAGAAGGAAAAGGGGTAAGATCCCCCCCCACCCTAAATGTGTTACCTAGCTACATGGGTGATATACTAAAGGGGCAAATTTTAATTATTATTAAATACAAAAAAATAATACAAAATACAAAAAATTAAACACAAAATACAAAAAATATTAATATTAAAATATTAAATACAAAAAAAATAAAATATTATTTAATACAATTTTTTAGACATCACTGACAGTGTTCCCTGTGATCCTGCTAATCCACTAGCATCAGCATTGCATGCCAGCTATAGCAATTGCTAATTAGAATTTGGCAACCTACGGTATTTATAGCGGTGTTGCAGAACATGAGTTTGAATGTGAGCTGCAGCATTCACTCCTGATCTATACTGTATTAATGCAGATTTGTGCTGAACAATCATATATACATACAATCACACATATATAATCTCACTATAAATATATATATATAACTATATAAACTCACCGGACAAAAAAAATCACCTTGTGTTTAAGGTGGTAGTAACGTCTGGCACCTGTAGATGGCACTGCACGAGGATGACGGGGCTATAAATCCCTGCGGAGTGAGTGATGATATCCATAGATTGGGAGGAGGTGCTACAGTGCAGGGAATGTCTCGTTCCATGTGTGGTAAACACTCCAGAGTAGATGTTAATGATTGGCTAAAAGGAGGGACTGCATGTGGGCGTGGCCAAAGACCATAGTGTGAGGAAGTAGCTGAATCTGCAGGTGTATGGAAGCGTACGGTCATACGGGTCTACCAGCAGTGGATACAATCCCAGCCTACAGGGAATTCTCCTCGGAACTGTGCCAGGGAAGGCATCCACCAAATCTGGACCACCTGACCAATTCTCTGATGTCAGAGTGTCTGAACACTGATGTAGGCTACATCCAGAACCTCCTCCAGTCCATGCCTGATCCAGTTCCAGTGGTTATTGATGCTCATGGTATGTTTTGTCTGGTCACAAGTCATACCCATGTCTGCCACTAGAGGTCCCTGGAGTTTTGAAGGATGTCAAATCTCACACACCTGTGCCTCATCAAGATCTCTACAATAGGACATCTCGGTTTAGAGCCCTCTGTGAGGCATTCCTTTTACCTTTCCCGAACCGGAATGTTTAGCTCTGGTGTTTTGGTTTAGCCATTTGGCCTGGTGTTATTACAGCTGCTCTGCAGATGGGTCCCTCCACTCTGCTTGGGTCTGCTATGTTACACCTACTGAAATGATGGCAGTATGGGGGCTACAGGACGTCCCGTGAAATGGAATGTCCTCGGCGACGGAGTGCGGCTGGTTACCCAAGGCAGTGCAGTCGTTTACTTCCAGTCGTTCTCTGGGCTTCGTCTCTGCTCCATTCTTCCTGCTTCCGTTGTTTTGCTGTCCAGACTACAAACGATTTGCGTTCAGTGAATCTCTTTGTAAGCTTCGCCAGGAAGGCTAGACGCCCCTTCGTACGACAAAGCAATGCCGCCTATTGTTCCGGTTAATACATCACCTTCCTGAACATGCTCTCCAAGCCCCGCAGTAAGGGAACTAAACAGTGCTTCCCAAACCAGACATTAAACTTCCGGCTGCATACCCCCTTATATCTCCACTCAGTGTCCATCTTATCAGCTCCACTGACCATACAGGACACTCTGTAGGTGTACAGGTCCAGACTGGAGTCCATCTGTTTCTCTGTGTACTGTATTACCCTGTTCTTCAATGGTCAGGACCCCCACAGGACCACCACAGAGCGGGTATGATGTGGGTGGTGGATCAGTGGTGGTGTGGATCAGTGGTGGTGTGTTAGTGTGTGTGGTGCTGGTGTGAGTGGATTAGACAGTACTGCTGGACACCTAGACTGACAGCCAACGTCCTGCGTCCTGTGGGCAGCGTCCTGTGGGCAGCGTCCTGTGGGCAGCGTCCTGTGGGCAGTGTCCTGTGGGGCAGCGTCCTGTGACCACTGATGAGGAACTACAGGATGACCAACACTGCACTGTGTAGCAGCAGATGAGCTATCGTCTCTGACTTTACATCAGTCCCTAACACCACGTCACCGTCACCAAAGACTGCAGTGGTGTCGTACCAGACTGTCATGGAGTGACTCAGAATGGCAGCGGGTCATCTTCAGTGACGAGTCCCGCTTTAGTCTTGGTGGAGACGCCCAACGAAGCCGTGTGTGGAGGCACCGTGGTCAGCACCGAGATGGACGGTCTGTTGTCACACGTCCAGAAGACCTGGTGTCCCTCCACCTCCACCCCTACCGCACCATCTGCTGGAACTGTGTGAGGATGTTCAAGCTGCATGGGATGTATTATCACAGGACACCATTAGGAACCTCTACAGCTCCATACCGAGACGTCTGGCGTGTTGGGTTAGCAAACACAGCGGCCCGACGCCATACTGAGAGACAGACTTCTGTATGTGTAGCTCAATAAATATTGATCATATCAGTCTAAATTTATCATCAGTTATTGATCCTGGTCACCTTTATCTCCCTTCCCAACACACCCGCACTCCCACACCTCCTTCTGGGTGCAGTGTTTGTTTATATATATGTATAATCACAGCACAACACGCCCCACTAACACACCACCACCACGTCAGTGTCACTGCAGTGCTGAGAATGATCGACCCCCCACCATCATACCTGCTCTGTGGGGGTCCTCTTTGGGGGTGTTGGGTCCTAAGGTGGTTTGATGTGGACTGAACAGGCTCTTCTTAATCTTTGAGTTACTGACTCCTGCCCTAAGGCTAGCACAGGTTAGAGACCGCTGTCCTAAAAGAGACCACCCCAGTGGTATAGCACACAGCCTCAGTAACGCAGCGCACAGTCTCTTACGTGTACTTGCTCGGTGATCTTCTATCTTCCCTAGGGCACCTCGTTTAAGGCTGCCAGTCAGGCACTGTAAGAAACAGAGCCCACCTTTACACCAGTGCCTCCCACTTAGCTCCACTTCAGATCACAGACTGTGAACGTGCGATTCTGTGAAAAGTAAATATAGCATTTGTTCCAAACGCAGGTCATCCGGTCAGCCGCTGTCATATGCCGCAAAGTGCTGAACCGAGCCTCGGTAGTCTCCGTGTTCCTTTCAGCGGTGAGGGTTTTCGCACTTTCGCGTTTCCTATGTAACGCCCTGGCGTGCTTGTGTGTGAATATCTGCAGCCCTGGAGCCGAGAGCTTCTGGTTTTCAGAGCTCAGGTTTAGCCATGAGCTGCGACTTCACACCGGAGCTGCCGCTACCACTCCCTCTGTTTACCGGTGGTGTAAGCCAGACCTCCTGGTTCACTGAAGCCAGGTGAAACTGTGTGGTTGTCGAGTGCTACTCGGAAGGCCTCCACGGAGATCGGAAGACGGGATACGCAGGACTATGAGATCGGATTGGCAAGATCAAGGAAAGAGAGGGTCACCTGCTGGTACCAGTGGTGCCAAAATGGCATCGGTTAAGAGATCAGGTGATTCAGGGGGTCCCATGTTGGCTGGCTAATCTAGGACCGGCTGGCTCCCGGTCCTCCTTCCGGTGCCGTACCTGGAGGGACCCCCATTAGTTCACTTTTTGGGATGAACTGTTTAGAATGTTCACTCGCCAACAATATTGTTTGCACCATTGGCTCAAGTCCCTGTCCAAAGACATGCCTTGCATTTCATTGGTTTACCGAGATCATGTGACATCGTGACTCTCCTAGCGGCTAACCGCAGCCAGTCGTCTAAATGCTAGTCAGGTAGTAAGCTCCCGTCTGACTCACGCTCCCAGTTAGGTGAGTAAAGCATTGTGGGTAAGTTATATAGGTTAGATTATGATTTTAATTCTGTTCTAGTGTCATGCCCCGCCCCCTTTATGACGTCCTACTAATAGGGACGAAAGTGGCCCTACTGAAGGTTTGGTTGAACAGTTCTTCTTCTGGTGATGCTCTTTCCTAGATTGGAAGATCTTCCACACATTAGCTGAGCTCTTCCTCATCTCCTCTTCGGTCTTCAGTCTGGGGAACGAGTAGTGGTCCACTCTTTCCGTCACTTCTTTGGAAATCTGGATGAGTCTTCTGATTGACATATTTGGCGTGGCATACTGTAAAGTGTGTCCGAGGTGTCCCAGGCATGGTTACACTTTCTGGGTTATGATGGACCAACTGGGTGACCCAGTTTGCTACAGCGCCACCCTGAGGCGGACCAGCGGTGCAGCTCTAGTGAGTTAGGAATAGCGATGGAAGACAGAAGCTCGCTGATTGGCGGGTGAAGCAGCTCGGCAGAGTCTGCCGTTCGGACCGCCAGTGGTAAGATTCTTCTAAGTATCAACACAGTTCCAACTCCGGAATGTTGGGTCCGGACAGGAACGCTGAGCCTTTCGATCCAGCTTGCAGTTGTTGGAAGAATTCATTAAGAACGAATGGGGTAGAAAAGTGCACACCCATCTATTGTACTTCTGCAGACCTCCGAGCATGGATTCAATGTTGGTGTGACCTGCACTTGTTTGTTTACCACCCCCACCATCACTCGTTCTTCTCATAGACTCCCATTCATTTTCACCTCCATTCAAATTCTATTGTGTCCTTTACCTACAGCAACCAAACTGCATGTGCTCCCTCAGCACAGACCCCCAAACTCCAATCCACAGACGTAATGACCTGCACCCCTCTATGTGTTGTTTATTCATCCCTCGTTCCTCCCATAGACTCCCATGCATTTTGAACCATCAGCTAGCAGCAAACTTAAGCTGCACAATCACTCTGCTGTTTCTTCTAGTTCATAGTGACTTCACCGTCCACTAGGCTTCTGCTTCAGTCTCATGAGCACTGCATTAGGAACATCAGTTTCCCAGTGCCAAAGAAATCCATCTCGTTTGAATCGGACCGCACACCTGTGCCTAATTATCCTATGGAGATGGTCCTGGCCAGGTTTATGCAAATGCCCCTTCCTGTTCCGCTCAATGAGGGGGACTGATTATGCCGTTTCATCTGCGTCCTCCAAGCTCACAGGACATCAGAGGAGGCTCTTCAGAGACACACCCACCCCTGCTGAGACCCAACAGCTGCCTCTCCTAGCAGTGACCGGCTGCTCTTTTCCTCGGACGGCTCTCGCTCTCCACGCTGCAGGCTGCTCCAAAATCGTGGAGCCCCTTTGATGTTTTTGTAGGGGAAGAGCGCGTTAATCGAGGACGCCACTGTCCGGTCACCTGCGCTTCTTATGGAAGTCCATGGAAAGAAAAATTCACAGAGCTCTCGGAATTGCAGAAACTGAGAATTCCTTCATCAGAGAATCCGAACTGGAATCAGCTCTAATGAACTCCGGAACGAATGCACATGTGGAGAACATGGTGCTGATATTACTGATCCCTCATTGACCAGGCGGGTTTAGTGAGTAAAATCGTGTGGAGTTTGTAAGAGAAGATGTTTTATTAGGACTTGTAGGTGATTTTTTCCAAATTTTCCAATTTCAGCTTCCAGTTGGTGGCTTCTTAACATCAAAGGAAATGGGAAAAATGCTTGTTCAAAAATCTGATGCGTTAGTACGGAATGTAAACTGGATATAATGTGGCAGGGGAGAGGCGGAGTCATGCCAGGGAAGAGGTGGGGCCATGTCAGGGGAGAGGTGGAGTCATGCCAGGGAAGAGGTGGGGCCATGTCAGGGGTGAGGTGGAGTCATGCCATGGGGAGAGGTGGAGTCATTCCATGGGGAGAGATGGAGTCATGCCAGGGGAGAGGCGGAGTCATGCCAGGGGAGAGGCCGAGTCATGCCAGTGGAGAGGTGGAGTCATGGAGCTGGAGTCTTGCCAGTGGAGAGGTGGAGTCATGGAGTTGGAGCCATGCCAGGGGAGAGGCGGAGTCATGCCAGGGAAGAGGTGGAGTCATGCCAGGGGAGAGGTGGAGTCATGCCAGGGGAGAGGTGGAGTCATGCCAGGGGAGATGCGGAGTCATGCCAGGGAAGAGGTGAAGCCATGTCAGGGGAGATGCGGAGTCATGCCAGGGAAGAGGTGAAGCCATGTCAGGGGAGAGGTGGAGTCATGCAAGGGAAGAGGTGGAGTCATGCCAGGGGAGAGGTGGAGTCATGCCAGGGGAGAGGTGGAGTCATGCCAGGGAAGAGGTGGAGTCATGCAAGGGGAGACATGGAGTCATGCCAGGGGAGAGGTGGAGTCATGCCAGGGGAGAGGTGGAGTCACGCCAGGGAAGAGGTGGAGTCATGCAAGGGGAGAGGTGGAGTCATGCCATTGGAGAGGTGGAGTAATGCCAGGCAAGAGGCAGAGTCATGCCAGGGAAGAGGTGAAGTCGCCGCCTTTCCTGCCAAAAGTGGGCATGTGCAGAACACAGACTCCTTATGAACTGGCTTCCACACAAGCGTGGAGAGGAGGATGCTGGCATGATCGCCACACGCTGGAGAGAGAGGGACGAGCTGAGGGAACCACAGACTCATTAAAGGGCCGAGTAGTCGCGTCTGAGTTCAGTGTGTCTTCTCAGTTTAATGTGCAGTTAGAGGAAACTTGGTTCACTCACACTGAGTGTTAGTGTGTCTCTGAGCCTTTTCACCAGAAGAACATTCACACTAAGGGCTGCACCCAGACAGGATCAACCAACAGGAATCACACTTGGTGTGTAGGTTTGACATCATGAGACTTGCTAATTGCTAGTTTCAAGCTCGGCTGTGCATGTGCCACATCCAGCGAGCAGTGGTGTCCTCCATGAGTCCTCCTGTTAGTGCAGCACCATCGGCAGACGGCTGCACCACGCAGGACTACATGCACACAGACCGTTACCACGACTGTCCTTAACACCGACGTTACCACCCGTCTACCGGTCACCAAACACTGCAGTGGTGTCGTACCAGAACTGTCATGGAGGGACTCAGAATGGCAGGGGTCATCTTCAGTGAACGAGTCCCGCTTTAGTCTTGGTGGAGACGCCCAACGAATCCGTGTGTGGAGGGCACCGTGGTCCAGCACCAAGAGGAACGGTTTGTTGTCCACATGTTCAGAAGACCCTGGTGTCCCTCCACCTCCACCCCTACCGCACCATCTGCAGGAACTGTTGTGAGGATGTTCAAGCTGCACAAAAGAAAACTGGTGATGGATTATCACAGGAACTCCATTAGGATTCCTCTGACAGCTTCCATACCGAGACGTCTGGGCATGTTTGGGTTAGCAGAACACGAGCGGCCCGACGCCATAATCTGAGAGACAGACTTCATGTATGTGTTAGCTCAAGAAATAATTGCATCATATCAGTCTAAATTTATCACCAGATTATGAATCTGGGTCACCTTTTATCTTCCTTCCCAGCACACCTGCACTGCCACACC
>JAMWET010004108.1:40000-59787 GCA_024036415.1 Prochilodus magdalenae | reverse complement strand
GAAAGTGAGGGGAGTAAAGGACAGACAAATAGAGGAGGAGGGAAAGAGGAGGAGGAACATCCTGCCAAAAAGAGGGTCTTTCTTTTCCACTCCACCTCTCCAGTGCCATTCTGGAACGTACTGTATATGAGAGGAGCCCAAAGGACCTGACCGGACAGGAGCAGGACTGACGGTTCAGCCCCCTGTTAGAAAGAGATGCTAGGAAGAGACAGACTGATACAGACGAGGTGAAGGAGGCGGATATGAGATAAAGATCAAACGGCATTCTGACACCCGGCCACCACAAAGTTAAGCAGAAGCTTCCGTCCAGTTTGTTCCGGTTTCACAATAAGTGACCTCGACTGCAGCCAGAGAAACAGAGGCGTACCAGTGTTCAGCTTCCACCGCACAACAATCTACGTACATGTGCTTGGAGACGTATGCATGTGGTATATCAGATATCACTAGGAAGGAACAGGTGTGCACAAAATCACATTCACCACCAGCCCCGGATGCAGTCCATCAACCGTGACACATTAAGTGGCCAGATCGATGCTCCTAACAAACAATGGAAGTCAATACATCCCCAAACTCGTCTCTGTGAACACATCCCCAATACTTTTCTCAACACGCTCAAACCACAGCTAGGTCTTAATGCAAAACGTGAGAAGGCCAATCAGGTCAATGTGGCTTAGTACACAGCATGACTTACTATAAAGCTGCTGTCCAAGCAAATATCTCCAAAATGGCAACTTTACAGGAGAAGATGAAAACCATATTTCATTTCCATGGAAGTCAATGGAACCGGGAGATTTCCGGCCATTCCTATTGAACTACACATCATGAAATTTTTACACAGTGTAAACAGAAGCTTCTTTTTTCAAACGATGCATAAAAAAAATCAGGCATGTTTTACTTAGGACAGAAATGATCATCTATAATAATTATGAAATGCTTCCTGAGCTCCATTTGCCATAATCCCATAGCATAATGAATACACTAAAGCTGCCATAGAACTGTTGTCTGATGTCTATACAGAATAACCGTGATGCTGGTAAGGGTGGCAAGGTCCAGACCCAGTTTCACACACCCAATTACACCCCATCATTAGGCCCTAGAATAAAACGAGCCTGTTTCCTTAAATACTGAGCTCATGAATTATTCATTGAGTTCTCCTCTGATTGGCCGGTTTACCGATGGCTTACTGACGATCACACAGAAGCAACAAGTCAAAATAAACACAGACAGGAAAATAAAATGAACTACTTCATAGTTCATACTATTTAGCTAGTTATGCTAATGCTAGTTACTTGGCGCTAATGCTAATAGCTAACGTTTTGTATACTAGCTACTGGCTTTCCATCTGGACACCAACACACAGTAGATTAAAGGTCTTCCGCACTACGAAGCTCTCAGTTTAAGGTGATGTGTGTCACCTGCCAAACACGGATACAATCACACAGCTTGGCTGCTACTTACAGGCTGCTGTTCGGGTTGTGATGCTAATGAAGATGGAGTTGCTCCTCTCTACTGTGCTAAACGCTGAGCGGAGCTCCATACCGTCCAAGCTCTGAGAAACTGTTAAATGTGTGGAGTAAACGAACACCTCGGAATCGAAGTTGATCTTGTTAAAGATGTGCGAGCTGAAGTTGGCTTCCTATTTGTCAGCTCGCTACACAGGTTTTCTGCTCCACCTTAAACGGTGCTGCAGTTGTATTCTGATGTGTGCAATTTGTGGCATTTAAGGTGGAACAGAATATTCAACTATTAAGGTGCTAAAATCCCCTCCACTTCTTATAACGGTACATTTCTACATGTACAGTCCACTCTTCCTGTCGCTCCGCTGTCGCTCTTTCCTGGTGGGCTGGAATGTAGCCTTGTATATGCTAATATATTAATGTTCGGGTGGAGACCACTGCTTTGTATGAGTCTCGGGATTCTGGGAACTGTCCTGTTTTACTGTCCTCCTTCGGAAATGCGGGATTTATTCATGACTTGTGTTTTAGGTTTGCGGTACGTCAATTATACGTACTGAACTCTCCTCATTCAGCTGCCTATGTAAACGCGGTTTCCACGCTAAGGCATCTTTTAGCATTTACCTGCTGATCCCAATGTTATTCCGATACCACTGAGCATTGCTTCCAAACGCAACATCATTTAGGCCCTTGAAAAGTGCCTGACGGGTTCATCGTGACTGCAGTGGACATGTGACCCGTATGTGTTAAGGATGACCCAACCAACATGACACGGATGTACACACACACACAAACATATTTGTTTTGGTGAATTATGGGGACATTATATAGGCTTCTATTCATCACATGGTGTCACACCCACACCTTAACCAGAGCTGCTTCTAGCCCAACCCTAACCTTAGATATAACCCCAACCTTACCTTACCCTTACCCCATCTTTACCCTAACCCCTAACCTTAACATTAACCGATTCCTAAAACTAAGCTTACCCTTACACTCACCCTTAACCTAACCCTTACCCTAAACTTACTCTTACCCTACCTTAACTTAACCCATACCCTAATCTTAACCTAACCCTTACCCTAAACTTACTCTTACCCTACCTTAACTTAACCCATACCCTAATCTTAACCTAACCCTTACCCTAAACGTACTCTTACCCTACCTTAACTTAACCCATACCCTAATCTTAATCTAACCCTTACCCTTAACTTAACCCCAACCTTACCTTACCCTACTGTAATTTAACTCTTACCCTAAACCTTCCCTTAACCTTGCCATAACCTAACCCTAACCCTAACCCTAACCCTAAAATCCTAATTTTAACCTTACCATAAACTTACCCCCAACCTTACCTTACCTTACCCTGCCTTAACTCATACCCTAAACTTACCTCTAACCTTGCCTTAACCTAATCCTTACCCTAAATTTACCCATATCCTAATCTTAACCCAACCCTTACCCATAACCTAACCTTAACCCAACCCTTAACCTAACCATAAACCCAACCCTTACCATAAACTTACCCTTAACCTAAACATACCCTGGCCATTACCTTATTACTTAACCCTAACGTTAATCTAACTCCTACCCTAACCATATCCTAATCCTAACCCTTGGCCTAACTTTACCCAAACCATAACCTTACCCTAATCTTACCTAACCTCTACACTAATCCTAAATCACAGGATATGTTTCCACCTTAAAACTGAACAGTCTACATTGGGAGGCTGAGCTTGTGACGTCCACAAGGAAATGAGGTCCCCACAACGTCCGTGTGTATATATACACAAGGCCAGGTCCCTGCACTGTGTCAAAAACCGGGTGCACAAACACACGTTAATCCCAGTGCAGCAGCTCATTCACAAAATACATAAACACACATACTGCATTTTCCCAGACCCCCACATTCCCACAGACTGACCCTCCCACCAGCCCCCTATCCCCCTATTCTTTCTCTCCCTCTTCCCTCTTTCCTTTTCATCTTTCTTCCCATCTGTCTTCTGCTCTCTCTCTTCTCTCTCTCTCTCTTTCTCCTTTTTTTCTTTCTTGCCATTCCTCCCTCTCTCTCTCTCGCTATGTCTCTCTCTCATTCTCAGTCACTCTCCTGTGCTTTTCCCTTCTCTCTCCTTCTCGGTCTTTCTCTCTCCCTCTCTCTCTTTCTCAGCTGTTGTGCCGGTGCTGGACACCCTAGTTCCCCCTCTCATTCTCTTTCTCCCTCCCTCTGTTGCTTGTTCTTTCTCTCTCTTATGTTTTTCATTTGTCCCCCTCTCTTGTTCCCTCTCTCTCTCTCTCTTTCTCAGCTGTTGTGCCGGAAGCAGCTCTGGACATGTGCAGGACATGCATTACTCTCTCGCCCAACGATGCTTAAACGAGTTCCCCATATTACGTACTTCACAGACACAGGCCCGTCATTATCCTACACTTCTCTGTGTTCCTGCAGGAGTTACAGCATGACCTTAAATAGCTTCCTCCACACAGACTCCTGAGTCTGGCCGGAGAGAAGCGCTGTACACTGGAAGACATAAAGGCGAGAGACAGAGGAGGACCCTTGTCAAGTCCCTGCTGCACCTCTGGCTAGTGTAACCAAACATCGGAAGGAGAGAGGGAGGGAGGGAGGGAGGTAGAGTCTGGTTACCATTATGATGATGGTGCGAGGTCGGCTGTCCGCCTCCTCCCCGTCCTGCGGCGGCGGGACGTCCAGGGAGAGTTGCTCCTGCCGGTGCAAGCGTGCACGGCCGCAGTTCCCTCTCAGCAGTGAGCGCAGAGCCTGCAGCAGCACCACGCTGGCCGTGCAGCCCATGCCTGCAGCACGTAGCCCGACTACACTACCTGAACTGTAGGGCTGCAGCGATTGGTTGACTTGAGGATGTTGATTATAAATAATCGTGATATTGATTTTTAGAGTCTACGCACCGTTTAAATGACAAGTTGACTTACAGTATATATGACGCATGTGGTAATTCTGACAGACTGTAATACACTAGGAAGCGTGGGGGGGCGATACTGTTCAAACGTGCTCTATAACTAATAAACCCTTTGCACACGAATGACGGCGGAGAAATTCAGGACGGTGTAACCGATTAATCGATTAATCTGATTAGTTGTGGAGCTATATAATGGCCATATGACACATGGTCATTCTAATGGACTGCAATAAGCTACAGGCACCATTCTGCTTTTTGGGATGCACCGTAACAGAAGTCACTATTGCTTCTGTTTTTCTGAGCCTGCAGCCGCAAAGGGAAAGGAAACCAACAAGGTGCATGTATTTCTGATCACAGAAACGATCGTCATTCTGATAAATTACAGGAAGAGTTGGGGCCAATAGATTTTGTTGTCATTGTGGATTGTAAAACATATGAACGAATGGAGAGGGATTAAAGAACGTATAAGCGATTAGTCGAATAATCGGATGAAAGTCAATAGATTAAATAATTACAGAAATGGCCGCCGGTCTGAGACACTGCAGTACACTACAGGAAGTGTTGCATGATGAACTCTGAAGAGGTGGAAAAGAGTAAAGGACTGAAGAGCGCAAGGAAAATCTATTGATCTTTCAAATGATATTTAATCGATTAATCGACTACAGAAATACCTGTCACTCTTAGAAGCCAAAATACATAACAAGAAATTAATTTGGTGACCGATGGTTTCTGCACCACCGGAAAAGAAAAAAGGGGGAGGAAAAATGAAAAAAAAAAAGAAAAGACGTAAGCGATTAGTCGATTAATCGAAATAACTGATGACAGGTTATTCGATAACTATTAGTTGCAGCCCTACTCACCTGGAGCTCCAGACCCAGTGACTCAGCCCTCAGGACACACTCCAGTAGGGAGTAGCCCAAGGTGGATTAGGCGTCTAGGTTCCAGTCCTTGCCTGCACTGGGGTTCCTGGAGCTCCAGCTATGGAACCTACCAACTTCTTAATAGCTGCTGCCCAGCATGAGACTGGAAAGCCAAAAATGCCTGGACAACAGATTCCTCTCATGAACTCTCCAGCGCGGATGGAAAGCGTCAATCTTGAGTCTGGAATCCAGCCCCAAATTCCTGAAGGTTCCTCCAGGTTCCTCAGAGATGCTAGAGCTTGGGTAAAAGCACCGTGGCTCCTACAGGCACACGCACGCTCTCTCCCTCATGCATGCAGACTGCCGGAGGAGTGCAGCCGAGGAGGAGACACTGGCAGCCTTGTTATGCCTACACTGCAGCTGTGCACAACTGGATCGTCCAATCGCAAGCCACTGCCGTGGTCAGCTGACCGGAGCCGACAGCCAAAACACATGAACCATATACACGCGTTCCGCTGCCCAGCTTTTCTTTACCTCCGCTTCTACAACTCCGTCTGTAAGCACTTACAAACGTCTGTGCTTGGGAACGTCTTGTGGCGGCCGGAGAGCTGCTGCTTTGTGAGCATCCCAGGATCGTTTTCACTTCCCGACTCCGGCAGACTCCTTTTGCTTTTTCCAGTGCATCTCGCCTCCCACCCCACTTACTGCAGAACAGCCTCAACACGCGTAAGACCTTCCAAATCCCTCTCCCACTTCTAAAAATAGACATCCCACTGATGCAATAAACTTGAGTGCATCAGCACTATTCTATGCACACAAAACAAAACTTCCCAGGGTACAGAGGGAGGGACCAAACAGAGAAAGCCAGCAGAGGGGTGTATATGAATCGGAATAGGAGGGAAGTGCTCTGATAGTGAAGGACTGCAGTTAGACTGTTCCTGTAAGCAGCCGAGCATTCACAGTTATAAGTGATACAAATCAGTACAAGAGAGCTGTAATGGTCACTTAGAGGTCTGGTATGGGCGGTGTGAGTGCACTCGATAAATCCTAGTGATACCCAACAAATGATCCGGGAGCACGCTGAAGAAGCACAGTTCTTACAGTGAAAGCATCTGTATAGTGCAGTATAGGTGGTATTATAATGCTTATTAAGCCTTATAAAGCCAGCAACTGTAACACCACAATGTTCATTAAGCCTTATAAACTGTAACCCAACAACGTTCATTAATCCTTATAAACTGTAACCCCACAATGTTCATTAAGGCTTATAAACATTGAGCCTTATAAACTGTAACCCCACAATGTTCATTAAGGCTTATAAACTGTAACCCCACAATGTTCATTAAGCCTTATAAACTGTAACCCCACAATGTTCATTAAGCCTTATAAACTGTAACCCCACAATGTTCATTAAGCCTTATAAACTGTAACCCCACAATGTTCATTAAGGCTTATAAACTGTAACCCCACAATGTTCATTAAGCCTTATGAACTGTAACCCCACAATGCTCATTAATCCTTATAAACTGTAACACCACAATGTTCATTAAGGCTTATAAACTGTAACCCCACAATGTTCATTAATCCTTATAAACTGTAACCCCACAATGCTCATTAAGCTTTATAAACTGTAACCCCACAATGTTCATTAAGCCTTATAAACTGTAACCCCACAATGTTCATTAAGCCTTATAAACTGTAACCCCACAATGTTCATTAAGGCTTATAAACTGTAACCCCACAATGCTTTTTAAGGCTTATAAACTGTAACCCAACAATGCTTATTAAGGCTTATAAACTGTAACCCCACAATGCTCATTAAGCCTTATAAACTGTAACCCAACAATGCTCATTAAGCCTTATAAACTGTAACCCCACAATGTTCATTAAGCCTTATAAACTGTAACCCCACAATGTTCATTAAGCCTTATAAACTGTAACCCCACAATGTTCATTAAGCCTTATAAACTGTAACCCCACAATGCTCATTAAGCCTTATAAACTGTAACCCAACAATGTTCATTAAGCCTTATAAACTGTAACCCCACAATGTTCATTAAGCCTTATGAACTGTAACCCCACAATGCTCATTAATCCTTATAAACTGTAACCCAACAATGTTCATTAAGCCTTATAAACTGTAACCCCACAATGTTCATTAAGCCTTATGAACTGTAACCCCACAATGCTCATTAAGCCTTATAAACTGTAACCCCACAATGTTCATTAAGCCTTATAAACTGTAACCCCACAATGCTCATTAAGCCTTATAAACTGTAACCCCACAATGTTCATTAAGGCTTATAAACTGTAACCCCACAATGTTCATTAAGCCTTATAAACTGTAACCCCACAATGTTCATTAAGCCTTATAAACTGTAACCCCACAATGTTCATTAAGCCTTATAAACTGTAACCCCACAATGCTTTTTAAGGCTTATAAACTGTAACCCCACAATGTTCATTAAGCCTTATAAACTGTAACCCCACAATGTTCATTAAGCCTTATAAACTGTAACCCAACAATGTTCATTAAGCCTTATAAACTGTAACCCCACAATGTTCATTAAGCCTTATAAACTGTAACCCAACAATGCTCATTAAGCCTTATAAAGTGTAACCCCACAATGCTCATTAAGGCTTATAAAGTGTAACCAATGAATGCTCAGCAAGCATCATAAATTGTAACCCAACAATGTTCAGTAACCATTATAAACTGTAACCCAACAATGTTCATTAAGGCTTATAAACTGTAACCCAACTTTGCTCATAATGCATTATAAACTGTTACACAGCAATGCTTACTAAGCCTTATAAAGCCAGTAACAGTAACCCAACAAATGGTCCGAGAGCATGCTGAGGACGTACAGCTCACCCAGTAAAAGCATCTATACAGTGCAGTATGATAATGCATAATGGCTTTATTAAACCTGTACCTGCTGTTTAACTGACTGCTTTACTTTACTTTGCAATAACACACCATGATAATATATGGTGAGCCTGGCAGCCTGGCATTGAGTGTATTATTGTGATTCTACCACCTGTTATACAAATGATTGATTTTTATTATTAGATTTTGAACAATTAAGTCTTATGCATTTATTATTTTTTGTTTTTTTGGTGACTGCTAGCTTAAAGATGTATATCTGTGTTACTGGTACTACACTGTTACTGTTATACTGCTGAGCTGCTATCTCGGTCATTCGGTTAGCGCTGGAGGCGATTCCTCCACTGCTGCCATGCTGGATACGAGAGCAGTCGATCAGAAGCGGGAACTTTGGCAGCGGAGGACAGCAGAAGAGGCGACAGCAAGCATGCATGGTGTCTGACAAGGATCTGCTGGTAGACCAGCATAGCAGCCTAGTAGTGTTGGCCACAGCGCTCCGGTGACGATACTTTGAGCTGGCGTCAGAGCTGAGTGGGACTGTTCGGGAGGCATGTCCAGCATTCGAGAAGGCACTGCAGAGATGCCACATGGTCTGCTGCCGCCAGAGGAGCCGGACTGGCACACGGAGCTAGCATTCACTGGCTGGGCTTCAAGCCTTTGCAGTCAAGTAAGGGGGACCCACATGCGGGGGAGGGGAATGCAGCGCAGAGCTTGCGGTTCCGAGGAAAGTCTTCCAGGGTAGAGTGTTGGTATGTGTGGACCAGTGGACATTCCGAGAGACTCTGCTCAGACCTCATGAGGTCGCCTTATAGCACTTACAGTTGAGTGGGACAGACCTAGCAGGAAAGACGTTTCACATTCTGACTCATGACCAAGATGGAACCCTACGATGCCATGTGCCCTGAGCTTTTCGGTACGAGCCAACGTTCGGTACGTCAACATTTGAGTACATTTGAGTTTGTCTGGCTGTGTTCTCGATTGTATACACCTCCAGGCAATTGGGGCGGCTGAAACACTTGAACTCAATAATTAGGAGGGGCGTCCACATACTTTTGGCTGTATAAAGGTCTTTTGCCCCTGCAGGCTTTCAACCAGCCCCTGATAAAAAAAAAAAAAGACCAACTGGCTTGTGGTCGTCAGGTTAATTTGAGACAGAGACCCCTGAGCCACCATGACAGCTTGGCTAACCAACAGATAGAGAGATAAACCAAGTCTTCCAGTGGGCGTAGCCTTAAACCTCTCGGTATATGTGTTTACTGGAAGAGTGGACATTCCGAAACCCTTGGTGTGAAGGCTCAGACTTCGTGAGGTCGGCTTCCATTTCACGCAAATACTACTTTTAGTAAAGTGGGGCAGATCTAGCAGGATGGATGTTTCACATTCTGACTCTTGACTGTTTAAAGTCCCTGAGCTCTTTAGTACTAGCCGTTGTGCTGTCAGTGTAGACCAACTGGGTTGTGGTTATCAGGTTAATTTGAGACGCTTGGGCCACAGATTGAGAGATAAATCAACACAGAAGTAAAAAAAAGATGAAAAGAGAGAGAAGCAAAGACTGTGGTGGTAAACTGCCACTATGTGTTCACCGCTGAGATGGAATAGGGGTTTAACTGAGGGTCCTGAATGTCCTTGTGTCTACAAAACAGCACAACAGGACTGCAGGAAGCAGGAAAGTAGGGCATACCCCACCAAACCTGGCAGTTCCAGGATTCAACGCTGGATCTGAAACTCTAATTGGGCCCAGGAATCTTGAAACTCTCGACTTGCCGTGACTGAGGGTTGGCTCACTTGTTGAAACACCACTGAGAGCTTCTCAAGGAGCTGAATAAAGGATAAACTAAACAGCGCCCGTTTGGCGCTCTCCCGTTCAAAGCCTGAGGAAGTTCCATTAAGAAGTGGTCTTCATTGAAACCAGTGTCTCCCATCATATAGACTTCACTGGCTCTGGGTAAGAATATTCCCCGACAACAGAACACACCCAAGCTTTCTTTCTCCGCCACAGTACTCCAGTCCCCTGAAGGGAATTCCTGTATCTCCACATTGGCAGTCGTGTTCTAAACGATGCCTTACCCTATGTTCACCACAACCGCCCCATCAGTAAGAGTGCAGTGCGGAGGAGAGTGGTTTTAGATGCAGCTGATGTGTGCAGGTATCCTGCCGTGCTGACTTTGCTGAATGTGGCCGGAATCCATGGCAGGCGCTGGGGTGCCGGACTGTCTGTCCTCCTGTCTGAATGATTGAAGCTGTCAGGAGTTTTGTGGTGATGTCTGGAAATGCAGTATACCCACAGTGATGGAGGAAGCCATGTTATAAATCAATGCTGCTTTTAAAATCTGATTGGCTGAGCCACATTCAAAAGGTCAATGTCCTACCACTTCACGTGACCTCACACTGTCTTATCATTGCTAGCTTGAGGACACAGTAATATCCTCATCAGTTGCACCCAGAAGGAAGTGTGGGATTGAAGTGCTATTGGGTAGGAAGACAAATATTACCAGGATCAATAACTGATGATACATTTAGACTGATATGATCAATATTTATTGAGCTACACATACAGAAGTCTGTCTCTCAGTATGGCGTTGGGCTGCCATATTGCTGGGCATGGAGTTGTAGAGGCTCCTGATGGTGCCCTGTGATAATCCATCCCATGCAGCTTGAACATCCTCCATGCCAAATGACTGATGATGTCTTTAGGAAAGCATAAGCATACTGTAAAGTTAAAAAAAAAAAAGGGCCTATAAACTATCACCGTAGTGCCCAGTGTTACTGAACACAGGTTGTTAGCTGGTAGGGTTCCCGAATCCTGGCATGTGAAGTGTGTTTAGCTAATTAGAGAGGGATCATTGAGTAAATTAAAAGATGCTTATTCTCCAAGACTGTAAGAGCTGACACGTATGGAAATGTGATGTATACATTTTGTCATATATTGTAATCCCCCTTTTCTTCATCCTCTAAAGCCATCAAAAAGAGAAAACAACATTTATAGACCCGCACGTACACGTCATCCTCAGTTCCAGGCCTCTTTGATCTTTTCCCTTCCCTCACCCGGAGAAATAAAAGTCAGGCTTTTTCCCTGTTTGAGGGAATTTAAATGTCAAGCGGTCGTGCCAAAACAACAGCAGGCTCCAGAGCATACGCTGAAAGATCTCTGCACGCACTGCATGCACAGAAAGAGGGCTAAATTCCATTATGCTGCAGATTACTAGCGTGGGAAAAAAGGGATTTGGAGTGTGGCTAATCCTATTAGCACTGCAAGCCTAAAGCGGACCCCGAGTTTAATAGCTGCTGCTAAGCACCAGACGGGGGGCATCACTGTGATACAGAACGGGAGGATGAAGACTTGTATTTTAGCCACACCCCCCCTGTTCACATCTGTGTTTGCTTGTCTCCTCTGATAGACAACTCACCAGCTAAACCAGCACATGGCCATGCAGGGGTGACCGGCTAAACCAGCACCAGACCAGAACTATACCTGGCTATACCAGCTACAACCAGCTTAAACCAACATGAAATGCATGCTGGGACTTTAGCCCCGCCCCCTCACACTAAACCTGTAGTGTCAGTCATAGAGATTCCGGCAGTGCAAGAGGTGCTGTGGCCTGGGTTAGCTTTTACATGAGGCGCAGCCAATCAGGAGCTTGGGTGGCAGCCGTGGGTTGGCAACTAGGCAAGGTTGCCTGGTTAATCCCCTGAACCTAGAGCACACTACCAGAGTGCCCTTGAGCAAGGGACCCAACCCCGACTGCTACTGGCGGGCCATGGATGGGGCAGCCCACCGCTCTGGGGAAGAGTGTACTCCCTGCCCCCTAGTGTGTGTGTTCAGCGGTGTATGTGAATGCTCATTTGCATATGTTGCATAAGCCTTAAAGGTACAGTAACAGTGATGCCCGCCATTAGTCATCCTGTTAGTGCCAGCACTATTGGCAGACGGCTGCACCATGCAGGACTGCATGCACGCAGACTGTTACGACACCTGCTCTAAGCACCAGGCCGACGCTGCCAAAGATTGCAATGGTGTCGTGCCAGACTGTCATGGATTGGACCCGGATCATCTTCGGTGAGTCCTGCTCTTGTCGTGGTGGAGACGACCTCCGTGTGTGAAGGCAGAGTGGTCAGTGTGTCGTAACGTTTATCGTCAGATGTCCAGAAGGCCTGGTGTCACTCCACCTCCACCCCTACCGCACCATCTGCAGGAACTGTGTGAGGATGTTCAAGCTGCATGGGATGGATTATCACAGGACACCATTAGGAACCTCTACAGCTCCATACCGAGACGTCTGGCGTGTTGGGTTAGCAAACATGGCGGCCCAAACCAAACTGAGAGACAGACTTCTGTATGTGTAGCTCAATAAATATTGATCATATCAGTCTAAATTTATCATCAGTTATTGATCCTGGTATGCTTTATCCTCCTTCCCAATAGCACTGCAATCCCACACCTCCTTCTGGCTCCAGCTATATATATATATAATATTAATAAATCTATTTCTGGTTTTATTTGATGGCAGCCCTAACAACACTAAATCCTGAAGCTCTGAATCTCTCTCTCTCGGCACGTGTCTACTTCTCGTCCTTCTCTTTCTCCTGTCTGAATGCGATTCCCGCTCTTGACCTTTGAAGCTGTCTGTCTGTCAGTAGCTGTCTGACTGTCCTCTAAAAGCTGTTATGTGGAAGGGGAGAGTGCGTTCTCCATGGTAACGCAGCCCGCCTCGCTCCACTGTATTGTGTTCGGCTGCAGCTCGCGAGACTCGTAGCCGCATACTGTTGATGACCTTTGTTTGAGTGGCATCGCCATGGCAACCACGGTCCAATTACTGAGCACTATACTAATTAGCGAGGCGGCTTGCGGGGTGAGAGCGAGAGAGGAAAGAGGGAGTGAGGAGGAGAGCTGGAGAGTGATTTGTCATCTTGTGTGGGTAAACGAAGTATGTGAGGGCGCAGGAGAATAATTATGCATGTGTAATAAAACAGCAAAGCGTTTAATCATCACATTCATTTCATTCAAGAGGATGTGAGGCTACTGCAGGAACGACGTAAACAGCTTCACCAGGCTCAGTCCCGGAACACTGGTCCTGGGTTTGTAATCTGCATCTTAAATAATAATCTATAATCTATTAGGACTATATATTTATATATATATATTGGTGGGTAGGTTTGACATTGTGACTGACCCAACAGCCATGGTTATGGCCATTCAAGAAGCAGTGATGCCCTCCATTAGTCCTCCTGTTACTGCCCAGCACCCTTGGCCAACGTCTGCACAAAGCAGGACTACATGAACGCAGACCGTCACAACGACTGCCCTTAGCACCACCTCAACGCCGCCAAAGATCGCAATGGTGTCATACCAGACCGTCATGGAGTAACTCAGAATGGCAGCGGGTCCTCTTCATTGATGAGTCCCGCTTTAGTCTTGGTGGAGACGCCCAACGAATCCGTGTGCGGAGGCACCGTGGTCAGCACCAAGATGAACGGTTTGTCGTCACACGTCCAGAAGGCCTGGTGTCACTCCACCTCCACCCCTACCGCACCATCTGTAGGAACTGTGTGAGGATGTTCAAGCTGCATGGGATGGATTATCACAGGACACCATTAGGAACCTCTACAGCTCCATACCGAGACACCTGGCATGTCGCACTAGCAAATATGGTGGCCTAACACTATACCAAGAGACACTACTATATTCACATGTGTAGCTCCATAAATATTGATCATATCAGTCTAAATGTATCATCAGTTATTGTTCCTGGTCACCTTTATCTCCCTTTTTAACAGCACTGCAGCCCCACACCTCCTTCTGGATGCAGTTTGTTTTTTGATGATGGGTGGAGATATTAGGGGATATTAGGGGATATCTCCACCCACGTTAAAAACGTTTGATGCCAAATCCAATCACAGCTGTTGTTGGTGCTCATGGTGGTACTACACGATGGTACGTTTCAGTCACAGGTGAGTCCTGTTTGTCCGGTGAGTCCATTTTGTCCATTTACAAGTACACAGTGGAGTGAAATTACGTTCCTCCAGGAACAAGGTGCAACACACTGCACTGTCCCCTGTTTCAGGCAGTGTCTGAGCTCATGGTGAGCTTCAGGCTCTTCCTACACTAGCTGAAATGTTCTCCATTGGAACACTGAGCATGGTTATAAGTCGCTCTGGATAAGAGCCTCTGCTAAATGCCTTAAATGTAAAATTTTTATTATCGGATGTTTGAGAGGAGAAGATGTGTAATGCATAAACATGAACCTGCAGCTTCACACTCCACACTTCAACAACAGCTGAAGCCTGTGCTTCCACCAAGACCCTCAGAGAAGTTCTGTGAGTGTGCGTCCAGATCCTGAAGAGCTGACAGCATGCAACCTGATCTTTCTCACATGAATACATTAACCCAATTATGTGGGATTCTCTATAACTGACCACTCCTCTCCTAATGGACAGTGACTGTAATGGGGTTATTACTGAGCTGAGACCAGAGATGTGAGGAAGCTACGGCTTGTCTCCTGCATCATTCCTTACTCGCATCCAGCTCATCTTTCTCTCTCACAATCTTAATACGTTTTAAAAGTTTCGTTTTAAAAGCTCTGATTGAACACGAGAGCTAAAATCGCAGATTCTATCAGAGCAACTTCCAGCGGGCTGCAGCTGGGCTTCAGCCTGCACCGCTATGGAGGGATCAAACTGGGAAAATGTGATAAGCTAGTGCCTTTAATAATTTAGCACAGTTAAAAAAAAAAAAAATAAAAAAAAAACAGAACAAAAAATAAATAATACATAAATAAATATAATTATATAATATAATAATTATATATATATATATATATATATATATATATATATATATATATAAAATAATAATATATATTATAATACATATATATATATATATATATAAAATTATTACATTATATAATTATGTATTTATTTATTTTTTTTTCTGTTTTATATATATATATTATATATCTGTTTAATATATGTAAAAATTTAATGTATAATTTAATGTAATTTATTTATATGAATATACTGAGAATAAAATAAGGCACACATTATGGCACATTTACTATTTTCAAATACGTGACACAAACCCAATGTTGTGCTATGATTGACAGGAACCTGTCCTGTTGAATGGTGACACCGTTCCTCAAGTTTTTTCGAATTCAGACCCACTGGCTAATTGTGTTTGCCCACAGTGTGTAATGTGTCTACAGCATTTAACCTACCTGTGAAACTAAACACCCACATTCTCTCACATACTAGTGAACACACACTAGAGGGCAGTGAGCACGCTTACCCAGAGCAGTGGCCAGCCCTGTCCGCAGCACCCAGGAAGCAGCTGGGTGCCTTGCTCAAGGGTACCTCAGTACTTTCCTATCAAGTCAGGCAATAGAACCAGGGACCCTGACCTCCAGCACACGACTGCCCCTAAAAGATGGTGCACCGTTCCTGGAGGTACAGCACCAGCAGGGTCATTTAAATTATTGGGAGGTTAAAGAGCAGAATGCTAAACCGGCTTCTAAGACTGAACTTTGAACTTTGTGTACAGATGTATTTGGGAAACTGAAAGTGAGTCTCAAAGTATGGAGCCTATAATAAGTGGATACACTGAGCACTGAAAAAATGATAATATTTTAAATATAATAATATAATTTTAATATAATAGACACTAAATAATAATAGTATCTGTACTTGTTGAGGATTCTGTATAATTTGATTCTATATAAAATGTTTGGATCATATCTATTATGTATAATTAGAAGTGTAATGTGTTTTCTGCTTCCATTCCTGATGCTGAAAAATGACCATGGTCTGTTCCATCTCACCCCCCTCCCGTATCCATGGGGCATGTCCTCATGCCAGTCTGTATTTTCTCAGTTTGCTCTCACTTTTGCAGGACAGTTGGGACTGATCCTTCTCTTTCCCTGTGGGTGCTGTGCTGTGCTGACCCGGGCAGCCTGACACACAAGGCTAATTAGCAGCTTCCTGTTCAGATTTCCTCATTCCACCTTAAATGTTTCAGCAGTTAATAGCAGTTCCCTGAGGCAGCAGAAAGTAACTACAGAACCATTTAAGGTCAAACTGGGAAACCTGAACGAGAAGCTGGACAGGTAGTCCGAGGCACCAGAATGTAGCAGCTGGTCCATTTAAGGTGGAACAGGAACGAGCTGGCGAACCAGAATCTGACTGGTCGGTACGCTTGTAGCTGGACGCTGCCATGAAGGATACTCTTTATCCAGCCCGCAGCCAGTCGCAGAGCAGTACCCGTGCTTAGTACTTAGCTTCTACACCAATAGCTCTGCAGTCTGGACAAGGTAGCTCTAAAGGCATGGGGTGGAGCTACTCCGATGGAGGCGGGATTATTCTAATGAGATTATTCTAATGAGTCCCCACTTGATGTAAGAAGCATGGTAAATCCCAAGTGTCAAATACATACCAAAGGTGTATATGCACTTACAGTATCATCAACATTACAGGTGCACAAATAGCTGCACCCAACCGTAATCAACCAACAGAAGTGAAACTTGGTGGGAAGGTTTGGTGTAGCTCAGCGGATAAGACCACTACCCGCCCCAGAGCCAACACTACACGTGGGAGACTGGGGTTCGAATCCCAGTCTAGGTGACTATGCTGTGCTACACCAATAAGAGTCCCTGGGCAAGACTCCTAACACTACACTGGCCTACCTGTAATATGATTGTAAGTCGCTCTGGATAAGAGCGTCAGCTATATACCGTATCGTGAGGCATACCAATGATCCATGTCTCAAGCTCGACAGCCCTTAACAGCATGTCAGCATCGCCATAGACCGCAATGGAGTGACTCAGACTGGCAGCAGGTCACCTTCAGTGACGATTCCTGCTTGGGTCTTGGTGGAAACCACCAAGAAATGTGTGTGTGGAGGCATCATGGTCAAATCTGCAGGAACTACACGAGAACATTCAAGCTGCATGGGACGGATTACCGCGGGACACCATTAGGAGCCTCTACAACTCCATGCCGAGACATTGGGCATGTTGGGTTAGCCTTAGCCTGACGCCATACTGAGAGACAGACTTCTGTACGTGTAGCTCAGTTAATACTGACCATATCAGTCTAAATGGATCATCACTCATTGTTCCTGGTCACCTTTATCTTCCTTCCCAACAGCACCGCAATCCCAGAATTCCTTTTGGAAGTATGTAGTTTACTGTATATACACAAAGCCTACACTATAGCTATTAACTACACCAGGCTGCATGTGCTTACTGGTGGTATCAGGCTAACTACTCCACCTCCCTAAGATTTTCTACACAATGAGACTGGATCTGCTCTTTCTACCCCTTCACTGTTCAAGCCAGCCTTTTCTGCTGGTACCCCTGTGATACCGATCCTGCATATGGACTGGGGCCATCTCTGTACTCCCATTAAGTCGGCACTGCCGAGTGAAGATTATCTCAGACATGTTTTACTGAGACGGGCTGTGTCTCATGTGGATTTGCTTAACATCTCACAGCTGTGTTGGCTGGCTATCACCAAAACTCCTCTAGAACCCAACACCCTGGCCCTCTGCACCAGCACAAAGCCTGAACATGACAGTGGGACTTGAACGAGGCCTGGCTGGAGAAGAAAGAGGCAACCTATGAGAAAGGCTCCATTCTTCCGTACCTGCTTATGGTCGCTCTTACGGCCCTCTCTCTGTGCGCACTGGAGCACATCTGTGTGAACGCTGCTTGCTCAGATGTTGCCAGAATGTTCTTCAGAGGTTTCAGAGTGACTCATGCTGGATCAGCCCAATGAAGCGGGGCTTAGAGGAAGGGGAAAACTTTTGGGCCGTAGCTATGGAGATGGCTACAGGGTGCCATCCGTCAAAAGTAAAGTCGGGCCCCGATTCGCCACCTGGCCTTTGAGTGGGGCGGACCGGCGAGGGCAAGCCGGGGTCACGCATGCACGCTCAGCCATGCGCCGAAGCATGAGACTTACAGCCCATCTGCAGCTGGGAACGGCTGAGGGGAAATAATGAGGGCCTTGAAAATGACGTGAGCGGTCACTGTACTGCCCGTCTGGTATGAAGGCTTCGCTCCTGTGGACGCTTTGCTGCAGCTCCGGCTGACTAGGAATGCATTTCCTTTCATAATTCTTAATGTATTAAAGACACAGCAAAGCATTCTGGGAAACCAGTCACAGTACAGGCTCACTCCCGACCAGCATTCCACCACTACTACTCCATAGTACCACTATGCTGTCCCCACTCCATAGTACCACTACACCAACCTAACTCCACAGTACCACTACACCGACCTAACTCCATAGTACCACTACACCAACCTAACTCCACAGTACCACTACACCAACCTTACTCCATAGTACCACTACACCAACCTAACTCCATAGTACCACTACACCGACCTAACTCCATAGTACCACTACACCGACCTAACTCCATAGTACCACTACACCGACCTAACTCCATAGTACCACTACACCGCAGTACCACTACACCGACCTAACTCCATAGTACCACTACACCGACCTAACTCCATAGTACCACTACACCGACCTAACTCCATAGTACCACTACACCGACCTAACTCCATAGTACCACTACACCGACCTAACTCCATAGTACCACTACACCGACCTAACTCCATAGTACCACTACACCGACCTAACTCCATAGTACCACTACACCGACCTAACTCCACAGTACCACTACACCGACCTAACTCCATAGTACCACTACACCAACCTAACTCCATAGTACCACTACACCAACCTAACTCCATAGTACCACTACACCGACCTAACTCCATAGTACCACTACACCATTCTCACTCCAAACTACCACTACACCAAGCTAACCCTACCACCTACACACCATTCTCCACTCCATAGTACCACTACACCAACCTAACTCCACCCTACCACTACACCATTCTCACTCCATAGTACCACTACACCAACCTAACTCCACCCTACCACTACACCATTCTCACTCCATAGTACCACTACACCACCCTAACTCCATAGTACCACTACACCAAGCTAACTCCATAGTACCACTACACCACCCTAACTCCATTCTCACCACATCAACACTCTCACTTCACCTACACCACTTCCACTACTCCACTCTCACCACCATATACCACTACACCATTCTCACTCCATAGTACCCACACTCACGCATCTTACACATCTACACACCACCACTCCAACCCACGCCTCGCTTACACTACCACTAACACCACATTCTCACACTCCACACCACCACTTACATCCATTCCTCACTCCACACCACCACCAACTGCATCATTACTCAGCATTCCACTTTCTACACCACCCATTCTACCACACCTTCTTCACTCTACACCACCACTACACCTTCTTCACTCTACACCACCACTCCACCATCTTCACTCCACACCACTACACTATTCTCACTCCACACCACCACTCCACCATTCTCACTTCACATTACCACACCTTCTTCACTCTACACCACCACTACACCATCTTCACTCCACACCACCACTGCATCACTCACTCCACATCACCACTACACCTTCTTCACTCTACACCACCACTCCACCATCTTCACTCCACACCACCACTACACCATTCTCACTCCACACCACCACTCCACCAGCCTCACTTCACAATACACCATCCTCACTCTACGCCACCAATC
>JAMWET010004108.1:0-35000 GCA_024036415.1 Prochilodus magdalenae | reverse complement strand
TGTGTTTAGGTCCTGTGGGTATAGAATTATGAGATTATTTTGGGGATTAATAAGGCTGTGTTTAGGGCTGGTTGGTGTAAAACTATGGGATTATTTTGGAGATTAATAAGGCTGTGTTTAGGTCTGGCTGGTTTAAACTATGGGATTATTTTGGGGATTAATAAGGCTGTGTTTAGGTCTGGCTGGTTTAAACTATGGGATTATTTTGGAGATTAATAAGGCTGTGTTTAGGGCTGGTTGGTGTAAAACTATGGGATTATTTGGGGATTAATAAAGCTGTGTTTAGGGCTGGTTGGTGTAAAACTATGGGATTATTTGGGGATTAATAAAGCTGTGTTTAGGGCTGGTTGGTGTAAAACTATGGGATTATTTTGGAGATTAATAAAATTGTGTTTAGGTCTGGCTGGTTTAAACTATGGGATTATTTTGGGGATTAATAAGGCTGTGTTTAGGGCTGGTTGGTGTAAAACTATGGGATTATTTTGGAGATTAATAAGGCTGTGTTTAGGTCTGGCTGGTTTAAACTATGGGATTATTTTGGGGATTAATAAGGCTGTGTTTAGGGCTGGTTGGTGTAAAACGATGGGATTATTTTGGGGATTAATAAGGCTGTGTTTAGGTCTGGCTGGTTTAAACTATGGGATTATTTTGGAGATTAATAAGGCTGTGTTTAGGGCTGGTTGGTGTAAAACTATGGGATTATTTTGGGGATTAATAAAGCTGTGTTTAGGGCTGGTTGGTGTAAAACTATGGGATTATTTTGGGGATTAATAAAGCTGTGTTTAGGTCTGGTTGGTGTAAAACTATGGGATTATTTTTGAGATTAATAAAGCTGTGTTTAGGGCTGGTTGGTGTAAAACTATGGGATTATTTTGGGGATTAATAAAGCTGTGTTTAGGTCTGGTTGGTGTAAAACTATGGGATTATTTTGGGGATTAATAAGGCTGTGTTTAGGGCTGGTTGGTGTAAAACGATGGGATTATTTTGGGGATTAATAAGGCTGTGTTTAGGTCTGGCTGGTTTAAACTATGGGATTATTTTGGAGATTAATAAGGCTGTGTTTAGGGCTGGTTGGTGTAAAACTATGGGATTATTTTTGAGATTAATAAAGCTGTGTTTAGGGCTGGTTGGTGTAAAACTATGGGATTATTTTTGAGATTAATAAAGCTGTGTTTAGGGCTGGTTGGTGTAAAACTATGGGATTATTTTGGGGATTAATAAGGCTGTGTTTAGGGCTGGTTGGTACTGAACTATGGGATTATTTTGGAGATTAATAAAGCTGTGTTTAGGGCTGGTTGGTGTAAAACTATGGGATTATTTTTGAGATTAATAAAGCTGTGTTTAGGGCTGGTTGGTGTAAAACTATGGGATTATTTTGGGGATTAATAAAGCTGTGTTTAGGGCTGGTTGGTGTAAAACTATGGGATTATTTTGGGGATTAATAAGGCTGTGTTTAGGGCTGGTTGGTACTGAACTATGGGATTACTCTGGAGACTGTTAAGCCTGTGTTTATGTCTGGTTGTTGCAGGAACAGCTTCATCTGAAAACTCTCCAGCAGAACATTTCAAGATAATGTGTTTTAAGTCCCACACTGGCATCAACTCGTCTACTCACACCGAGTTTGCAGACTACAGCGCTCATTCCGCTGTGCTCAGTCTTCCGACCTGTGCTGTTAAAACCATAATGCCGTTGTTCGACCACACACCTATTTGTCACCCTCAGTTTGCTTTCACATTTTTGATGGCGTTTCTGTTTTTTTCAGCCTGAAAATCCCCCATCTGCTTTTGTTTCCCTCTCATTTCCTGTAGTTCTAGTGCTGAGCGGACTCTCCTGTATCTCTGCCTGGACTCGGCTTCCCCTTATATATCCAAACTATTATATGGTCTCCATTAATTACCTGTTTGGGGGACAATGGGTGAAGTGAGGGGCCGAACCCAGAGCGGTTCCGAGTCTGACCTACTTTAACGGAGCCAAAGGGAACCATATACCTCACGCGGCTCTGCAGCCTGCGTGCTGCAGCACCAAACAGAAAGAGCCACAGTCAGAACGAAAAACCACAGCGCAGCTAAAATGATTTATGGTGTTACTTAAACGCCATACGATCTCTCACTGTTTGCGACATGACAGAACACCAACCCAAACCGAGTCATGCTAACAGGATCGGACCTTCTCATACCATCATCCAGTCCAAACGGACAAACGTCTCGGTCCGATTGCGCCCTGAGTGACAGTGGACGACTTTCAGACTAGCAACGAGTTCTGAGCGAATTTCCACAAAGGACAGAGAACGAGAAAAGAGGGCCACGCTCCTCACTAGCAGAGCTCCTTTGTCCCGTGTTGACTTTGGGATTGGGTAATTAGATCCAGACTGAAAATGAAGCTGATGGCTGTAACTGGGCGCACGGCCACCGCTGCTATGAAAGAGAACCTGGTGTGGACAGGAAAGGAGAACAGGAGAAAAATGGAGGACTGAGAGAATGGTGTGTATTCAGCGTGCGCGTGTGTTTAAGGGAAATCAAACGGTAAAGCTGTAAACAGAGTCGTTCAGAGTGGTCTGGCGTGAAACGCTCCATTCTAGAGAAACGTAGGAGAGTCGGAATTGTTAGCAGTGATTGGCAGTGATGGGACACAGACGCCCTCCTCTGAAAGCTCCCTCACAGAAAGCTATTACATGAAATGGTTATGAATACGCTGCCTGGTGTCTGAGACCCTGTTTTACAGCCGCTGCGCTGCAATCAAACTGGACTAATAGTACTGGCTCTGTAATAAAACATGCAGTTGGTCAGTGTACTTCATTTACAGTGGACACCATGAATATGCCTGTGATGTAATTCATCATGATGTAATAAAACATTGAGGTTTTAATCCAAGCTTCTTTTATTACTATTATTTTACCATCATCAACATTCCATATAATAATGCACTGGTGGTTCTGGATTGTAGATAAAATAGCTATACTGGTGCTGTAGACATGGCAACCTCTGGTTTCTATCACCACCACTGTAAACGGTGTCTTCACAATGAGCTACGGCACACTGAACCAATCTGAAACAGCCTGTCCGGATTAGACACAGAGGAGTGAGGGTCATTATGGCTGTGGATTAGACACATAGAGGAGGGGGGGTCAGTATAACTGTTGATCAGACACCTAGACGAGTGTGGGTCAGTATGAGTGGATTAGACATAGAGGAGTGAACGTCATTATGGCTGTGGATTAGACACACGGAGGAGTGAGGATCAGTATGGCTGTGGATTAGACACATAGAGGAGTGAGGGTCAGTACGGCTGTGGATTAGACACATAGAGGAGTGAGGGTCAGTATGGCTATGGATCAGACACACAGAGGAGCGTGGGTCAGTATGGCTGTGGGTTAGACACACAGATGAGCGTGGGTAGGTATGGCTGTGGATTAGACATATAGAGAACTGAAGGTCCGTATGGTTGTGGATAGGACACATAGAGGAGTGAGGGTCAGTATGGCTGTGGATTAGACACATAGAGGAGTGAGGGTCAGTATGGCTGTGGATCAGACACAGAGAGGAGCGAGGGTCAGTATGACTGTGGATCAGACACAGAGAGGAGCGAGGGTCAGTGTGGCTATGGATCAGACACACAGATGAGCGTGGGTCAGTATGACTATGGATCAGACACACAGATGAGCGTGGGTCAGTATGACTGTGGATCAGACACACAGATGAGCGTGGGTCAGTATGACTATGGATCAGACACAGAGATGAGCATGGGTCAGGATGGCTATGGATCAGACACAGATGAGCGTGGGTCAGTATGACTATGGATCAGACACACAGATGAGCGCGAGTCAGTACGACTGTGGATCAGACACACATGAGTATGGGTCAGTATGACTGTGGATCAGACACACAGATGAGCGTGGGTCAGAATGACTGTGGATCAGACACACAGATGAGCGCGGGTCAGTATAACTGTGGATCAGACACACAGATGAGCGCGGGTCAGTGTGACTATGGATCAGACACAGATGAGCGCGGGTCAGTACGACTGTGGATCAGACACACAGATGAGTATGGGTCACTATGACTCTGGATCAGACACACAGATGAGCGCGGGTCAGTATGACTGTGGATCAGACACACAGATGAGCGTAGGTCAGTATGACTGTGGATCAGACACACAGATGAGTATGGGTCAGTATGACTATGGATCAGACACACAGATGAGCGCGGGTCAGTATGACTGTGGATCAGACACAGATGAATATGGGTCAGTATGACTATGGATCAGACACACAGATGACCGTGGGTCAGTATGGCTGTGGATCAGACACACAGATGAGCGCGGGTCAGTACGACTGTGGATCAGACACACAGATGAGCGCGGGTCAGTATGACTGTGGATCAGACACACAGATGAGCGCGGGTCAGTATGACTGTGGATCAGACACACAGATGAGCGTGGGTCAGTATGACTGTGGATCAGACACACAGATGAGCGCGGGTCAGTATGACTGTGGATCAGACACACAGATGAGCGCGGGTCAGTATGACTGTGGATCAGACACACAGATGAGTGTGGGTCAGTATGACTGTGGATCAGACACACAGATGAGCGCGGGTCAGTATGACTGAGGATCAGACACACAGATGACCGTGGGTCAGTATGACTGTGGATCAGACACACAGATGACCGTGGGTCAGTATGACTATGGATCAGACACACAGATGACCGTGGGTCAGTATGACTGTGGATCAGACACAGATGAGTATGGGTCAGTATGACTGTGGATCAGACACACAGATGACCGTGGGTCAGTATGGCTGTGGATCAGACACACAGATGAGCGTGGGTCAGTACGACTGTGGATCAGACACACAGATGAGCGCGGGTCAGTACGACTGTGGATCAGACACAGATGAGTATGGGTCAGTATGACTATGGATCAGACACACAGATGACCGTGGGTCAGTATGGCTGTGGATCAGACACACAGATGAGCGTGGGTCAGTACGACTGTGGATCAGACACACAGATGAGCGCGGGTCAGTACGACTGTGGATCAGACACACAGATGAGCGCGGGTCAGTATGACTGTGGATAAGACACACAGATGAGCGCGGGTCAGTACGACTGAGGATCAGACACACAGATGAGCGTGGGTCAGTATGACTGTGGGTCAGTGTTTAGGAATCCTCCCTGAGTGCGTACATGCGGTTTGGTGGCTGCAGGGCAAATGAAACAGGCCCTGCTGGAAATGAAGGGGACTCAATGGCAACCAGATGCAGGTCAGTGCACTGACGATGGGTTTCAGCTCTGGTGTCTGCTCTGAGATAGACAGATACACGAAACTGTTTTTCAGTCCAGCAGAAGCAGAGTACATGGCCACACAAGTCTGGCACCCTATTCATTTCTATATTTGATGAATACTGTATAAAAATATGTCGGAGCAAACAGCTTTATATAAGTCACCATTCCCAATCAGACCAAACATTCCGAAGCTGGAACTGTGTCAGTATCCCAAAAACAATATAGCGTACAAAAAAGTACGTACCAAAGGAAGGAAGACGAAAAAGAAGAAGAAGAACATACCTTCGGATAACAACAGAGTCTCACACTACCGTCTAGCAGACTCCCGGACTCGGTGGGTGAGATCACAGGAATCTGGAACCTGAACTTTTGCTCTGCAGCAGCTCCTCTATTATACAGCAGAGTGGCTGCTAAACAAAAACACGTCAGTCAAATCCTTCTCAAAGCACGGAGCGTTCCTTTAAACCTGCCTCTGCATCCCAGGTGCCTCTTAACTTTACACTATCCATTTCATATCCATTTATAAGACCCAGTAAAAGAGTGGGCTGTCTCTGAACGGGACAGTACTCAGCTTACGGACAGTAAGTTCAGGCGTGGGGCACATTCACACTGCTGAGTTTTGTGGGAGCATAGGAGACAGGCTTATGTAGCCCTCAACAGAAGCGCCAGAACTTTTGGAAAGCACCATGAGGGTTCAGCTGGAGCACTATCCCCACAGCAGGCCAGGGTGATACAGTGACAGTGATACTGATCGTAATCACAAACCTTCTGACAACCAATACTGATATACCTCCAACAGGTATTAGCAGATAGGAGTAGTTCTGGAAACTTTTACATTATATTGCTGTATTAATTTTGGGACTGGGAAGTAGAGTAAACTGGGAAGGAGAAGAAGTCTAGCCATTCACTTCCAACAGCACAACTGTAACTAGTTTTTCCCAACCGAAACTACAGCGGAGCCGCGTGACTGTCACGTGTCCCATGCTGGTAGCCTATCTACCAAACCAACAACGTTTTCGTTGAAATTCTTCTCTTTATTTATGGCACCTTGGGGGCTGAACAACATACTCTAATTTAAACAGGTTCACAACTGAAGAGCTGTACAATAATCTCCAAATTAAAACAAAGTCTATGGCACAAAAAACACAGCACGACCATGGTCAGAAAAACCGTGTGGCTCCCTAGTCCTGTAAGCCCCGCCCACTCCCCAAATATACAGGGGTTGGACAATGAAACTGAAACACCTGGTTTTAGACCACAATCATTTATTAATATGGTGTAGGGCCTCCTTTTGCGGCCAATACAGCGTCAGTTTGTCTTGGGAATGACATATACTGCGTCCTGCACAGTGGTCAGAGGGAGTTTAAGCCATTCCTCTTGCAGGATAGTGGCCAGGTCACTACGTGATGCTGGTGGAGGTTCGTCCTTCTTGGTGGTATGCTGACATTACCCTGGATACCGTGGCTCTTGATACATCACAAAGACTTGCTGTCTTGGTCACAGATGCGTCAGGCCGTCATGTTTGCTAACGCAAGTTGCCAAAAGACATGGAGGCTCCTAATGGTGTCCTGTGATAATCCATCCCATGCAGCTTCAATATTCTTACGCACTTCCTGCCCATTGCGCTGCAGGGGCGGAGGCACCAGACCTTCTGGACATAGGACAACAAACTCTTCATCTTGGCACTGGCTATAATGCCACCACACACAGATTCGTTGGGCGTCTCCACCAAGACAAAAGCAGGACTCGTCAGTGAAGATGACCCGCTGCTATTCCGAGTCACTCCATGGCAGTCTGGCACGACACCGTTGTAGTCTTTGGTGACGGTGACGTGGTGTTAAGGGCAGTCACTTTACTGGTCCAGCGTCGTGCTGCCGTCTGCCAATGGTCCTGGCACTAACAGGGTGACTCATGGAGGGCATCACTGCCCGGCTATGGGCAGTATCTCTGTTGATCCAGATGCTGCTATGAAAAACATTTCCATGGGTGTGGTAGTGCTTCATCAAACAGTAGTTTTAAATGTCGGTCAAATCTGATCACCAGTCCAATGCCTACATTTGGACCAATTTTGATATGGATATTGATATCTGATATCAAATTTCTCAGCTTTCTATTGTGGTTGTTGGGTCAGTCAGGTACGCCAGTCCTGTAAGCCATATGTACGGCCAACTGGTCAAACCTACCCACTGAGTTTCACTCCTGTCGGTCGATTCCTTCTGGGTGCAGCTATTTGTGCAGCTATTGTTTCGATGATTGGTGTGTATTGACTAGACTTAAGGTGCTGTTCCTTAGGCAGCTGGGAAATTTGATATCGGATATCAATATCCATATCAGAATTGGTCCAAATGTAGGCATTGGACTGGTGATCAGATTTGACCGACATTTAAAACCACTGTTTGCTGTAGCACTACCACACCCATGGAAATGTTTTTCATAGCAGCATCTGGATCAACAGAGATACAGGGGAAATACATCAATATCAAATATTAGCAGTGGCCCAGGATTCCCGTATCGCTGCATCCGTGATTACAGCTCGTTCACAGATGAGCGGAGGACCTCTCACGTTTTACAGGCAGTCAAAGCTCTCAGTGTGGATCTCACTCGGAGTGGCTTACACTGCCACAGCCTTCAGAGAGGCTTCGCTAAGACGGACAGAGCCCTAGAGGGGTGACACAGCTGCAATGAAGACTTTTCCGTATGGTCTCCTCGGGATGCATTATTTTCCTTCTTCCTTTCACCCACTCTTCTTTTTTTCAATCGCTCTCCCTCATTCTTCCCCCTCCCCATCTCAACTCTCATTCTTTTAGCAGATCCATGCTAAGTGGCTCGCCAACACGGAGCGCTCGCTGCCAAAAGATCCACAGACGGAAGGCGAATCCGACACACACAAACCTTTCCAGAACAGGCCTTTTGCACGACATGCCACTTGTTTTTGTTTATTCTGATCCTCGGTGCGACTTTCGAGTTAGCATGTCTCGGAGCGCATCAGCTGCCAAATGTTCCCTCTGCATTCTTCGGAGCTTGTTTTGCGACTGATTGGTGTGAAACCTTCTCTTGTCTATTGGCAGGCAAACAGGATGGTTGAGACCCACTGGAAGTGTTTACACTCTGAAGTCTGCTTGTTTATGAGAGGGGCTTCTGGGGGAGCGGCACACGCAGCCAGATAACAACGCACAGTTGGCGAGGGTCCGCACATGCCATCAAATAGACAGGGACGTTATAGTGCTACGCATAGCTTTGGTTCTGAAATCGGATGGGTTAAGCCATTTTCAAAGTCAACAGGAACTCACAGACCTCTCAGCCTTTGGCATGGGGGCAACCAAGATGACAGATTAGCGGTGGATATCTCTCTATATACGTGATAATCCATCCCATCCAGCACGAATATCCTCACACAGTTCCTGCAGATTGTGCGGTAGGGCTGGAGGTGGAGTTACACCAGGAATTCTGGATGTGTGGTGCATGAAAACAAACTTGGCGCTGACCACCCTGCCTCCACACACGGATTTGTTAGGCGTCTCCATCAAGACAAAAGCACGACTCGTCACTGAAGATGACCCGAGTCACTTAACCTCCGGAGACCCCAGCGTCCTCATATAAGGACATTGCATTTCTGCTTCTCTGCACCATGACACTTTCTCACCAGGAGGACACTGCCAAAACAACTTCCTGTATGAAGACAACGTTCAGTCTCAGGAGGTTAATGACAGTCTGCTACGACACCATTACAGTTACGTCTGGTTGACGTGGTTTTGACGGCAGTCGTCGTAACGATATGCGTAAATGCAGTCCTACTTCGTACAGCCGCCTGCCAATGGTGCTGCCACTACCAGGACCCTAGTAGGGCATCACTGCTCTGGGTCACTCCAAGAATGTCACACAATTGGTCGGATCTCTCTCCATGGTTCGTGTAGGTCTCCCAGATCCTTCATGTTGCTGGTATGTGCCTGAGCCTATCCACTGAGCCCTGAACAGCATGCCATGGTAATATCCACATGACCACTCTTCAACTCTTCCAACTGCTTGAATTGTTGAACTCTTCTCTGAGGCGTACTCCACTTACACCAAAGACTACCAACACAACAGAGCAAGTCAGTGAAACTTGGACAATGAAACTGAAACACCTGGTTTTAGACCACAGTCATTTATTAGTATGGTGTAGGTCCTTTTGCGGCCAATACAGCGTCAGTTCGTCTTGGGAATGACATATACTGCGTCCTGCACAGTGGTCAGAGGGAGTTTAAGCCATTCCTCTTGCAGGATAGTGGCCAGGTCACTACGTGATGCTGGTGGAGGTTCGTCCTTCTTGGTGGTATGCTGACATTACCCTGGATACCGTGGCTCTTGATACATCACAAAGACTTGCTGTCTTGGTCACAGATGTGCCAGCAAGACGTGCACCAACAATCTGTCCTCTTTTGAACTCTGGTATGTCACCCATAATGCTGTGTGCATTGCAGTATTTTGAGCAGAACTGTGCTCTTACCTGCTAACTGAACCTTCACACTCTGCTCTTACTGGTGCAATGTGCAATTAATGAAGATTGGCCACCAGGCTGGTCCAATTTAACCATGAGACCTCCCACACTAAAATGACAGGTGTTTCAGTTTCATTGTCCAACCCCTGTATATGTAAAACACCTAATGCAAAATAGGTAAAAACATAACTGAACTATATATAGATAAGCCTGTGGTGTGTACATGTGAGCACCAGGCAGCTTTTCTTTCCCTCCATAACAGAATGAACTAATATTACATCTGTAAGTAACTACAGAGTGGCAGATGAGTGACTACTGAAAGAAGCCTGGCTCAAGCATTCAGGTAAGGGCCTCCCGTGTGAAATACTGGCGATACAGAGGTAACCATGTAACCGCCAACGCGTAGTTAAGTTCTGTCAACTGGCACGTCAGCACGTGTGCGTGTCAGTAAGTGCTTTGAGGTGTCGGCCATAGGTATCGGCATCCCCACTGGGGTGTAAGTGCCAGGACTAGCTAAGGACATCCAAGTAAAATGTGGAAGCACTCAAAGTTTTAGCTTCTGAATGAAGTGAAGTGACCACAATATCCTCCCTTCAACAAAATGGAAAGCAGCCCAGTGTCACAGTATATGGTTCTGGGAAAAGCAAATGAGCTTTACTTGTGGAGCTGCCTCTCCAAAAGCTCTGAGTGAAAGCTCCGGAATGAAATGGAGAAACGATCTGTTTTTCTTTTGCTCTAGCAAAACAGGAAGTGCCCTACGCCCTATTGGAGCTGGATTTGTTCTATCTAGGGATGTGCTGTGATTTGAGCAGCTATAGATGAGATCCTTGATTTCAGTCCAGTATAAATCTGAAATCTCCCTAGCTTTCGGAAGTCTGCTAGGTGATCATGCTGTAGCGAATTACATTCTATATAATTCACCAAACTCAGAGTTCCCAGGGTTCTGCTCCAGATGACATCACGGTAACGTAAAAGCAAAACGAAGGAACAGAAAAGGGCGCCTCCATTTTGTCTTTGCTTGTGGCCTGAGAGACATGGCTAACCGCTAAAATAGAGCTCCACCTGGCACACTTTTTGTTCATCCTCTAGTATATGACCAAACTTCGGAAATCCACGCCAATTTCGGTGCCAGCTGAATTACAAAGACAAGGAAAATGAAATCTCTCTAAAGCATCTCTCACAGGGCAACACAACTCGCTGGACAGCATGTGTTGTTAGATTAGCCTAATGCTAATGAATGCTAATGCACGTTGATTTTTACTCTGTAGATTACAGTCAAAGATTGGCGGCAGCGAGTGGTTCATTGTGTGCTGTTAAAACCACTGAGTGCTAGATAGCAGTGCTCTTCACCTTTAGACTTTTCCACTCCATAGTAAACAAGTAGCATAAGGGTGCGCCGTTAATGTTAGCATTAGCAAACCTATGTATATAGTGGTGTGGCTGTTCTGGTTCTGTGACAGACTTACTAAAATTCTATTTTGACCATTGTGATATATTACAATGCATACAATATTGCAATATATAGCTATGTATCTAATCACAACCCCTGTATCATTATTCGTATTGCATTTACAGGTTCTTGCCAATATACAGGCCTGGTAAAACGATAATGTAAAGGTTAGCTTGATGATGCTGAGATTCAGGCTATTTGGGGTAATTTGGGAAAAGTCCACAGATTCATAGTATAGCATAGTACAAATTACATTACCGGACATATATAATTGAAAATACAGTAATAAAAAAAGTTATTAATTGCCACCGCTATATGTTATACTAGCATCAAACTGACCAGACATTTATTTACCAAAACTACAGACACATAAAGCTTATAGGATATTCATAAATATTTTTTTTTACTTTGCATATTGCAGTTTTATAGTAAATCCTTCAGTAAATGCGTTCGGTAAAGCTTTTTTGCTGTTGGGATGATCAGGCCAGTTCTAGTTGGTGAGGTAATTTAATAAGTGTAATATGTTATATGATATGTAATAATATGTTCAGTACTTTTCTATAGAGTTTAATCCAGGCAGGAAATAAAAATTTTAAGGCATACATTATTTTTATACTATATATATTTATTTTGATTTTTATTTTTAGCAGTTTCTGAATATTATACTGAATATATCATCACAGTGCAAAGAAAAACAAGTATCTCCAAACTTTTATAGGGGCAAACCCCATTTCAAGGGAAAACCACAATTGAATTTGAATGTAGGTCAATGGAACCTGAATTTTACCAAGCAATTTTGGACCATTTTCATTTCATCAGTTCTTTTTACGCAATATAAAGTAAAAATTGATGAAAGTCAAGAAACATGACACATGAACCTCTTTGGATTTACTGCTATACAGTAGGCTACATCACTGTATAACCAGCTGCCCTTTCTCTTTTGTCCGTGCTTCTCAGAGAATGCTCTCCCTCATACAAAGCCAGCCAGAATAGCTCTTATATGCAGGCAGTGAACCTCAGTAAGTGCTGCTTATTATAGAAGTTCTCAGGGCTCGGCTGAGCAGTATAATTCTATGAATGGAGCTGCCGCTAATGTGTGGAAGTATGTGTGTCCATGAAAGATTAACGCTGCCCCAGTGATCGAGGGCTGGCAGATGGTGCCCCCACCTAGACGCCCATGTGCTACCCTGTGGGTCTGAGAGTATTAGTGCACTAAAGCTAATACGCTCATCAGGGTCGGCCACTATGAGCCACAGGGGACACTGTCCCAAACTCAAGGCCACAGTGTGGCGTGTTGTGATGACAAGTAAGAGCTCACGGGAAGGCTTGGTGATAAAGGAGACAACTGCTCCTGGCCTAGGAGGGATTCTGAGTAGCTTATCTGGCTAAGAGGGCTGCCGAGCTGGGGTCCATGGCTAGGACCCAGCGTGGTCCGTGATAGCACAATAGGCTGGGATGACAAGACGATTTAGTTTCTCTCTGCTCATTGACAAGCTGTGATGCTAGCCACTCATTAATCTCCTCTGAGAATTGCCACTCAGTAATCCCTTCCGAGTTCGTCAGATGTGAGACGAAATGAAATGGTTTCTAATAGAGCTTATGTGCAATTATGTGCTTATATATCAGATGTCAGTAGCAGTAATGCCAACCTATCAAAACACAGTTGCAATAAAAATGATGCTAGCAGTAATGCTAACCAATAAGCCCTCATTAGCCGTAAAACCAAAAAATCAAATCTCAGTACCAATAAAAATAACTATTCAGCACTCAGTAGCAGTAATGCTAATGAATCAGCACTCATTAGCCATAACACCAATCGATCAACTCTCAACATTAATGCCAACCAGTCAGCACTCAGTAGCAGTAATGCCAACCAATCACCACACAGTAACAGTAATTGTAAGCAATCAACACTCCGTAGCAGTGATGGCAGCCATTTAGTTACCAGGACGAATTAGGAGTAATGCCAACCTGTCAAGCTTTAGTAGCAGTATAGCTCACCAATCAGCACTTAGTAGCAGTGATTCCAACCAATCAAAACTACGTATAAGTAATGGTAACCATTTAGCATGGACCAGTGGTAACGCTAGCCAGTCAGTGCTAACCTATCAGTGGTCAGTAGCAATAATGGCAACCAATCAGGATTAATTAACAAAAATGGCAACCAACTAACACCCATCAGCACTACAGCTAATCAATCAGCACTCAGTAGCAGTACTGCTAATCAATCAGCACTCAGTAGCAGTTTAGTAACAATCAGCACTGCTACAAATCAGCACGCTAATCAATCAGCACTCAGTAGCAGTACAATCAAATCAATCAATCAGCACTCAGTAGCAGTACTGCTAGCATCTGCTAATCAATCAGCCAGCTCAGTAGCAGTACTGCTAATCAATCAGCACTCAATAGCAGTACAGCTAATCAATCAGCACTCAGTAGCAGTACAGCAAATCAATCAGCACTCAGTAGAAGTACTGCTAATCAATCAGCACTCAGTAGCAGTACAGCTAAATCAGTACAGTAGCTTACTCTAATCAATCAGCCAATCAGCAGTACAGCTAATGCTAATCAATCACCACTCAGTAGCAGGTACCAACTACGCACTCAGTCAGTAGCAGTACAGCTAATCAATCAGCACTCAGTAGCAGTACTGCTAATCAATCAGCACTCAGTAGCAGTACTGCTAATCAATCAGCACTCAGTAGCAGTACAGCTAATCAATCAGCACTCAGTAGCAGTACAGCTAATCAATCAGCACTCAGTAGCAGTACTGCTAATCAATCAGCACTCAGTAGCAGTACAGCTAATCAATCAGCACTCAGTAGCAGTACAGCTAATCAATCAGCACTCAGTAGCAGTACTGCTAATCAATCAGCACTCAGTAGCAGTACTGCTAATCAATCAGCACTCAGTAGCAGTACTGCTAATCAATCAGCACTCAGTAGCAGTACAGCTAACCAGTAACTACTCTGTACTGTTCTGGAATAGTCTGAAGTGGACCAATGAGAAAGATCCTTTGGATGGAACATGACAAACGGACTCAGCCTTACGAAACAGCACATACAGTGTGCTCATCCTGGCTGAATGAGCGAATGCCTTTTACGCCACATGTAAAAACAGACCATTTGGATTGTGCCCAGGTTTTAAACTGGGCCTGGAAAGAGTCACTCATAAGGCGCCAACTATGAGTTTAACGACCTTGAGTGATGCATGCATAGAAGGATAATAAAACCCGTAAGACTGCAAACTCGCATGCAGACCTATAAAGCCAGTTTCATGGACATGGATTAGGACTAGACTTGGACAAAACTGATTGTCTTGTATTTCACCATGATGAAGTTTCACGCTTGTGTCAAGTTTTAGCGTGTGTGGAGACACCGTGGTTAACACCAAGATAAACGATCTGCAGTCATCCATCGCTGCAAAATCTGCAGGAACGGTGCGAGAATATTCAAGCTGCATTAGGAACCTCTACAACCTCTTCAAATGCCGAGATGTATTGCATGTTGCGATAGCAAACCTGGCAGACTGACTGACTGACTGACTGACTGACTGAGAGACACTACTTCCTTATGACTACTGATCAGAATCAAATAGCTGAGAAGCAACAGACTACATGAACATCACAGGAATTGCAGTTCAGTCGGCCTCAGCTGTGAAAAGAGCTGTAAGGAAAGACCAAATATACAGCTGGTGGACACGTTTCCACTGCAGGCGGGAGCGGGAGCAGGATCTGTCCCCCCCAGACCTCTAGGCTGAAGTTTCTCCACCAGTGGGCACTATCAGCATGACACATTAGGTTCACCGTTTAAAGAGAGGTAACAGCCGTGAACCCACACCATCAGGATCTAACCCATTTTCAGGAAAGGCCTTCAGGGAAGACCTTCAGGCATCTACACTCCTAATCCAGCTCCACTTACTATCTATCCATCTATTGAACGATCCATCCATCCATCCATATATATATATATATATATATATATATATATATATATATATATATATATATATATATATCGTCGCTGTCCAAAGAAAACCATGTATCTCCATTTTTGTTGATTTTTACTTTTATGACTCATTTGATCACATGAACTGCTGTTTACACTGTGTGTGAATGTCATGAAGATTGGACCAACAGAAATGGCCCACAACAGTTTGGAAAGACGTCTGGTTCCATTGACTTCTATTCGAATGAAATGAGGTTTTTGGCCTCTCCTGTAAAGTTGTCATTTTGGAGATACCTGTTTTTCTTTGGACAGCGACAATATATGTATATATATATATATATATATAGATAGAGAGAGAGAGAGAGAGAGAGAGAGAGAGAGGGAGGGAGGGAGAGAAAGAAAGAGAAGAGGCAGAAAGAGAGAAAGAAAAGAACTGGTTTCACTCTTTCTGTTTTACCTAATGACACCAAGTCTGTGTTTCAGTAGCAATCCCACCTCTTACCCCTTTGCTCCCCCCCTACTCATAGAATATACAGACTACATCGCCCAGGAGTCTACGGTCTCACCATTGTTTGCTCTGACCTTGGTGTCAAAACTGCAGGTGCAAGACATCTCTGAGCTACCCGTCCAAACTTCAAACGGGAGAGAGAGAGACAGAGAGAGAGAGAGAGAGAGATACAGAGAAAGAACTAGAATGTGCTCTGCGTGTCTGCATAATCCAATCTGCATGAAGAGACCTACAGTTCCAACCCCGTCTGGATGGGGAGAAAATGCAGATGTGGAGTATTCCTCTGTAAATGTGAGTGTGCGGACGATGGTGAAACGTGCGAGTGTTTCGCGAGCGCTCCTGATCTCATATTCAGCACACAGCGGCCGCACAGGGGGGCGGAATAGCGGTAGCAGCATACTGGACCCTCCTACTCAGGAACGCAGCAGGCCCTTTGAGAATGGAGGAATTCGTTTAAAGAGAGCAGAGAGACTGCGGGACTATTAATACGCTGGACAGATTCCCCTCCCCTCCTCTCCCCACCACACTGCAGAAGCCACCCAGCAACCAGGGCTGAAAACTATAGACTAGGGCTATGGAGTCTGAGGCTTCGTCCACACGTCCCTCAGGTAATCAGAAACCTCTCTAGGTCCACACCAGAACACAAACGATAATAAGAGCCCTTCTAAATTCAGTTATAAGCATGTTATAAACACCCTCTCCTGCTGAGCACATGGGGAAAAGAGGCAGTCATGAATCCATGTCATGTATTTGTGACTCGTTTGTTGTGTAACAGTCTTATGGGTGTGAGAACGAGTGACAGGAAGGAAGAGAGGAAGGAAGGCAGATAAGGGGAGAGGTTAGAAGAAGGCAAGAGTTATTACTGCCATTTTGCTTTAATTACATATTAATTAACCTAAACTACTGAAGTATAAAATTACTATCGGAAATATGAATATAAATAATCAGCAGCTGACTACATGGTTTATCACTGATACACTATAAGATAATGGGCTCCCATAATGCAACAGCAATGCAATACACTGTAATAAATACAGGTATCTGAGCAACTGATTTTTCCACTGTTCTACTGTCGCTGAGAAACACGGAGTCTGAGCTCCCTCCAAAGATTTTCTATAGGGTTTAGGTCTGGAGACTGGCTAGGCCACTCCAGAACCTTGATAGGCTTCTTACGGAGCCACTCCTTGGTTATCCTGGCTGTGTGCTTTGGGTCATTGTCATGTTGGAAGACCCAGCCACAACCCATCTTCAATGCTCTAACTGAGGGAAGGAGGTTGTTCCCCAAAATCTCGCAACACATGGCCCTTAATACAGTGCAGTCGTCCTGTCCCATGTGCAGATAAACACCCCCACAGCATGATGCTCCACCCCCATGCTTCACAGTAGGGATGGTGTTTTTGGGATGGTGCTCATCACTCTTTGTCCTCCAAACACGGCGAGTGGAATTAAGACCATCTGACCACAAAACTTTCTCCCATGACTCGCAGGGTGTGCAAATACTTATTTTCCTCACTGTATACACAGAGGTGGAGATAGGAACCAACGTCCACCTCTAAAGCTCCCTCAGAAAAATGATTCCATGAAGTGGTTATGAATATGCTGGCTGATATGATCTGAGACTTTGCTGATGATGCTAATTGTAGCCTATTCATGTTTGAGGGTTGCATGCAGGACACTATGAGGCAAAGTAGTTCCTAAAGGAAGCCTATTGTCGACCTTTTGCCAGAATTTGTCACGTGTAGGTTCAGTTTGGGTAGTGTATAAAGTGGCTACATTTGTGTTGTAGACATGACGACCCCTGGCTCCCATCCCCACCACTTCACAGACACAGACGAGTCTCCACAATGAGCCCCAGCACACAAACCTCTCCGAATGACTCTGGCCTAATTTCACTTTACACACAAACTACCAAACCCCGCCCAAGTCCTAGTCTGCAGATGCAGCTTCGTGTTTTATCTGAAGTGCCATCGGTGACTATATCAACACGTCGGAGCCCAGAAACCCCAAAAACACACGACACGTCGACAGAATCAAGACGAGAAAAGAATAACTACCCCTCCAGACTGACAATGTACCCCATTTCCTTTTTTTTTTCCCTTCCTTCTTTTTATTGTCAGTTTTTCATTGACATTGAACAGAATAATTATGTTGCATAGGTTTAAAAAATAAAAAAAAAAAAAAAAAAAAAAAAATAAAAAAAAAAATATATATATATATATATATATATATATAATATATATACTATATATATATATCGAGTAATTAGCTAAATATATCTATAAGTAATTGGAACTGGACTGAAAATGTTGCATAGGTTGAACAAAAAAAATGTTATAGGTAAAAAAATTATATATATATAATATATTTTTAATGCAAAATAAAATAAATAATGTAAATTATGTTGCATTTAATTAAATTTAATATATATATATAATAAATAAAATAAAATAAAATGTAATTACATTTAATTAAATTTAAATAAATGAAATAAATAAATAAAAGACTGGAAAAGATAAATATAAGCGTATACACAGATGCACACACGCATACACACACACACATATATACATATACATACATACATATATTCATACATGCACACACCCACACACACATACAATCCTCAGGGGCTGTACACCCAACTTGGTATCGATCTTTTACATGGCTTTGGTTAATGACAAATAACCAAACCTTGAGCACAGGGAGAAACATTCCACCACTACTCCGGAATGGCTGTGAGTAAGAGCCTTTCTATGAATGTAAAGAAAGGATGCCATGATCTTTCAAATTTCAAAGAAGAACCGTTCAGGGTGCATCGGATTCTCTCTAAAGTGCTGTAATGAAGGACATCTAATCCATTCTGGGTATGTAGGAGGACTGAATGCTTCCACTTCAACAACACGAGAGAAAATGTACCCCGTTACTGGTATCAATGAGTTTCAGTGAGTCCGAAATAACTCACATCAACTTTCATCCTGCTTTTGTTTTTCGCCTGTGCTGTCTGCGGATTAAGGGGCGTGTAAAAGCTCGATTCGGAACCAGGTGTCCCTGAACGGATCTCACCACTCTGACCTCTAAAGCCACTTTAGCTATTGTGAAAGCGGGCGAGAGGACAAAATGTGCCAGGCTGTGGTGAACTGTAGGTGTGCATGGGGCCATGAGGCTTAAGAGCAAAGGTATATCCTATATATGCTTCTACACTCATCATCAAAAGAACAACTGCACCCGGAAAGGCATCAATCAAACGGAATGAAACTTGGTGAGTAGGTGTGATATTGTGAGACACACAAATGATTCAAGTTTCACGCTTGTGTCGAGTTCCAACGTGTGGGGAGACACCGGAGTTGACACCAAGATAAGCGGTTTGCTGACACCCATCACTAAGGCCTGGTGTCACTTCACCTCCACCACTACTGCAAAATCAGCAGGGACTGCAGAAGAATATGCAAGCTGCAGTAGGAACCTACAGCCTCTACGAGATGCCGAGATGTACGGCATGCTGCGACGGCAAACATGGCGGCCTGACGCAGTACTGAGAGACACTACCTCTGTATACTGAAGCAGCCTTATGACTACTGATCAGAATAGCTGAGAAGCACTGCAGGCAGGAGCGGGACAGATCTGTCCCCCATTGACCTCTAGGCTGAAGTTTCTCCACCAGAGGGCACTATCAGCATGACCCATTAGGTTCATCGTTTAAAGGGAGGTAACAGCTGTGAACCCACACCATCAGGATCTAACCAACACCCAGGCTCACTGTCCATTTTATCAGCTTCACTGACCATATAGCAGCGTCTCATAGTTCTACAGTTACAGACTGTAGTCCATCTGTTTCTCTGTATACTGTATTACCCTTTTGATCCTTTACAATGGTCAGGACCCTGACAGGACCACCACAGATCAGGTATGACGTGGGTGGTGAATCATTCTCAGCACTGCACTGACATGGTGGTGGTGTGTTAGTGTGTGTGGTGCTGGTGTGAATGGATCAGACACAGCACTGCTGCTGGAATGTTTAAACATCCCGGTGTCACTGACGGACTGAGAATACTCCACCAACCCAAAATTGACCAGTCCTGTGTGCAGTCTACATCACTACATGTCCGCTCATGAAGCAACAGATGAGCTGTCATCTCTCTGACTTTACCTCTACAAGGTGGACCAGCAAGGCAGGAGTGTCTAATAGAGGGGACAGTGAGTGGACCCAGTGTTTACACACTCCAGCAGCACTGCTGTGTCTGATCCACTCACACCAGCACCACGTCAGTGTCACTGCAGTGCTGAGAATGATAAATGAGAAGGACTGTAGTGCACAGCTGTACTACAGTGCTCCTATACGGTAAGTGGAGTTGATAAAATGACGGTGTGTGGACACAATGAGGTGATCCTAATACAGAGCTCTGTGTTATTTAATATGTCATTTCCATTACTGAATTTCATTCAATCAATAAACGTTACGACGTTTTAGCCTCAGTAAACCTCTCTCACTCGCTGGATGACCTTATCTTGGGTTCAGACCTGTCATCTTTCGGAACAAGCGTGTTAATCCTCAAATCTGGTCGTGAGGAAAGTGACAGAAACACAAAGACGGTGTGCGGCAGGGGATCAGAGCGTACAATTATGCAAGACTGCAGAACAGATACATACTGAAAACGTCAGGGGAAATGAATAGGATTCAAGTAAGTACATTCGTTTCACAAAAATAAAATATACTACATAAACATATGACTTGATTTATAGTTTACTTACAACACCAAAGACCACCAGAGACCACTCTACACCTATTTCATTTCCAAAGTGGCCATTAGGTGCAAGTTATTTGTTTTCTGAAGACCAAAACATATTAGAGATATAGATATAGATATAAGATAGTCCACTTATACTAGTATAGACGTAGAAGGACAAGGGAAACTGAGTAAGGTTTCCAAACCTCCTAACAAATTCATCTAAACCATGTTAGTATTTTTTGCTAGGCTTAGATTCAATTCATAATCAGCATATCAAATAAAGCTCATATCGTCGCTGTCCAAAGAAAAACTAGTATCTCCAAAATGGTAACTTTACAGGAGAGGGCAAAAACCATATTTCATTTGAATGGAAGTCAATGGAACCAGACTTGTTTCCAAGTGCCGTTGGGTCAGTTCCGCTGGTCCATTCATCATGACATCCCCACACAGTGTAAACGGCAGCTGCTTTGATCAAACGATGCATAAAAGTAGAAAATCTACAAAAAAATGGAGATACATGTTTTTCATTGGACGGTGACGATATGTAGGTTCCAGGAAGCAATACATGGTTAGTACAGTATAACATTACTGTCCATAGTAAAACATGCGTCTCTATTTTTGTCCATTTGTTTTTTCATGGATCATTTCATCATTTTTATACTGTGTAAATATCTAATACGAATGGACCAGAAGAAATTCCAAAAATCGCTTGGAAAAAAAAAACTGATTCCATTTTTCACATTAAAAGTAAATTAGCTTTTTGGCCTCTCCTGTAAAGCCTTTTCTGGAGATTTCTATGGAAAGCAACCACATACAATCTAGGAAGGTGCAGCTTGAAGTGGGCTGGAATTCACAAACAGTACGGTACATGGAAAACGAGACTCCTAACAACCACCTGGAAGACCTAATATAGCCATGAAAATGATCCCCCACTGTCAGCTCTGAGAGAGGCGAACAGTAAGCACTGTTCTTGCTTCAGATCTGAAAACATCCACAGGTGTTTCTGTCCATCCTTCCACCGTGAGAAGACACCTCAATGCTATGGGTCTGAAAGGAGGTGTAGCTGTTTAAGAAGCTCCTCACTGAGAATAGGAGACGGATACATCCAAAAAAGAAGCTGCTGGTGTTCTCCGAACAATGGGTTGACCACTCCAGAGTCCAGACCTCAGCATCACTGAATGTGTTTAGGGTCCAGACTTTAGCATCACTGAATAGGTTTGGGTTTGTTTGGAAGGTGAGGAGAAGCAGCCATTTCTTTGAGAACCTGACAGTGAGTCTCCAGAAAAGAGCAGAAGCTGCAATAAATCAAAGTACTGCTAAGAAATGAGTACCTGCTTCTTAACGCCCGTGAAATGTGCGGGGTGGTCTCTGACTTTAGCGTGTGTGAGATCAGTAAAGCGGGGAGAGCGGTGTGCGGCACCAGGCCCCTCTCTGAGATCACACATGGTACAAACACTGGAGTAATTCAGCACACACGCGTGCACACAGCCTGTCACCACTCAGCAGCTCCGCTCTCACAGGCTCTCTTCACTCTCTCTGTCCTTCTCTCTCCCTCTCCTTAACAGACCATTCATCCCCCCCTTCACATACACACACAGAAACTGCTGTCTGAAGATTCTTGTCTTGCTGGTTTACTAACACGCGTGACATCATCAAGACCACCAGTACAAAAAAACGCTCACAGCTGGATAATAAATGCCTGAACACATATAGCAGACACAGTGTGTGTGTGTGTGTGTGTGTGTGTGTGTGTGTGTGTGTGTGTGTGTGTGTGTATGTATATGTGTGTCCCAGTGGGAAGCAAAGACAGATCTAACAGGCGATGTTATTCATAATTTAATATCGTCGCTGTCCAAAGAAAAACAAGTATCTCCAAAATGGCAACTTTACAGGATAGGCCAAAAACCTCATTCAATTTGAATGTAAGTCAATGGAACCAGACGTCGTTCCAAGCACTTTTGGGCCATTTCCGTTGGTCTATTCATCATGCAAATCTCACAGTGTGTAAATGGCAGCTGCTGTTTTCAAATGATGCATAAAAGTCAAAATGGACAAAAATGGAGATACATGTTTTTCATTGGACAGCGACGATACGCATTACCATATGATAAAAACACAGGGGAACCCTTAACGTAACTACCCTACGTATTTTATGACCTTATTTATTTATGCTTTTTGGGTCACTTAAATACATGCATTCACCACAACACCCATAAAGCTTTATCTGGAAGGTCAGGTCTATGTTGCAGTAATGGTCAACAAGCACAGCTCTAATAGGTAGTGTACACTGCACTCCATGCTTTTCGGCAAACAACACATATTTCATCATACCTGAATCATTCCACAACTGCCGGCTGCTACATTGAAAACATACTGGACACAAGGTTTGAGGCTTCTACCTTTTTTTTATCCTTTCCTCAGCTTTACTGGGCGAAATGCTGTTCTAAACACTCAATGGCATGTGTTATAGTGATTACTGTGACTACAAAAGACAGTTACGTCACAACTGCCACTCATCTTTTACACTCTGTTCATTTGCCATAAAAATACCAACAGGACAACACTAACAACAAGAGTTGGTTGGTAAAGCTGAGGTCAGCGTAAGTTAAACTGTAAGCACTGACCCACACATGAGATGATATCACTTTTCTCCGAGTGACAGTCAGAGGCACACATACGCTCAAAGACAAATGGACACAGGTCTGCTATTGTCATTGACAGTAAAATGGAGAGGGGGGTTGGCTTGAGCTGCAGTAAGCTGGACAAAGTGGGAGGTGATGACAATAATAGGGCTGTGTTTGGCTAGCTGTAGGACTGTAGTGCAAAGTGAGGACTAGTGCAAAGTGAGGACTGTAGTACAGATTGAAGACTCTAGTATGAAGTGAGGACTGTAGTACAAATTGAGGACTGTAGTGCAAAGTGAGGACTGTAGTGCAAAGTGAGGACTGTAGTGCAAAGTGAGGACTGTAGTACAAAGTGAGGACTGTAGTGCGAAAGGAGGACTGTAGTGCAAAGTGAGGACTGTAGTACAAAGTGAGGACTGTAGTGCGAAAGGAGGACTGTAGTGCAAAGTGAGGACTGTAGTACAAAGTGAGGACTGTAGTACAAAGTGAGGACTGTAGTGCGAAAGGAGGACTGTAGTGCAAAGTGAGGACTGTAGTGCGAAAGGAGGACTGTAGTGCAAAGTGAGGAATGTAGTACAAAGTGAGGACTGTAGTACAAAGTGAGGACTGTAGTGCGAAGTGAGGACTGTAGTGCTAAGTGAGGACTGTAGTGCTAAGTGAGGACTGTAGTGCGAAGTGAGGACTGTAGTGCGAAGTGAGGACTGTAGTGCGAAGTGAGGATTGTAGTACGAAGTGAGGACTGTAGTGCGAAGTGAGGACTGTAGTACGAAGTGAGGAATGTAGTGTGAAGTGAGGACTGTAGTATGAAGTGAGGACTGTAGTACGAAGTGAGGACTGTAGTATGAAGTTAGGACTGTAGTACGAAGTGAGGACTGTAGTACGAAGTGAGGACTGTAGTATGAAGTGAGGACTGTAGTACGAAGTGAGGACTGTAGTACGAAGTGAGGACTGTAGTACAAAGTGAGGACTGTAGTACGAAGTGAGGACTGTAGTACGAAGTGAGGACTGTAGTGCGAAGTGAGGACTGTAGTGCGAAGTGAGGACTGTAGTGCGAAGTGAGGACTGTAGTACGAAGTGAGGACTGTAGTGCGAATGAAGACTGTAGTACAAAGTGAGGACTGTAGTACAAAGTGAGGACTGAAGGACAAAGTGAGGAATACAGGGTGAAATTTGAACTGTAGGGTAAAATGAGGACTGCAGGACAAAATGAGGACTGCAGGACTAAGTGAGGACTATATGTAGAAATGAGGCCCGTGGGAAAAATGCAGCCACCTGTCTGAAATGCACCCAATAGCATGTAATACCTCTAAAAGCACAGAGAACAGCTGTGACTGGATTTAGAATGGACTGGACAAGTTTCTGGATGGAGGTATTAATGCTCAGCCACTCCTGCATCAAAGGATTTGGTGGATGCCTTCCCTGGCACAATTCTGCTGATAGACTGCTATATGACTGTACGCTTCCATACACCTGCAGATTTAGATACTTCCTTCACACTTCGACCTTTTATAAATTGGACATGCTAAATTTTACCGAGGTATGATGGACTGGAGGCCTGTCATAGGTGTCTCCTGCCTCCTCCCCAGTGAATCCAGGCATTGAGGGTCAAAGTGGTTTAGAAGAAGTAGAGGAAGGTGAGAACAGTAGGACAACAGCCAGGACTGTAGGTCAAAGTGAGGACTGTCCAGATGGACTTATTGTTTCTCATTCTCCTCCAGTCTCTAGTCACTGAAACAGTCCTTCACGGTCTCAAACGGCCTTTTAATAAAGGAAAGTGAAGACGAAAATTTTAAAGAGAGGCAGCACAAACCTCTCCGCGCCCTCCGCTAATTAAAACGGCTTGTGTGCATGTATGTGTGCTGGGGGGATACAACAGCAATGTCCTAACAATTTGTGTGGTTACATAAAACTGTTTTGGCCCGGTCTTCCTAAAAGACTTCTTATGTAAGCGGATGGAAGTGGCAGCGATAGCTCCGGCTCATCCATATTGCATCTCCATCTGAGAAGCAAACTGTTGCTGTGCTTTCTAACAGCTGGGAGAGGATAAGACTGTCTCCCTTGTGTCCTCGTGCATCATTTATGACCTCATTTCAGCTGTGCTGCGTGTTGCTTTTGGCCTTTTGTCCTGAAAAAAAAAACCCCACATGACTGAGTCTGGTCTGAAAATGCTGAATATCTACAGTAACTGTAAGTGAAACGGGGCGGAGGCTGAACTATAACTAGGCCTGACTGCACTGGGGAGCATCCTGGATCATATTCTCTCTCCCTGGCAGGGCTGAGACACAGATAGAGTTTACAGTGTTAAGCTGATGTTAAAGGCCAGGTTTCACTGTATTCGCTGAGCTGTACTGAAACATTTGGCTGATGGTTTATACCAAACTGCTACAAGACAATCAGGATCAGCAACAAAATGAAATGTGTAACTCACTCATGTTCAGCAGGGCTAGCAAGATCCACCAAAAGGGGGCAGCATTAATCCAGAAAAGCTTTATACAGAGGGTGTAAAATTAATTTACACCAGGTATTAAATATTTCTATCTTTGTTTACACACTTCTACTAAAATACAAGTTGAGCCTGAATTTGATTAATGAACCCAAAGCTCCATTATGGCTATTAAAAAACAAGCTAGCTAAACAAACTCCAATCTAACAGATAACCTTTTCGCTTGTTTACATGCACTTAGCTATACGATCCGATTTTGTCATTTTACTTTCATGCACTTAAGTAATTAGACACTATGGAAACTTCAGGTGTATATGGGATGCTTACCCCCACACACAGTCTATTTTCCCATGTGCAGAAATCCGATAGGCTGAAAGAAATCAGAGTAATATACTACACATGAGCGGAGAAATCTAAATACTGAGCTAAACTTGAGCTCTCTTTATTAGATATCATATTCGGACTTCAGAACCTCAATACAATCTAAGAATAAATTTGAGTGTGCTGTTTACATGACCACACAGTTATGACTGGATAGTTAGTTATTGTAAATACACTTATTCATATTTGTAATAAAGAATCAACTGATAAAAAAATCTTTTTAATGAACTGATGCCAATAAAAGTTACAAGATCATCGGACAAAAAATTAGACACCTGTGACTACAATGTACTTAATAGTGCGTAATACCTGCACATTTTTAATATCATGTATTATTATATTTCTCTTTGAGCTGGTGTTTGACCCGTCCAAATGCAGTCACTCCTTTTAGCCAATCATAACATCTGCTCTGAATCCATTTACCACACATGGAACGAGGCATTCCCTGCACTGTACTACCTCTTCCAGTCACTCACACCCGCAGGTATTTATAGCCCCATCATCCCTGTGCAGCGCCATCTGCAGGAGCCTGAAGTTACTACCACTGAGCGTATTTAAATAGTAAACTTGTTCATGGTTTAGAAGCAAAGTTTAGTTTTGCTCATCTGTTGAACGGTCAGCCTACAGTTAAAGCACAAATAATCTACTGGCGTCTGTTCTACAATGATTTCAGAATTTTTAGCTCTTTAAAGTTGTTAATAAAACACCGAATACAGTATCCAATTGTAATTTCAGAAGCATCAGATACTTTTATTACAGTTTCATCATTTTATTATTATTTAATTAGCATTGGACAGATGTTTGGCCAATACTAAAAGTCGATATCTGACTATGTATTTATCCAGTAGAGGGTTTAGACAAGGTGTTTATTATTTTAACTGCACATTTTGTAATATTATATCTTTATTGTTTTTCTCTTTGAAGCTGACCCAGTTGGGTTATGGGCCCAGTTTCTCCACTTGTGTTCACATGAAACATGCCGGATATCAGCATCAGCCTGCAGGCGCTCCTAGTTATAAACCTGTCCAGCAGGTCATGAAAAACAGTCCTACTCAAAGCTCTCCCCTCAGCAATCAATAATCTTTCTCTGACATAAGGCGTGTGAGTCAGTCCACATCCTGTGGTTGTTTAGTTACACGAACAAAATCTGACTGATGTAGCAACTTCAGCGTGGCACTAACGCTAACCATCTAGATCAACGAGATTTCCGGCGCTGCTGTGGAAACACGGTCTGAGGTGTGCAGGACCGAGGGGGCTGGGGTTTCACATGTTGCATTTTGCAGGCTGAGGGTGACTGTGCTGATATGCTGAGCAGATATACATATACGTTTCCACTGTGCTGTTATACTGATTGCCTTACATTATAATTTACGTGAGGTTTTTGCCTTCTCCTGTGAAGTTGCATTTTGGAGATACTGGTGTTTCTGCAGCCAGTAATGAGAAATTAATCTCAGTCTGACTGTGCAGTAAGGTTTAACTTTGGTTCTGTAAAGGATGTGCCATTTAATTAGCGTCCAGCCTATTGCATAGGACTCTGAACATTAATACTATTAATATTAATCTGAATTTGGGATGATAAACCATTTAAACCAAATCAATTCACTTTTATTGTCACGTCACATTTTCACAGGTGTGAAGGTGAGTGAACAACATAGGTGAGTAGTCCCTTGCAGACTTAAATACATAAAATATACATTTGACAATAAATATATCGTCGCTGTCCAAAGAAAACCATGCATCTCCATTTTTGTTGATTTTTACTTTTATGACTCATTTCATCACATGAGCTGCTCTTTACACTGTGTGTGAATTTCATGAAGATTGGACCAACAGAAATGGCCCAAAACAGTTTGGAAAGACGTCTGGTTCCATTGACTTCTATTCAAATGAAATGAGGTTTTTGGCTTCTCCTGTAAAGTTGTCATTTTGGAGATACCTGTTTTTCTTTGGACAGCGATGATATACGATACTAAGCGCTAAAATCTCTGTTTATGATAATATACAGTTTTATATAACAGTAATACAAAGTTATGAATAAAACTATGATATATCCAGAGGTACACATTTCCATATAGCACGATGGTAAGGCTGAGGTAGATGAGAGATGCAGGGTATATACAGGACATAGAATATATATATATATATATATATATATATATATATATATATATATATATATATATATATATATATATATATATACACATATATACATATATACACACACACACACACACACACACACACACACACTATAGCGAGAGTATAAATATGTAAAGTGTAAAGTGCAGAGTGATGATTGTCCATGGAGATCTTCGTTTAGATGATTTCGGTGAGATGTGCTGAATCAGGTCCATTTACCCATGCATCAGCACTACTGGCTGTTCAGTAGCCAAAAAATAAAAAATAAAAAATCACAACGATGGTGCCAAAACATGGCCAAAATAATGTGAACATCATTTTGTGGGAGTGAAAATGGAGTGTGTTTGGTAGCGATGCACCGAATTGACATTTTTTGGCCGAAGCCAAAACCAAACAAAATGAACATTTGGCTGAAGGCCAAATACCGAACACGTATTTCCCCAGCGCTTCTTTCATTTCGCCACTTTTTCACCCTTACACAAGTAAATAGACAAAATCCCCGATAGCAAGCTGATGCGGCCACATCTGGCAAAGATACGGCACCGCTGGAAAACCGATTACTAAGCCTGGACAACCTCCCAGCAGAGACCCTAACCAAGCACCTCCATGCCTACATGCTGCAGTCACCGGAAGCGCCCCACTCCACGCTGACTGGGCGCGAAAGAGCGCGAGACAAACAGCGCATGCGCAAAGGAGCGAGAGACAGCGTGAGCCTGTGTGTGCGTGTGCCGGGAAGCCGCCATGTGCCTCGCTGTAGGGCTTGTTAGTGCTAGCGGCTAGTGGCTCTGTTCTGCTCCCTACTGTTTCCGGAATTCCGTTTGGCTCGAACGCTTGAAGCGTTCCCTGCATCACCAGTGGTTAGCTCCTTCCCCAGCCTCCATGGACAAGCACATGCAACAGAATAGGCCACAGAGGTCAAACGACATCAGCAGCTTTCAAAGACACCCCTTTCAAACGTACCCATCTACCCACACGTCTCTCCTGCCACAGTTGCCCTTGTCAACAGTGAGTGATTCTATTGGGATGTGGAAGCATGTAGGAGCGGCTCAGCAGTGGGAACCAGCGTGCCAGCACACGGAGAGCACAGCATGTTTCTGGTGGGGATAACATCTTCCCTGGGAGGAAACTATGGGCTGCATCTCTAAGGATGGGAGGAGCTGGGAGCAGATGGGAGCATGAGATATCACTGTTCTCTCAGCACTGAGAGAGAAGAAAGAGGGAGAATGGATTTCTCTCGTTCTCTAGATCAAAATCAGTGTAATGATTCCACTATCTAACCCTCCGAGTGCTGTTAGTGCTGATCTGAGGAGCCATGCTTTTCACCAGACTCCACTCAAAAGTATGTAGTGATATGAGGAATATGGACTTGATGCTATTATCCAATATCGTACATGTACATATCTGGCAATGCTGATACAGAAACAGAGATCAGAGATAAAATGAGAATTTAATATCACTATTATAGTGGCTCAAACGATCAGAGTAAATGGTATTATCATGGTTATGAAACATAAGAGCATGAAAACGCTGTACTGTGCTTTTAATTCCATACAGCCTCAGCTTAATATCACTACCGACAGCCTGATCAGCTGAGTTAGGCTTTCAAAATGTCCTAGTCATTATAATAACTGCAGCATGAAGCCAGTGAACAGGAAGCTGACTTCAGCCTCATGGTTTTGATGCTGGTCAGCGCTATCAAAGCTATCCCCCCTAGAGTTTTGTGTACAGAGTACACGACTTCTCAGAACACGTTCACTATAAAATAGAAGAGAGAGAGAGAGAGAGAGAGAGAGAGAGAGAGAGAGAGAGAGAGAGAGAGAGAGAGAGAAAGAGAGAGAGACAGAGAGAGTGAGAGAGTGAGAGAGTAAAAGAGAAAGAAAGACAGAAAGACAAAGAGAGAGAGAGAGAGAGAGAGAGAGAGAGAGAGAGAGAGCGAGACAGAGAGAGAGAGAGAGAGAGAGAGAGAGAGAGAGAGAGAGAGAGAGAGAGAGAGAGAGAGAGAGAGAGAGAGAGAGAGAGAGACAGAGAGAGAGAGATAGAGAGAGAGAGAGAGAGAGGGATAGAGAGAGAGGGATAGAGAGAGAGAGAGAGAGAGGGATAGAGAGAGGGATAGAGAGAGAGAGAGAGAGAGAGAGAGAGAGAGAGAGAGAGAGAGAGAGAGAGAGAGAGAGAGAGAGGGATAGAGAGAGAGGGATAGAGAGAGAGAGAGAGAGAGAGAGGGATAGAGAGAGGGATAGAGAGAGAGAGAGAGAGAGAGAGAGAGAGAGAGAGAGAGAGAGAGAGAGAGAGAGAGAAATATGTGATATCATCATACAAGCTGGCAGCTAAACGCTGAAATGTAATGGGTATTTGAACTCAGTGTTTTCTAACTGAATGAGAACATGATTCAGAGACAGACTGCAGGAGGACACTAACAGAGCTCGTGTGTGTTTGATAGATGCAGATAAGGAAGCGATCCTCCACTTTGTTTTTTAGGGTGCTGGGAAATTAGGACACGCAGCTAATCGCATATCCACAGGGGTAAAGAGCAGAGCAGAAACCAGCCATGCAGACACACTTGCATACGACCATTATGACAGGACGCTCGGTCAGCGATTCTGACAGTTGCCCTGCTTTAATCTGGACCCTCAAACTCCAGACGCCCTTATTCGCCCTGGCACACTGCCTCAAAGGCCTACCAGCCTCTAGCCCCCCACATATACAGCTCCAAACAACCCAGCCCTGTTCTCCTGCTTGACCCACAGAGCATACAAAATCAATTTCAGACCGACACAGTAAATATTTAATAGCTAAGATGCAAAAACTGCCTGTTTTGAATTCACTGTCTTTAAAATAAACTCATTTACATATATCTACCTATTTAGCCTACAGCCAGTTAACACCAGAAGGGCCAAACGAATCAGCAACCAGATCAGTGGGGAGAGCCGACGGAGAGAGAGGTCAAAACCAGAGAATACAAACTGAGAGGGCAAGAGAGAACGCTTAGTACGCAAACTAGCTGTGTGTGTGGGGCTGAGGGGGTTAAATACTAGAGGCGAAATGAGGGGCCGGTGTGTGTAATCAGTACTCAGGCGATGAGGATCGAGAGACTGGAGAGTTCAGGACATGTGAGAGTGACATCCTCTGGAAAATGGGGTTCAGGAGATCGGCGGTGTCAGGGAAACCCGGAGGTGTTCAGTGTTCAGTGTTTCAGCCACAAGCTAGAAAAGAGTGGATGTGCTAGTCTTCTCTACGGCCTTTCATCTGTACAGCAAATACACGCAATAACTCGAAGTCACTACGCTGAGATAATAAATTACAATCTGATATTTCATCCATATGTGCAGCCAACCGGACATACATCATAAGTCCACACCAGGAAAGGACAAGTGAAGTACAGGGACAATGCTGGACATGGGCCTTTAAGCATAATGCCATCCTCTTTGAGATGCACCGCTGCACTGATGCAGGCCCTCTCCAGGGCAGAACACCAAGCACGGTCTGGGATGAACATCAGTATATCAGATGGGAATATACCTAGTGATAACATACACTGTTTTTCTTTTTCTTTAAACTGCTTTTGATGTTCTTAAGCTCAACAGATTAAACATGATATTGATCTGCATTGTGGCTCATATTAGAGACCATGGTTTCAGCAACATGGGCAAAAACACTACAGATAAGCAGATATGATAATACACTACAGCATCACTGGCACTCTCCTAACGACCAACCTTAGACAGCTGTGCCACTGTAGCAGCCCATAAGAGCACAGTGGACAGTGGTGGTTCAATTATACAGCCATACAAACTGAACGCCAAACTGACGAATATGAGGTACTTAACAGAACTGTGTCCACAAAATCTTAAAAATACCACAATACTTAAAATATAAATTAAAATATAGTATTATATATATATTTATATATACACATATATACAGTATATACACATATATACAGGGGTTGGACAATGAAACTGAAACACCTGTCATTTTAGTGTGGGAGGTCTCATGGCTAAATTGGACCAGCCTGGTGGCCAATCTTCATTAATTGTAACCTTTCAACCAGTAAGAGCAGAGTGCTGAAAGGTTCAGAGTTAGGCAGGTAATAGCACCATGTTCTGCTCCAAATACTGCAATGCAACACAGCATATGGTGTGACATACCATAGCTCAAAAGAGGACAAATCTTGTTGGTGCACGTCTTGCTGGCAGCATCTAGTACCAAGACAGCAAGTCTTTGATGATGTATCAGAGAGCACGTTATCCATGGGTAAATGTCAGCAACATACACCAAGAAGTGGACGAACACACATCCGAAACAGGATTTACCGTGGACACGCCGAGAGGGAAGCTGTCTGAAAGAGATGTTTCGGGTGCTAACCCGGATGTATCCAAAAAACATCAAAACCAACACGGATGTGCCAAACTGACGCTTCGTAATTGGCAGCAAAAAAGGAGGCCCTACACCATACTAAGAAATGATGGTGGTCTACAAAACAGGTGTTTCACAGGTTCATTGTACAACCCCTGTATATGATATATCATATATAATTTATAAAAAAAACTTTAAAAAATTTTAATATATATATAAATATATATATAGTATATATATTATATATATACAAATATATAATAATACATATAGTATCATATACTATTAATATAATGTATATCAAAACAATTACATAAAGAGGGTCATAAAAAGACTTCCTGTGTTTAGAGATACGCCCAGACAAGCACATATTCAGGCATATAGTATCAGATATTAAAAAAAAATAACCCCCCCCTTAAATTCTATGTAATCCGTAACAGCTGCGCAAAAAGTTCATTCGGCAGCCCATTACTGTGTACTAGTAATCTAACGTTAATAGTTAAAGCACGGTCAAACTTCCCGATACAGCGTTACTTCAAGCATTAAAAGCAGGTTCCAATTTCCTCGACTTCAAAACTCTAAACACCCTAATCAAAATCTCAAAAGCACCCACCAGGTTTTTTTAAACAGGACACACCACACGACTCGTGGGCTGGAAAGGGGGGGGGGTTAGGGAACCCGGTCTTAGTGATCCGGATAGTATGCCGGAAGTCTTGGATTCCCAGACTCGACAGCAACGGACTGCAAGTGAGCAAGGCTACATAACCACGAACTAATCCCCTGGGTGCCATGGATAGGGCTGCCAATGCTTCGGGGCAAGAACGCCTCATTCCGGTTCTGGGTGTGTGTGGGTGTTTAAACGTCACGGATTGGGGTGAATGAAGGAAGCACAAATTCCATCTGTATGCAAACACAGCATCATAAGCACTCAGGCACTTAGAGAACGGAACTGCCGTTGCCAGGAATCCCCTCGACTGCAAAACATTTAAAACTTCAGCCTTTATCCAGAAAGCTACCGCTGATATAATAATAGAGTCTAAACTGTTTTGGAACCACCATACTGTGTTTAAACCTATTGTCGGTTGCTGGTGGTAGATCAGGAGAAATAAAAACAACTAGCCGTCAGGGAGTCAAAATCCGTACGTCGGAGCAGACTGGGGGTTCGGGAATAGCCCGGGTCTGGGTGGGACATGCTCGTGACTACACCCTTTAAGAAGTCCTTGGGCAAGACTCCTACACGATCACACTGGCCTCCCTGTAACACAAGCTGACCTAGTGGCCTTGGATAAGAAGCGTCAGCACTAAATCCCATAACAACTGTAAACACTTTTCAACTAATGCAGAAATAAACATGCACACTTAAATTAATGATATTAAACTGTGTATTTGGCCAATTGAATCAGCGACCTCCTTTCGGGCCATAAAATATAACATACAGGTTAATTATAACCGGCCTTTACATTCAGTGTGAAAGAGAGCTGATGATGTGTTTTTCATTGGCATCCTGATCAGAGAATCACAGAGATAGTGGAAGTTAGGGACATAACAATATATAGGTGCATTTCATACTACAGGGACGCGACCATAAATCGGACATCGAAGCATGAGAAGACAAACTGACATGAGCACTCCCAAAAAGGCTCATGAGGAAAAAAATCGATAACCGGGTCGTAGTAAATTCACGGGAAGCAAAGCGCGGAGGATATTCCGGTACATCTCATCAGTATTGCCAAAGTATACATTCAGATTGATATAAAAAAGGCCCCCCGCGAACGTGTTTTAAAAACAGGGGGTTAGTTTTAATATCTCTCGTCAAGAAAGAAGAAGTGGGGGGACTATGGCATGTGTACAAGTGTAAATGTCCGAGGAGCATCAAACCGAGCGGATCGAACAGGCTCTGGTTGTGCCTAGATCAAAGACGCACTCCAACACGCGATTTCAAACTTTCGTTGACACAAACTTACGTAGCACTGAATTCGCCCTATTAGAACCTATACTCGGACTTCCTGCTCCACTCGACGAATAACGCTGTGCACCTGACGGGTTTTTCACACAGTAGGCAACCTAGGTGTTTCCTTCCACAAGTCTATTCAAATTTTATATGTGAATTGATGTACTTCTTGATAGTTAATGCAAATGAAAGTCGCAATTGCACCGCGGTCGTACCAAACGCGATGACCTTTAACAGAGTACCGTCTAAAGGTCTAGCTCTCAACCTGCCACTGGGGAAACTAAAAGGGGCCATGCCACTAAGGGCAAAACACGCAATAATCAAACACGACGAGTCCTTTAGCCCAGGTTTTCAGCGCGAGCGAAGGCCTGATAGTCGTGGTGAGCCTGCCTCATAGGCCTATGCATTTTGTTTTTTTTTCTATCAAGATGAGCAGTCATTATAAAAGCGGTCCTCGTACTAATGGACCGAATCGATCACGACCCTTCACAGTACACTGAATCATCGAGGTACCACGTAACTTAAGGAAGTTTATCTGGGAACAATCACGCACATTTAACAGGAGCTTCCCAAGGCAAAACAGCAGGGCACAGCGTCCCGACTTGAGAGTCGTCCAGCAGTCCAAGTTAACAAAACATGGACAAAGTACAGCATTTGGCCGGGTCCATCACTTCTCAGTCTAAATAGTATAGGGCTGACACTGGTCGTAATCAG